>JAGFMF010011395.1:6927709-6958157 GCA_019455555.1 Galemys pyrenaicus | reverse complement strand
CTAGGAATATACCCAAAAGACACAAAAACACTGATTCAAAAGAATACCTGCACCCCTATGTTTATAGCAGCACTCTTTACAATAGGTCAGACCTGGAAATAACCTAAATGCCCAAAAGCAGATGAGTGGATCCGGAAGCTTTGGTACATATACACTATGGAATACTATTCAGCAATCAAAAAAGAAAAACTAGACACATAGGAACATGGATGGAACTGGAAGGGGTTATGCTCAGCGAAGTAAGTCAGAAGGCAAAAGAAAAATACCATGGTTCCTCCCCTAGGAGGAATATAAGGGAACCAAATAAGGATCAAGGAAAGGAATAAGAACAACAATAATAATAGTAATAGCAATAAAGACACAAAAACCAAAAATGAAAAGACAAGGACAAATTGGGGACACTTGGTGGGGAACGAAGAGGGGGAGGGTTGAGGGCAGATGGGAGCACGGGGGACTGAGGTGATGGTGCACTGGTGATATGGTGATGGGGAATACATGGGGATTACAATTGATGTCAAATATATATATATATATATAGAAACTTATGAAAAATTCTATAGGCATTTTGAACTGTTTTCTGAAGTTTTGTGAGTAGATTTATAGATTGCTTATTTAGGTTTGGGCTATTCCTGGATATATTACTGTATTGTTCACCCTAAGTTGAAACATAGACCAACTTACCTTTATTGAATGCTTTTTATTTCCTTCTTCTGTTAGAAATGTCATCATCTGTCTTTTATTTCTTTGCTTATTTGTTATGGCTGCGGTGAATGGTTCTCTGATCTTGCCTTCAGGGAAGTATTTATAACATAAGAGTTTAATTTGTAAAACATAAGAAGACACCCTGTTCTCTGGATCATCTTTCTTATAATCCTTAGATTTTTATCTGTCAGGTACGTTATGTAGTGGAATGAATAATGCACTATATACTGTAATTGATTCAATTATATAGAACTACAGGTGTTTATTTTCAGAAAATAAAATGTTTCCTTTAGCATTTCAGGGATTATGTTATGAATATACATATGATATATCATATGGTTTCAGTATTTGATGAGCTATGTTTAGATGTTTGCACGTGTGGAACATTTTAACAGAAACACTCTGATGCTTTTAAAAATTAAAAATAAACCCAGACATAAAGTATATAGCTTTAAAACAATAAAGTTGTAGTTAGGCCACTTAGCATTTATAAACCAAGACTCTTTTAAAATATTTCAATTTAAGGGATTATACTTCAGATATATTTAAGAATGACGTAAAGGAGTTAAGTGTTAAATTTTGTTTTCTAATCTTACTTTGATATTTCATAGTACTAATTAAACAACTTAGTTATTATAAAAGTTTTGGAACTTAATTGATAAAGAAAATGCTAAAAGATGCTAAAGATTCTCATAGAACAGTGATGGAGAAACCAATCATCATCTATACCATTTGTGATAGTTGGAATTTGTCTGTTCACTTACTGTAAATATAGAGTTGAGCTTAGTTGGAGGACATTCTAAGTTTAATTTTCCTAGAAAAAGGCAAGCCTAAACATCATATCCCATCTGCATCTAACAGGCAGAAGTATAGAGTCTTGCACAAAGAAATTTATAAATAATTATTGCATGAATATATATGATAAGTAAAAGCTATCTGAACATAATTATTAGATTACTGGTCCCAGTAATTTAATTCCATACATAGGTTATGTTGTGATTACTACCAAGTACTATGAATTTTGGAATTTCTAAAATGCATATATATGTTTTAATACAATAATAACCTATGAAATAAGTGATATAATTTATTTTACATCTGAAGAAATCATAGCTCACATGTGTAAAGTGAACACCTGAGGTTTTATGCCTCGTTATGGTTGAAATCAGTAATTAAATCCAGACCATTTGATTCCAAATACTATGTATTATCTGTTCTCATAAAACTATCATTTTTTTTATTCATAAGCTTGCAATATATAGAAAATTTAAAGTAAAAATTGTATGTAGTATTCAGGGTATGCATAACAAATGAGAAAATCCATTCAAAGCACCATGTTTATGATTACAAACATACACCTTGACCTCTGGTACCATGGGGTGTGGTAAACTGAAATAAACACGGAGACTAAGAGCCAAACCAAGCAGCCATGAATAATTTCTGACATTCTTTATTGAATGTGACTAAAAAATAATGAACTTTTCAATGAAATTTAGGCATCCATTAATTCAGCAATATTTATTGAGCACCTACTCTGTATTAGACACTATGCTAGATGAATGAGCCTGAACATCATAGAATCGAGGCTGAGAGATATTAAAACCCTTTTCCCAAGTAAATTATATAGTTATACATTATCAAATGCTGTGAACAACACATATAGGTATAATGAGAGTGCACAATTGGTACTTAGAGTAAGTCAGGATAAATATTCTTGAGAAAGGGACATTTGAGCCCTTTAAAGATGAATTAGGAGCAAGTAAAAGGTGGTAAAGGAGATGCAAAGTGGAAGATAACACTTTGGGGATGTTGAGGGAACTAAGAGAAAATTGACTAGTAGAATGTAGTGAGAAATGGAAAATAAGGCTTTGAAGAAGTTTCTATCTGTTGACTCTTCAAAATAGCCATTTTAAGATTCATTCTAGTATAGTTCCCTTTGGTTAAACATTTTGTGAAACTCTTCCTATGACCTTGCCATCAGGTCTTTTTTTGAAACACACATACACAAAGACTCTTTTTAAATAGCAAAGAATGTTTAGCACTATAATCACCTTGCTAGTTAATAGACTAACTTTTGAAGGGCTATTGATCATTTACAAAATTGAATTTATTCACAAGGGGGAAAACATACATATGTATACATGTATCTTAATTACAGATAGTAAGAACTTTAAAATTAAGAACTGTTAAATATATATGTTTCACTTATACATATAGACATTTCATAGGTGTGAATTTAATAGATGTTAAAAACAACTTATGTTCTTGGTGGTGATGTGGACTGGTCTAGTTTGTGGAAACAGTATGGTGGTTTCTTAGAATATTAAGAATAGATCTACCATATAATTCAGTCATTCCACTCTTAGTTATCTACTAAAAGAAACAAAAACACTAAATTGAAGAGTTGCATGCACTCCTGTGTTCACTGCAGCACTATTTATAATAGCCAAGTTATGGAAACGGGGTGCCCAAAGACAAATGAGTAGAGATTAGGAAGCTGTAGTAAATATACACAATGGAATACTACTCAACTGTGAAAAAAAATCATCAAATCTTGCCATTTGTGACCACATGGGTGGAACTTGAGGGAATAATGAATGCCAAGTGAAATGTTAGAAGGAGAAATACAAATACCAGATGGTTTCAATTATACATGGAATATAGAGAAACAAAACAATGGGTCAGATAGAATCAAACCAATAACAAACTCTGTAAATCTGACTGTAGAATTGAGGCTACAGTAGGGGAGGGAGGAGAGCAGTGAGTGGAGGGGACTGTAGGACTATGGTGGATTATAGTGACCTTGGTGGTGGCTGTGATGTGGTAATATATATCTGAAGAGATGTGATCCTATGCTTCTAAATAATACATAGTGTTGTAAACTGATGTTACTTTAATTAAAATAAATTAGTAGATGAAAATTTAAAGCACATTAGGTTTCTTTTGTTTGAATTAAATGGCAGAGACCTTTTAAAGTTACTTGTGTTGTAAAACTTTGAGATGTTTGCTCTAATTGAAATATTCTTGATAAGGTTGCTGGCAATAGCTTTACTTTTCATTTATAGACTGTTCATAAATATGTGCAAATGTGTGTGTGTCCTATTTATAGAAAACAGAATGGTAAGGAAGGAGTATTTGAAATGGAGTACAAACCAAGACCTTACAAGATGTGTGATCTTTAATCCCATAAAGCCTCAGTTTTTTTTTTTAATTCACAAAATGAGGACATTGTTAATCTCTATTCAAAACATTATTTTGGATATTATGAAAAATGAATTTAGATGTATAAATGAAAAAAACTTTATGATTACTGTATATTTGTTTCACAGATTATTCTATATCTATAAAAATCTAAAATAACTAATAGCAAAATAGGAGTACTTCTTAGTTGAGGACAGTCAACAGTTATGCATCTTAGTTTGTAAAAGAAAGAAATTGGTAGTTAGAACTTTATATTATTGCATGTTACTATATATCATTACAGTTTATATCATGACATGGTTATATGTGCTGTTCTTCTGTGATTTGTTTATTAATGTCAAAAGAGGATTCAGCAGTGTTTTTAAAACTTACTAGTATATTTAAGTTTCTATTTGCAGAAAGAATATAGGGGATTGGACTAAAAATTGAGGGGAAGAAAAGGCTAAAAGGGTTGTGCCTTTTAAAAGAGTTCATAATAATAGGGCCAGTTAAAGATTAATAAGTATATTAAGCATATTTATAAGGGACTTAAGACTTAAAATTTGGCATTACTTTTGGAGATGGTTGGTCTTAAATAGAGAATAACAACACTTTATCTGAAACAGCATTATCCATTGAGAGTGGGTGGTGATCTGGATACTCTTAAGACTTGAGGCTTTCAGGAAATATCGTTTTCTACAAAATGCTATGACCGCCGTTATTGGAAATAGTTAATAATAGGCTCTAAAGTCTCTCTGACCTTATTCGTGTGTGTGAGGTTTTTCTTTTCTTTTTTTTTTTTTTTTTTGGTGGGAATGTTCACATCTAATATGTGCTATTTAAATTGATTTTAATTTATAAATTTTCCCCTAAATTTACATAAATAGTCATGTGGTTATGATGTGTGGCCTTTAGAAAGGGACCAGATTGTATATTATTCAGTATTCTTTAGAAATAAAGACTTTTTTTTTTAGTTAAATAAGACAAGTACATCTTTTACATTTTTTTCCAAATCTCTAGAAGTATGGCGTTATAAATACATGTAATAAAAACTGTTTTCTGTCATTTTTATTGCCATGATCAAAAGAGGGATATACCACTTATTTTTAGAGTGTTCTCATTCTGTGCAGCAACCTGCACGTTGAAAAGACCTATATACTCTGCTCCTGGAATTATTCATTTTTTCAGGGAAAAAAGAAGAGGTGGAAGAAATGCATAATTTCTCTTCCTCTTCCCCAGTAGTAACAGTGAGAAGATACCTTGTCCCCATTTTTATTACTTCTGAGATTTTATTGCTGGCAGCCAGATGTGCTGAAACTCCTGACGACAGCATCGTTTCATTGCGTGTTTTTAATAGGCTTAGAGAAATATGAGTAGAGTACATGAAAGCAGCTCAGCTTCACACTTCAGCTGGGAATGCCCAAAAAGCTTACTGCTATTTAGAATTCTTGCTACAGTCAGGAGAAAGCCGAAAGCCGCACGGGTACTGAATCTTCTACGACTGAATTAGAAGAATAATGACTGTACAATTAACTATCAACCTCTGCTCATTTAAACACAGTTTTTACAGAGCTCAGGAGAAATATGGAACTTGATTGGCATGTTTTTATTTGATGGTGTCTGCAACTAGATGACTTTAAAGACAGGTGGTAAGGAAAAATAAGAGAAGGGGAAAAAAAAAAGAAAGAAAATGCAATTTGAGACATTGCGCCAGGTCTGCAATTCTGTTTTATCTCATTTTCATGGGGTTTTTTCATCCCCACCCAATATTTTACAAAATGAGCTTTTTGGACAAACACTGAACAATGCAAGGTGAGTAAAACTAAACTACGTTTTCTTTAATATTGATGTTTTTAGGATAATAATCTTATATGTCTGTAAAAATTCCTCTGTATTGAAATGTCACTATTTTATAAGGCTGTTGTCTTTTGATCATAAAATTTCATATAGTGTTTTGATTTTAAGAAGGAAAATAAGCTTGCTTCAAAGCACAAAAAACATCTTAAATTCAACTAACTTGACCTCTGAGACATCATTCAGGCTGCTTCATGATTTCATTTTCTCATAAGTAAAATGCCAGATTTTTTCCCCTTGTGATCATGGCAGTGATTACATTGCATATACAGGGATGGCATTACACAGTCATATGTGATTTGCTGGAAAATGTGAATTAGCAATCATGCATGTTTCTGCAAAACATGCGGAAGATGTTTTCTAGGTCTGAGGCATTTCTCTATGCAGGGTAGATCAATAATCACTTTGAACAAGCCATGTTATGGAACTGCTAATAGTGCTTTGTAGCAGGTTGGCTAGTTTGGAAAGATGCTTTGTTACAAATTCCTATTGCTTTTTCAACCTGATCATGTTTTTGTGGCAAAGGCTATTAAATGATGAACATATGTTTTAGATGGCTTTCTCTGGCTTACACTGAAAGAGATAATCCGTGAAAGAATGCTTTTAAAATGCAGTTTATCACCCAATTCATCCCTCATTTAAGTTTGCCTTTTGAGAATTTCTGATGTATTATTCCTGCTATAGCAAGGACCCCATTTTAGCTAAAAATATGTGAAGAAAGACAGAAAAAAATTCTGTGAACATGATAATGCACTGAAGCCTTCTGGAAATTGAGGGGGAAGTAATAGTGCATAGAATATTCAATGCTTTTGCTGCTCTGTTCCTTTTTGGGTCTCTGAACAAAGTGAGGCAGCCTATTTTAGAGATTAAAAAGAATACCTATTACACAATATATATCTCAGTCTAGCAAATGAAAGGAGGCTTTTAAAATTTTTGGCATTTAAAATTTAGTGATGATAAATACATAAATATATTGACCTTTTTGAATATGAAAACAGTCTATTTAAAAAATTCACTTCTTTCCTCAGTGCAGTTCTGTTCAGCTAATGATTTGATTATTTTAATTGCTGGACTCTTTTAAAATAAATAACTGTATGAAATGTTATGATATTCTATAATAAGCTATCTATGTTTAAATAATTTTTTAAAATTTGGCAGTACATCACTTGAGTGTCTGTAATTTATGATAAAAATAATGTATATTGCATGTTATGTTTAAATAAAACAGGCAGTATGGTTTTCTTAAAATTTCTATGGCCTGAAGCTGCCAGAGTTTTAGGATTTGTAATCATCCTCTATAAATCGTTCCTTGTTATATTTCCATCTCTCTTGTTTTTAATGCCAAGGATTGATGTGCTCAAGCCTATTAACATTGGGACTGGGTTTATATACATTTTAGGAATTGTGCTTTTAGCAGCATGGAAGGAATCAGTGTTGAAGTTAATTTTATTAGTTTTAGGGTAGCAGAATATCTATTTTAGAGGGAATTGTGTGCTGTCACTGTAATTTTGCTTCAAAGTTCTTTTTTCCTGAATGCTAATAATTGAGTACTCTAATTTGAAATCTGCAACTTTATGTTGCTGCCATTAAATAATGAAGTTTTTAATGCTTCTATTTAACTTATTTTGATTTTTATTTAAACCAATCTGAAACCACCAATTATTCAGTAAAGAATTTATTCTGCTTAGGAAAGAAATCCTGCATTTACGTGGTCTTAGTCTAATTTTTTAGTCTAAATATCTACTTTTTCATAAGTCTATTGATCTTAAAGAATCAACTACTTGATTAACTTTTACAATTAGTTATAAGTAGTTATACAAATAGCTATTATTTTAGAATTATGAACAGTGAAAATAAGTTTGTATGAACTTGTTACTAATGACTTATTTTAACTTTTTGGTGACTTTCTGCTTCTGTTCAAATTAGATACAGTGACCTTTTAACATTTTTATTCTACTTATATTCTTTACAAAAAAAAAAAAACAACCAAATACGTCGACATCAACATTTCTATTAGATTGAATCAGAAAGTAAGATGTAGACAAAAAATCATTCTTGAAGAAAAAAATTATGTAATCATGACCAGAGTTTGTTTTCAGAAGTTGTAATCTTATAACTTTAAAAATGTTTCTAAATAAAGGGCCTTTCAACTTTGTGCACTGGACAGTAATGGTGTTGAGATTTGAAGCATCAATTACATAACTATCACCTCTGGAATGAATAGTTTTATTGTTATTGCATGAATAGTAATCTTTCAGTTGTTTAGACTAGTTGAAATGGAATGTTCAGAATTTATATTGTGACATTAACTATGATTGTTAAACTGATAGAAAATTAACATTATGGATGTAGACAATCAGATCATATTTCATTCTGAATTGCTTTCTAGGAGAAATTGCTAAACTGACACTATACATTCACTGTCAAAAATGTTATTAAAGGGGGACCTTTTCCAGTACTTCTGGAGACTTTTTTTTTGATAGTTAATCTTATCCTTATCCTATATCTTCAACTGATCTTTCCTCAGATTTTATGATGGTAGTATAGTTAGTAATAACAGGTTAAAAGAAGAAAATTTCCTATAAGAATCACTACAAAAATATTTCTAGGTTCATCTTGTCAAAAAAATATTTTAAATGTATCAATGATATTTGTGAATCATAAGTCATTAAACTGGAGATTACTATAGATTACTGAGGTTTTAGCTAACGAATAATTGAAATTTATTTATGAGTGGTAATCATTGGAATATTTTAAACTAACCTTCTGTTGGAAAACATATAACATAATTAATGCTTTAAACTGAAACTTTTTAGCTTATTCCCTTATCATTGTGGTTGTCCAGTACCATTTTAATGCATAAAGGAAAAGGCAGGGTATCTTCTCTTCTTTTAACAATTAAAATGAAACAGCTGAAGCTTCACTGAGAAAAAAAATAAAAACAAAACTGTCTGCATCCTACATGAATCCACTTCATAGGTTTTGATGAGATGCCATTTTAATTTAAATTCTTGTTACCAAGTTTTCTTACTGTAAACTCATTTCCCCCAAATTACATTATTATTTAATCAGGATACAAAGATAATTGATTTTGTCACTAGCAAAGAAGCTCTCAAATACTAAATTCATTTAAAAAATCTAATTTTTGTGATCTTGTCTTTGGAAACACACATAAATATTGGAACGCTAGAAGGCATGTTTTTGGTAGAGTTTACTGCATTGAGTAGTCAGTTGCTTTAAACAGTAGTCAAGTGGTCATGATTATAACCCCTACGTTTGTGATAAAATTTGAAGAAAAAGGTACTTAATAACCTTTAGGTTTTTCTATTGCTGAGCTGTAGTCACCTTTCTGGTATAGTGAAGAAACCTGTCTTTTCTCCAGATGTAATTATTTCTTTTTCACTAAATAGGTGATGGTGAGTTTACTCTGCCAACTGGCCACACAGGGGCATAATAGGACTGGAATTTATTGAGAATAGATGTTAAAGACAATTTTTCTCCCCCTTTCAATCACACATAATGAGATATTGTGACTTTCATATTTAAAAGTAAGATTAAAAAAAAACTTAATGGAGCAAGGATATTTGAATTTGTTTGTGTTTTCTATTACCAGTAAGATAACCATAGGATCTGGTTTACATGGAGAAGCCCCTGATCATGCCAGCTGTCCTCCACTAATTATTAGAATTGCTTTTCTCTCTCCAAAGTGTTGCTATTTGACAATAATTATAAAAATGAAGTTTAAAATTTGAAACTATCTAGTGTAGATTGAACGATCTCAAAACTTAAAACATTAATATATTTTAAATAAAATTTGATTTTTGCAAAATAAATTTTAAATTATTTAGTCTGGGAATGTTTTGGGTTGGAAAATTTTCATCCCCTCCATAGCATTTATTGTTGCTTTCATTTATGATAAAGCCATCAGTTTATGGTTAGGATTTTTGACACAGACACCTGTTATTCATCATGGCATATTAGTGGCAACTTTGACATTAAAGGAACAGCATGCTTACTTTTCATAGCTCTGAGAAAACAATCTGCACAGTGTGTGTTATTTAGAGTTGATATGATCACAACACAATTATTTTTTGAGTTAGGAACACGTTTCTGGGATAACCTGTATTCTGAAAGTATAAAACACCCAACAGTGATTGATACACACATGTTCACATCCGTATGTTTATATACATATATCAACCTTGTTAAGTATATGTCATAATTATTATTAGTATATGTTACAGTCATGAAAGTTTCTCTTTAATAGTTTTTGCCTTTCTATGTCTGATCAAAATGACTATATCATAAATATTTTCTACAGAATATTTACTATGGATCTCAGTTATATACCACAATTATTAGTACAGTTGTTATTCTGGTAGTTTTTCTATCTTTAATTAAGAACTGTATAAAGTTACTGATTTTGTTGATGACTGGCAGGTAAATGTTTAATGTACTTTTTATTATTAACTGAATATGATTGAGTAGAAAAATGAATTCATTTAATGTATTCTATGGGATATGATCATATCTATTTATGAATTACTCACAAAGATTCATCTACTCAATAGAAGAATTCCTAGAAATGATCTATAATTTGAGTTAAACCTCTAAATTTGAGAAGTTTTGATTATCTCAGAAATATGTCAACACTTCTTTTTTGGGCATAGTTCTTACATTTTTTTCAATTCCCCTTGTCCCTCTTTTCCTTCTTCTTCTCCTCTAGTCATTTGTATTTTAGGTCTTTTATAAATTATCCCAGAAATTCCTATAGTTTTAAATTTTTTTCTCTGTTCTTCAAATTACTCTCCCATCAGATGAAAAGCTCATCCAGTGAATTTTTGATTACAGATATTTTAGTTTTAGTTCCACAGTTTACATTTGGTTATTTTTTATAGTCACTTTCTTTGATAAGATTTCCTATATTATGAGCATATTTACTTTAATATGTTATTATAGTTGCTTTAAAATCCCTTTTTCCTGATTTTATCATCCAGGTTCTCTCATCATTCAGATTGTTTTTCCTTGAGAATGAATCATGTTTTCCTATTAATATGTCAAGTAATTTTAAATTTTATCTTTGATATGGTTAACAATACTTTATAGCAGTTCTGAATTCTGTTTTTGTGAAGAGTACTACTTATTTTTAAAGTAGGAAGTTAACTTTGCTGATTTTGGCTATAGACTGTTTCCCTTGAGTTACAGCAGCTGGAAATTTTAGTTTAATTATGTTAATTTTAGTTGAGCTGCTTGAAGTCTTCCGTTGCATTCATGAGGTTTGGAGAATGTTAATTATACAAAAAATATTTATATATAATATAAATATAATAGGAAATGTAAATATAACAACTTGTCATTCGCCCTTTAATTTCCACCTCTGTATTTGTCCAAATTCTTTCTTCAGGCTTTTCAAGTACTCAGACTCTGAGGTTATTATGAATCTAGCCCACAGGCAGTGATTTGATTAATGAAAAGTTTTAAAAATGGGAACTTACCCAGTGTCATCCCTTTCTTCGAAATATCAATTGGACCTCAGTGCCTTGTTTCTTTTTGTTAGTCGTTAGGGTTTTCAAATAATTGTTTGTTCATATTTTTTCCAGAACTTACTCTCTCTGGGAGGGTTAGTTTGATGTGAGCTGCTTAGCCATTATCAAAAGAAGTATCTGTTCTTTAATATTTTAAATCATATTTGTCAAACACTATGCTGCTGTTAGAAATTAAATCAGTAGCTTCTTTTGTAATTCCAATGTTATTCTTTGTGATTTGTTTTTCTGAATATCATTGGATAGTCAGTTGGTGATTTGGAAACTCAGATCCTAATTAAATTATAGTTGTATTATCAGAATATATGGAGAATACACAACCCTATTTTATTTACTGCTTAACTTCATTCATGTTCTAATGACTATTGCTAATGGTAAAATATGAGCAAAATGTGAACAGACTTCGTGGAAAATGCAAGATTGATAAGACTGATCCAACTACAAGAGAAAATGTCTGATTAGAAATAAGGACTAGACAAAAGCCATCATATTTATGCACTTTTTGTCAAAAGGACATTCATTTCAGAGATAATTTCCACAGGGAACTTTTAAGGGAAATTTAATAATGTTTGTGATTAGGCTAAAGATGTGACTAAAGATGATATTCTTCTTTGTTAATGTCCAATTGACTTTTCAATTGGTGTCAATCAGAGTATAAGAAGTAAAATGTGTGTGTTGAAAACTTTGATAATTGTGAACATGGCCCATCTTTTGTATTATTTTCCAATGCCACAATGTATTTTTTGCTGTGACTTTTTAAATGTTACTGTTTTGGGTCCTGCTGAGTTATACCTTGATTTCAAAACAAAGCCTGATGAATGTAAGAATAGATGCACTACCTTCTCAAGAAATTGAACAACTTGTTATATAAAACTATTTGTACCAAATGCACATCTGATGATGGAAATATGCTAGAACAAATGTGTACTTCAAGGAATCTTATCACTTTTCCCATGAGGCCAGTAGAGCAAAGGAAATATTCATTGTACATTACGTTGCAGCAAATACATAGAAGAGTGGTTTCAGTGAAAAGTGGTACTATAATTTTATAATAGTCTAAATATTATATTGAAGTTTTTAACTACATGAGCATATGGGTCTTAAATTTTGTTTTTACCTATTTTTGTTCCTGTTGGCTTAAAATTCATTACTTTAAAAAATACTAAATATGAGCACATGGTGAATTAGTTTCTTTTATCACAGGCATATTGGCGTAAAGTATCACTTGTTTATTATTTTGCAATTCTCTATGTTGAAAATCTAGTATATCAGCTGTCTCTATCTTTAGGGTCTCACAAGACTAAGTCAAGGTGTTGGCTAGTGTCGGCTCTTATTGCGAGATCAGGGAAGAATTCACATCAAGTTCATTCATATTGTTGGCTGAACCCAGTTCTTTGTAGTTGTGGACTGAGGTCCCAATTTCCTTGTTGACGTCAAGTGGGGGTTGCTCACATCTTTTAGAGCTCTCTTGTATTCCTTGGCTTATGGTTCCATCTATGTTTAAAATCAGCAGTGGCATGTTAAATCCTTCTTGTCTTGGAATCTTTCCTATTTTCTTTTCTACTACCAGCTGGAGAAAAACTTGTGCATTTAAAAGGCTCTTAGATTTTTTGATTCACTCAGATAATTTTTCTTTTGGTTGAACTAAAGATGATGGATTAATAACCTTTTTACATCTTTAAAAAGCACTTTTACCATGCAATGTAATCATGATTATGATGTCTTATTCACAGACATACTGATTAGGGTGGAAAATTGTGGGGAGATGTGGGGGTGGAAGGGGTGGTATTTAGAATTCTGCCTACACTTAAAAAGAAGAAATGAAAAGTTTGATCAGATTTTAACTTACCACCAAATACAGTGAAAAACATCAAAAATGGATATAAACTAGAAACTGAGGCTAATAAATTAACAGTATTATTTAAGGAATAAAAGGTATAGCATTTTTCATGAACATCTCCTGATTTGCTAAGAAAAATGGTGCTCTGTGTGGTGATATTAAATTAGGATATCTAGCCTCATCTGTCTGGGTCCTTAACACTGTTTAGTAATCATTTGCTTATCCTCAATTAATTAGTGACCACAAACCCCCCCCCCCCCATCTGTATCAGGACATGAATTCTTCATGATTCTTGTCTCATGAAATTCTTCATGACTCTTAGAAAGAATAAATGCTAACTCTCTAAAATTTGTTTGCACATCTGAAATCATTGTCTTCTTTCTTACTAGCTTTGAAGAACCACTTTCCTTATTTTTCCCCCTCTCTCATACATGATGTTACATGCTGTTCCTCTTTTATTTGAGTGTCTATTGTTAAAACACTGAAAAAAACAAAAAAAGACAAAACTAGAGTTGCCCATTCTCTTTCTTGTTGTCAATCTCCATTGGCAGCAACAAGGTACAGGCAAGTGACTCAGAGTAAGACTTCCAGTCCTCACCACCTCGCCTGCTAGTTGCGGAGCTGCAGGTGAGCCTTGTTAATCCAATCAGTTAGACATCTTCCTCCATGCACGCTTACAGATGGTTTAGATGCTTCAAGAGGCTTTTAGCATCTGTTTAAAATCTTCAAACTACTTTCACCAAATTTGTTTGAATTTTGTTTGTTGTTACACTTGATTATACATCTGTAGACATTTGAGAATTGGCATGAAGAAGTATCTTTCTGTCTTATATTTACTGATGCTAAAATTACTTCTAATGCAGCTATATTGATGTGGAAAATAAAAACAAAAAACCTGAGATTAGGGTATTCAGAGGAATAGCTCTTAAGTTCATTTTATGTGAATTTATAAAATTTTGCTCTTATAGCAAAATCATAGCTCTGTTGACTTCCATTATCCTTGCAGTGATTTGATACTAGAATAATGCTTTTTGATTTTTTTCACTCATGTCAAGTGAAAAAAAAGAACGTAGATATAGTTTCATTTTACTAATAAGGGAAAAGAGATAGAAAAGAGTTGAAGAAAATCTGTTAAAATACAGTAAGTACTTTGGATTTTATAATTTTAAATATAATTTAAAATAAATAACAAAAATTTTATGAAAGTTAAATGAGCTAAAATATGTAAGGCATTTAAAACACGATCTACCAAATGAACAATAAGTAAATAATAATGATGATAATGGTGATAATAATAATGTTGTTAGTTACATCTTTTTTATTTCTCTTCAAGAATTTGCTCTGAAAGTCCAATAATGAGGTCAAATACTATCAGTTTTTCTAAGACTCCTATTATTGCCAAATTGCTTTCCTGAAAGGTTAAACTGATTTCATTTCCACAACAAACACATGAATTTGCTTTTCATAATTGGCATTGGTAGCTTTTATGACTGTATTTGTCCCATTTTCATTCCCTCAGTTGTTATATGAGTTTTTAAAATATTTAAAAATTTCCTCATCTGTATTCATTTTCTAAGGCTGCCATAACAAAATACCGTAGACTGACTGGCTGAAACTGCAAAACAACAGATATATATATTTTTTTCTCTCATAGACTGGGCCTCAAAGTGCAAGATATAGGTGCTGGCAGGTGTGGTTTCTTCTGTAACTCTTCCTTGGCAGAGAGCAGATGGCTGCCTTTGTGCTGTGACCTCAAATGGTCTTTCGTCTGTGCTTGTGCATCCCTGGTATTTCTCAGTGTCCACGTCTCCTCTAATAAGGATACGAGTCACATTGGTTTTGGGCCCTCTTCCTGATTTAGAGATTTGTATTATGGCAGGTACGCTTCTGCTAGCATGTTGCTATTAGCATTACAAGACTGGCCAGAAGGAAACAATGTTTAGTTAAGTGAAAATGGTAGATAATGTGCATCTGATACACAGAATAAAACAAAAATGCAAGAAGGACAAGTAGGCTCATAGTAAGAGAGGAATTTATAGTCTTTGCAACAATGTTTGGTAATCATTTTCCTGCTTTTAACTGTATTGAGACAGTATAGTTCCATTTTAACAAGAATAGTGGAGATATTTGATCAAATCAAGTGACATAAATCATACCTGAATTTTATTTTAAGGTTTTTGATCCTTATGTTTCAATAAATAATTTACTGCTTTTCCAGATATCCCTAGCTTGTTTTAGATGCTATTTGAAACAGTAACTGGATTTTTCTCCCACAACCTTTTTTGTGCTGATTCTTTTTTGCAGTTGTTGTTTTTCCACCTTTGTTGAGTATTGCACACCCTTATACAAAATTTAGCTGTATCCTTTAATTTTAATCTGGAACCTTGACCCTGGCGTAGGTGTTAAATTTGGTGAAGTCTTTTTCTAGGACACTGACTGTACACAATTTATTTTCTGGGGCAAGTTTAAAAGCATCTATTTTAAACAGATTCAGCTATCAAGTACTTTTAATTTTTTTTTTCCTTTTTAAAATATTTGAGGTAACATTGGTTTACAACATTGTATACGTTTCTCATGAACAATTTCTCACCTCAGCAACTCTACATATCACACTGTGCCCACCACCATAAGTCCAGTTGCCATCTACCACCTATCAGTATGTCTCCACTACTCTTCCCTCTGCTCTCCCTCTCCTTTCTATTGTCAGAGTCTGAGGATTTGTTTAGTATCATTTAATTTTTTTCTTTATATTCCACAAATGAATGAAATCATATAGTATTTGTTTTCCTCCTTCTGACTTATTTTACTTATCAAAATTGCTTCAAGATTCACCCATGCTTTTGTACATGGGCAAGATTTTGTCTCTTTGTGGCTGAGTTGTATTCCGTTGTGTGTGTGTGTGTGTGTGTAAACATATATACTTCTTTATCCATTTTTATGTCCTTGGGTTGTTTCCACATTTTTGTTATTTTAAATATGGCTTCAATGAATTAAAGGGTGCATATATCTCTTTCAATTAGTGTTTAAATATTCTTCAGAATATTTCACTTCCCAGAAGTGGAAGTCTGGGTCATATGGCAACTCTATTTTTTAATTATTTGAGAACTATGCATACTGTTTCCCACAGCAGCAACAGCAGTTTATATTCCCCCTTTACCTCCCAGCAGTATCCGTGGGTTCTTTTTTCCTCCAGTTCCTCGTGAACACTTATTTCTTGACTTTTTGTAATAGTGTGTGAGGTGAACTCTCATTATGATTTTTATATGTCTTTGCCTGATGATAAGTGATGCAGGATATATTTCCAGTGTCTGTTGGGCGTCTGTGTGCTTTTTAGTGAAATGCCTATGTAGATCCTCTGTTCATTTTTTTGCCTCAAGTTTTATTGATTTTGTTTAGTTGGTTTTTATGTTTTTTTTTTAATGTATGTATATATACTGTGGAAACGTCATATTGTTTAGTTGTTTTTTATGAGTTTTTTTAATGTGTATATATATATATACTGTGGAAACGTCATATGCAAGTGCCTCTTCCCGGTCTGTAGGTTGCCTTTTTGTTTTTCTGATCATTTCTTTCCCAGTGAAAAAGTCTTTTAGTTTGATGTAATCCAATCTGTTTATTTTTGATGTTTCCCTTGCTGTTGGTGTTGTGTTCCTAAATACCTCTCTACTGTTGATGTCCAGGAGTATACAAGCTATGTTTTCTCTCATGTATTTTATGGTTTCAAGTTTTATATCCAAATCTTTAATCCATTTTGAATTAATTTTTGTGCATCGAGTTAAGAAGTGATTCCATTTTCATTTTTTTTTTTTTTGCATGCTACTGTCCATGTTTCCCAGCACCATATGTTGAAGAGGCTTTCCTTTCTCCATTCTATGGTTATGCTCATTTGTAATAGATTAGCTGTCCATATTTGTATGGGTTTATTTGTGGGCTCTCTGTTCTATTTAACTGGTCTGACATTTCCCTCAAAATGCAAATTGCTTTTCATATACTAGCCTGTTGGTATTGTTGAGGTGGCAGATATTTTCCAGGTTGAAAAGCCAATATTAAGTGTTAAGTGACTTGGTCACCTGGACCACCCATTTGGTTATCTTACTTGTATCCTGGGGACCTGTTTGATCCCAAACCCAAATAGAGTTTCTGTTTTATAATGGAATGCTGCGGATCCTATCTGGCCTTCATATTTGGTAGCTTCATGGTGGATTCCTATGGCTGCATGGTCACTTGATATTCCATCTCTACCAGGTACTAGGATGTCCATTCTGATTATTTTTTTGGGAACCAGGACAAGAATGCCTGGGTAGGTTCACATGAGATAACATGGGCTGGGACACCATTTATATCCAACACTACATGCTGCTACTCTAATTGGGAGTGAGGTGTCATCATGGTGCTTTAGCTCTCTAGACATTAGTGTACACTTGAATCCTGTGTCTAACCCTCAAAAAGTCTGGGCCATCTGTTTTCGTTGTATACGGTAACTTGGATAAATGACACAGGTCTTTTTGAGAAAGGACTGGGAGAATCACTACCTTCTAAACCTTCTGTGATGTGAAATCTTTTTGAGGAGGGATGAAGGGGGTTTCTGATGTCTCCTGTAGTTGGCTGATGACTGAACAGCTGAGTATGAGGATGGTTGATTTTAGTCTTCTGCTCATTCACTTCAGTTTCTTCTAAATATGAAAATATGAAAACATCATCTTGTTTTGGGAAAACCATGTTCTCTTAACCACTTCCCCATATACCTGTGGGGCAGGGATCCCTGGCTGCTGTTCCAACTTTGCAGCTCTTCCTACACCATCTTGCTTTTCACAATTTTAAATGCTTTCACCTGGCTGTTGCTAACTCGAAGTCCCTATCCCCATTGATACTAAAGACTTTTTAAAAAAGATTTATTTATTTATGCATATAAGAGTTGAGGTGCAGGCCAGAGGTGCAGGGGGTGAGAGGATTCACCAGAGGCAGAGTGGAGAACAAAACAGGCGGATCCACTAAAATACAATACTGAGGGGAGCAGCAAGCAAGACAGGAGAGGTCTGCTGCACCATGTGGGTCAGCTCCCTGGCCAGGGATTGAACTCATGCTGCAGTGGCTGCAGATAACTTGATAGGGCTGAGACTTAACCCCTTGCACCACCAGGGAGGCCTAAGACATTGTTTTTTTAACAGCATCTTCTACTTTTAGTGTGGGCCTACAGAGGAGAGGACAGCAACTACTAGCTTCTCAGTTATGCTCATACCCTACTCACCAGTGAAATTACACCAACTTGGTAAATGATCTGTATCCTGAGTTCTTGTGAGGAACATAATCAGCCAGTCAACAGAAGATCTTTCCAGTGAACAGAAAACCTGTTCTAGCACATACATTTCACTGAGTCCCTCCACAGTCTTCTAGGGTACTGCTGATATTAGTAGATCCTCTCTCTTGAAGCCTTTGGGACCTACTTACTTGCATATCAATACTATCTTCTCTGTCCTCATGCCAGGGGGTTGATATCCTGTCTTATTCAAACACTCTTATCCAGCTTTTTATTTTTCCCTCTTTGACCCAGAATTTGTAGGATTCACTGCAAGTCATACTTTCCCAGTTCCTGCTAGTTTGTTTTATCCAGTTTCTATTCTGGTATATAATAACATTTTATCCTCAGTAATCCCAGTGCTTTCTAATTTGGGTTGTCGACATTTGTTTCCACAATGATCAGGTAGCATATCCCAAGGGAGGCCAGCATAGCCTTGTAAGGCACCTACCTCACTCAAGGCTTCTCCATAGTCTTCAGTCACAGAGGTCCATCTTCCAACAAGTGGTGGGAGTTGGCCTAGAAGATCCAGAATTTGGGTTTCAAGGATCTTTGTATTTAGTTTACCCACATAGTACTATTACAAGCTTCCTCTGTTTCTGTTGCTGCTCTGTCACAGCCCACACTTTGGCATATAAGATTTGCCTAGGCTGAGAATTTAAGCCTTTTCTGAAGTTATTATACAGCTAGTCTTCAGCTCTGTTTTCCTTCTGGCAACGAAAGGACCCTTTAAATTAAGCCAGGGAGGCCTGTTAACTCTCACACTTGCTTTATGTTGTTGACTGATGCATTGAGCTTGTCATATTTTATTTTCAATACATCAGTCTGGCGTTCAGTAACAGCTATCCAATTCTAGTCCGTTCAATTACTCTTTCTCCCATACTTCTCAAATGACAGAGATATTGCACAATCCAGTGTATCCTTTTCTACCTATAATCTATTCTATTTCACTGCAGGTGAAAAGCTTAACAATTGCTTTACCACTGCATGTCAGGGACCATGATATTCCACTTATCTCAATAATATATTAGTCATTTTTAGTTGACAGATGAGTGATCCAACTCCAGGGTTTTTTTTTTTTTTTTCTTAGAATATGTCACTTAAACTCATTCCTGGTATTTTTTTTTTTTTTTACAAACCCTTGTGTCGAGGGCTGACTTTCAATAGATCGCAGCGAGGGAGCTGCTCTGCTACGTACGAAACCCCGACCCAGAAGCAGATCGTCTACGAATGGTTTAGCGCCAGGCGCCCCACGAACGGGCGGTGCGTGACGGGTCATTCCTGGTATTAATCGACTTGATCAGATTGATTAGAAGCAGAAGCTAAGACAGGATATCTGTGTACATGAGATATTGAAGGACTGTTACTTCCTGCTTATTCAGGAAACATCTATGAAGAGGTGATAGAAGCGTGGTAGGGAATGGGACACAGTTGAAGAAAGATGTGAACTTAGGTAGTCTTGGCCTGATCCTGAGTGTGTGTATGTGTGGGGAGTTGTGTATTTGGAGTCCTGGAACTTGAATATAAAATGAAAGGCAGTATTTTCTCCTTTGAGGCTAGAGTAGCAGACGTTGGCACCCCCTAATGAGTAGGGCACTGGCTCTGGGCCATCCCAGGTAGAGAAAACAGTGCTGTTTCCACTGAAGGTGAATCCTGTTAGTTGAGAGCAGTTCTCTGAATGGGTGAAGTACAAGCTCATATAGCAATATGACACCTATGGCAGCTGGAAGAGGGATTCGTTTCCTGCAAAGGGGATCTGCAAAGGACCCTAACAAGTGTCTACCATAGGAAGAATCAAAAATTGTACATTCCTTCTTGGAAGAAAGAGACTCAGAAGTATGGATTACCTTATCATGAGAATGATCTGTTTTGTCCACAGAGGGAGGAATATGTAGATAATCTCTCTATCTCTATACATCCTAGAGTAGCGAGTGAAGAAAAAATGTGAAAAAGAAAAATGATTTCATTATGTGTTTATATATAACTTTGCTAAAGAAGATAAATATAGAAAAAGACAATTATTGAATGAATTCCATACTACAAAGATAACGAAATTGGAAACTTTAATATTGAGAAATTTGCTAGTATCTTATCTTGTAACAAAGCATTAACATTTTTTCCCCTTGTCTCTCGCTTTTCCAGAAATTGTTCTTTCTACTTGAAAATAACATTATGGACAGAATGCTCACTGTTTAAATATTGCTGTTTAATCACATGTGACTATATGCTCTACAATGGAAAAATTTCCAAGATTTGCATCTATATATTATTTTAAGACAACATTTTTATGAAATGGGAGAACACTTTTAAGATGTAATATATACGTAGTATTGATAATGAATTGCCAAACAGAATTCTGACTTTATCACATTGGGGTCCCTACTATTGACAGCTCCTCAGTAGATTTCCTCAGTGCATGTGCCATTTGGAGTCCTGTTACAGAGGCTGCTAAGTACATTAGCTTGGAGGCAGGATCATTTTCCCATGTAGCTCCTTGGTGTCTATTTAGTTCTCCATTGAATGCCAGAGACCAAGTGCTCTGGGTTTTGGTTGAGGGTGAAGAAACTGGAGGCACCCTTGTTCTGATCTTTGTAACCACCTATTCTTTCTGCACAACTGTGGCTTTCTAATTTTACTTTATACATGGTTCCAACAACTCTAAGGGAGCAGAGCTAAGAAAATAGGCTTGAAGTTTAGTAGGTAAGTTATATATTTTTAATGTGAATGATTGACAGGTACTGAATCTATCCCTGTTGCACATGATCTTCTTATCTGAAAGTATATTTAGAATCCTGTACTTTATCTTCTATCTACTACTGGCTAAGTTAGCTAAGTCTTTAATATAAAATGCATTACTTGTGTAATATTCTGTATTAAGTCTATGATGCTTTTGAGTGGGGAAAGGAATTCAGAGCTTTTAAATTAATGCAAAGAAATCCTAATATTTGTTCACATAGTTAGCATCTTTGAAAATTAATTTTTAAACTTTTATTGCATTTTATATTATACTTACTTTGTTTGCTATCCCATCTGAAGGAAAAGATGCCTAGAGAATGGATTTTAACATTCATTTAAACTGTTTTTCATTATGAGGTAATGTTGATTAAAAGGAAATAAGAACCACATAGTCACAGGTAAATCGTTATGTTTCAGTTTTCTTTTTTGATATTTTTTTAGACTCAGGGAAATTGGCTTTAAAATGATTGTAAATTTTCTACTGGTGTGTGTAATACATTCATAAAAAGAATTATTGGTTTTGCTAGTTATCTCTATTTTTCTCTATAATTTTGATAATTCAGAAATATTTCTAATACCCATAAAGCATGAAAAATATCTGATAAAGTTACAGGAATGATTCCTAGAAATAAGAGTAGAATACATAATTTTAGGAAAGTTGTGTAAATGAAAATGTTATGTTCTACATAGAGCTTTCAAATATGTGACTAAAAATTGAGTATAGTCTCTTCATTTTCAGAAAATAGGTTTTTTCAGTGTCTCGTGTATGTATATGTTTATATGCCTGTGTATATATGATATATGTACACACACACTCACCACCCAGAAATTGAAGATTAAAATGTTGACATAATTTTGGTCTTAAGTAATAAAACCAAACAGATTGTTTAAAGTGCTGTCCAAAATGAGACTTATTATACAATTTTATGTGTATTTAATTGATTATATGGTAAGGACAAATAAAACATGAAAATATAGTTGCTTTTAGGAAACTCAGTAATTATTTCATGATTTCACAATACAGAGAGTCAAAGCAGATCAGGGAAAGCTGGATTGTAGCTCCCTATCCCACCCATGTAGATGCTGCAAATGGTGGTTAAGCAGCTGGATATTTAGAAGAGTCTTCCATTGCAGTTTCTATAACCTTCTATGTACTCTAAGAGAATAGACTGTAATGACTTTTCCCATCAAAAAGCATTATCTTAGAGGTGAAAAGGTAATACTTTGACCGTTCGAACCATGGCTGCAACGTCAGTAAAACTGAATCCTGTTTTTTTCTTATAGCTTAGTAGTTGGCTTGTATGAGGGAAATCAGCACTAATAGAAGAAGCACAGCTAGAGAGAAATGAAGCAGTATGGATGTAACTAGACTAATGAGGGAATTGGGAGCTAATTTTAGATGTTTAATTATCAGTGCGATAAATATGCATGAAAATGATATTCTTTATTTGAAATTTAAAACAAAACTGTGTTTTATATGTGATTTTTGTATTAGAAGAACATTCCAGGACTTTTGTTATTCTGAAAAATTTGTCATGACTATTTCTCTGATTAATTTTCAGTCATTAATTTGTTAGGTACAGGTTCACATTGACAGTTTGAAATGAAGAAATAAAATATTCATTTTTTTAAATAACCAAAACATAGTCTACTTGTGACAAATAATGCATATATTTAATACTAGTTACAACAAACTGCTTAAACATTTCCATTAATTGTTTCATTTACAATCTTTAGGTTAGTAGCCTGAGAGAGGCAACTCAAGTCTTTTAAAAAGTTTTCCAAAGATGTTTAAGCTGAGCCCCAAATTAGATATGCATATAATAGGTGGAGGCATTCAATATCATAAAATTAAACTTCAGATTCCACCCTTACCCCCAACTCCAATTTGAAGAGTCTCTTCTTTAACATTTAATAATAGTTAACAGAGTACTTTCTACTGTTGTATGCCATTTTACTTAGGGTAAATGCATAAGTATTGCTTCTGTTACCAAATTGATAAGTAAAAAATCAGGTAAACAATTCATTATTATGTAAATCCATGCTTATAAATATATGATGCATTTACTGAACACACTGAGGATATAGCTAGTGCCTCAGAAATATATAGTCATTAGTTCTATTAAAATCCTTTAGTATAGAGTTATATTAGGAAAATAAGTAATACATATATTATTTACATGTATATATTCTTATATAAAATACTGCAAATGAATAATTTAATATTCTGTAAGAGTACATCTAAGAAAAATCATAGAATCTAATTATTCTTTCCATATTTATTTGTTTTGTTTTCAGAAGACCAAAAATTCTAAGACCCTACTATTTCAAAAAAGTCATGAAAATATTAGTTTCTAAAATTGTCAACCTCATAGTAGGAAGTTCAGAAAACCTTGAATAAATGAAAATTGACATTATTATGTTTTGTAATTGCTAGTTAGTTAACTTTCTTTAGTTTGTTACATATTTATAAAGTTTGATATCAGTTTTTCAATCATAAAGGAAAATGCTCCTTAAATTTTTACATATTAAGGTAAAAAATGACTTTGCTTATTTATTTTAATGTTGGGATACAGAAAAGTCTTGGATTGTTCTGTAAAATTAGGTGAATTAGGAGAAGTCTATCACTGATATTTGTTGGATTCACCTTAACTCACAGCCTAGTTAATTAACATAATTCTGGCATATTTCTCCTAACTGGGAAGGGAATTTAAATTCTACAACAGTGTTATAATATTATAAGATTATAACAATATAGAGTACAGAATTATGGGATTATTGTAGGGTAGACCTAGAGGGGTTCTTCATTTTCTATTCTAAATCATGGATTTTAGAAGGAAAGGAATACAAAAATTCCTTTAGAAGGGTGGTTCTGTCATTCACGCATGTCTATGAATGGGTTCAATATGAGTGGTTCTTTATGATATATAGTTGAAGTAGATAATTGTGACTTGAAGAAAATTTCAGTATCGAATAAGCTTAAATAAGTACTACAAATGATAGCTTGGTGTAACATGAGACAATAATGTAAATAGTGGACTTTTTTCTCTTGCTTTGGAATAAAAGGATGAATGAAGCCTACTGTGGACTAAAAAACACAAAGTCCTGCCAACAACAGAGAATTCTTTAGAAATAATAAATAAATAAAACCTTTTTTCAGGTTTTTCTAAAAATTAACTGGCAACTATCTAGAGCCATCACCTCCAGTGGAACTTTACTTTCCATATGAAAAAGATCTGGAAAGAAGGAGGAAAAGAGAATGACAGACTTAAATAATGAATATGCAGCCTAAGGGGAGAGTAGTGACCTTCAAAAAGAGTACACTACCCCCCCCCCCCCAAAATCCAAGTGAAGGAAGTTTCTGAGTTAATTATAATGATCAGAAGATTGTAACAGGAAGGGGATGACATCACTCTAGTCTCTGGTTAGCCATGTATATAGGTAGTAGAGTTATTCATCTGTCTTTGTGCTTATTTTAACAGATGAAAGGATAATTGGAAAGAGAGTAGGAGTAGGTGATGTGTGGGCAGATAGCAACCTATATTTTCATGGTCTGGGGTGGAAATGAATGTGTAAGTATATTATTCATGATTGGCAAGGTTATTTAGCACTAACAAGCAACTGTAAAACCTCAATAGTTAACATACCAAAAATGTTTACTTTTTGCTTTTGTGTAGTGGGGCACTGTGGCTATGGGGGGCTCTCTAGAGCAATTGCTTCCTATGTGATTCAGCCATAGCAGCAACTCTGTCATCCTGCAGCAGCACTGTCTGGTATATAAGGACAGAAAAGAGAATTGGACATGAGCTTTTTTCCACCTTAGCCAAGAGTAAAATACTTTCCCCCAAAATTCATCGGACAAGATCAATTGATGCCTCCCAAGTAAAGGTGTGGACAGAAGTGCTGTCTTCTGTGTGCACAGAAGGGGAGGAACATTTGATATCATAGGACTTCACAAAATCTACCACAGTGGATTTCCTATAGGTCAGTTCAGCGTTTTGGAAGGTGACTGTAGTTGAGCTCTTCTGGATGTCATTCTGGAATGGAAAAGGTAGATTCAACATAACACAGTGGAATGTACTGATTGGAGAAAAATAGTAACATTTTCATATTATTTATTGGCACTAAAAGGAATAACACAAGGGAATGTTTTAAGAGTATAGGTTCTGGAGTCAAACAAACTGGGCTCAAATTCAGGTCCTGTCACTCCTTAATTGTTTTTCTTTTACTTAAGCTCACTAATACCCTAATTCGTACAATGGGCATTATAATAGATCCTTCTTCATAGAGTTGTTTGCGAGAAGTAAATGAGATTGTATAGTAAATCACTGTGCATAGTATTTAGCAGGTAGTAAGTATTCAGTATTTTATTAGAGGCCATTGTTAGGGATTTGAGAGCCTCAAGAAAGTATTCATTAGAAGGTAAGCTAGGGATGAAGAAAAGATGTAGGGAAATATGTTTGACAGTTTTTAAAAAAAATTCTTCATTTCTTCCAGTAAAGGCAAAGGAAGGAAAACTTGATTTTGATATGATGTGACTTCTGCATTCCCAATAAACAGAGTTATCCAAAGATTGTGCCTTTCATCATTGAGAACTTACTGTGTACCAGATACTGTGTTATTCACTGAACATAACCTCATTTATTTTTTATTACATTTCTTATTGTCATTAATAAATCAGGAAACTGAGGCCACACAACTACTAACCATAGTGCTAGATTTTAAAATCAATATAGTATAGTTCTATTGTGGAATTAAACTTATAGAAAAATTGATATAACTTGTATGCTATCTTGTACATTTATTACTAATTAGGTATATAGGTCAAGCATTTAATGGAAAGTGCTTATTTTTTAAACTAAATACCAGTATTTTAAAGTTTTTCTTTTTTATTGGTTAGTTTTCATAGCATTCAGTTAGCTTTAAGATTGACAGTTTCTCCAATATCATGTACATTTCATGTATGAGGAGTGTTCACATATAACAATAGTAGTTAAGAAGGTAGACCCTAAAGAGCTGGTGTTTATGTGTATTGGCCAAAACAACCAAGAACACATCTCCAGTGAAACAAAGTTGGATTTTAACGCAGTGAGCCCTTACTGAATATTGTTGATAGGTTCTGAGAAACTGGTACTTGACATGTATAGGTCCTCAAATAAGGTTGTATAGTTCAGTATTGGCCAGGATTTTTTTTTTATTCTCATCAATGTAATAAAATTACGATGAACAAACATTATTTGAGGACCTGCTATATGTGCTATGGCAAGATGTGCTGCACCTAATGAAATCTCTGTAGGGGTAAAGAGAAGTTTGTTAGTTGATTGGACTAATATTAGGTGATTTGGGGAAAGAGTAAAAAAAATGGGAATCCATGTTGCATTGGATGCAGTTAAAAAGCAGGGTCAATTTGAGCATCTTGGTTTTTATGTTGGAAGTGGGAGAAACAGAATAGTGGAGAAGTTATAGTCACTTATAGAAGATAGTGGAGGAGAGAGGATTAGTTAGTTTTTCTGGGTGCCCATTGTTTGTGTTTTTATCTGTTCAGACATGATGAGTGGTATTATTTTTGTCTTACTCTGTAATAGTCACAGAGCTGATGTTGGTATTCTGTGAAATGGTTTACATTTACCAGGGACTTACCAGTGCCTGATAGCAGTTAGGCCAGCTACAAGGTGATAGCTGTAAAGCCAGCTTTATTTCTTATTAATTGTAGATTGTTCCTCTGCTATTTACCAGCTATGTGATTTTAGGCAAGGTAAATCCTTTAGCATTTAGGCTACACATCAGAAAAATGGGGATGGTGATAATCCTTCTTCATAGTATTATTTGAAAAGATTAGTGAGTGGGTACATGTAAAATACCCAATTATGGCATAATAGACAGTTCTCAGTTTAGCTGAGAACCACCATCATCCACACCACCATCACCACAATAATAATAAATACAGTAATTTATAGTATCCTTCATTGCACACATGAGTTTACGGCATAATGTTCTCAAACACTCTTACCCACTTTAGGAATACAATCTGCCCTGTGGCTAATGTTCCTAGTCAAGGCATCTTCTCTGTTGTTGACTGGTGGACAATCTGGCAGTCTTCATTGCCAGATTCTTACTGTTCAATGTTGCTTATGAAATGTATCTATTGATTGGACAAAAAAACATATATTTTCTTATAAACCCTTTCCTTTCTCTATTCTAATTCTTATTCATTTAGTTCTTGAAGAAAAAAAAAATTTAACGTTAACATTTGTTTCTTTTTCCTTACCTCCTACTTCTTATCTGTTACAAAGTTTCACAGTTTTAACTTCTTAACTATATTTCATTTAATTTCTTTTCGCTTACTCAGTTAAGGACTTCATAATTTCCTACCCAAATCACTGGAATGATCTAGTTGATGTTCCTGTTACTAGACGTGCTCCTGTGTCTTGGCTTAGCTAGACTACTAGGAGAGTTAACTTGCTAACACAAAACATTTGATGATCTCCCCTTTGCCTACAGGATTAAAGCTCAAAATCTTATCATGGTTCATGAGGTTTTTTAACCTTCACTCAACTTGTTGGTCTATTAATACCAATAAGATAATGTGAAAGGGAGTTTGCATAATGTAAAAATCTAGAATAATCAAAAACTAATAGTTCTTTATTGTCGGTATCTCAAGGATTAGATCCCACATGTTGTTATCACAGTACACCCACCACCGAACACCCAGAGTCTATGACCATAGCATTGTGCTGCTCCCCCACTTTGTTCTCCCACCCTCTCCTGCCCTGGTAGCCTCAGTTCTATCATCAGATTTCTAAGGATTGTTATCTATTGCTTTGTTTCTCTATATAAGTGACACCATCTGGTATTTGTCTTTCTCCTTTTGACTTATATCACGTAGCTCAATCCCCTTCAGCACTATCCATTTTTTTGTTACAATTGGCAAGAGTTCATCTTTTTTTTGATAGCTTAGTACTATTCCATAATGTATATTTATCACCTCTTCCTGATCCACTCATCTTTTTTGGGACACCTAGGTAGTTTGCATGGCTTGACTATTTTAAATAGTGCTACAATGAACATAAGGAGTACATATTTCCCTTTGAATTAATGCTTTTGTATTCTTTGGGTAGATTCCTAGTAGTGGAATTGCTGGGTCATATGGCAGACCCATTTTTAACCTTCTGAGAAACCTGTATATAGTTCCCACAGGGTCTGTACCACCTGCATTTCCACTAACAATGTAAAGTAGTTCCTTTTTCTCAATATCCTTGCCATTATATATTGTTTTGGTCTTTTTGATGTGGACATTCTCACAGATGGTATTTCATTGTGTTTTTGATCTGCATTTCCCTGATGATAAGTGATGATGAACACTTTTTTCATGTGCCTTCTGGTGATCTATGTTTTCTTTGGAGAAATGTCTATTTAAGTCTTATGTCCTTTCAGTAGATTCAGTGCAATCCCTGTGAAGGTTCCAATGGCATTCTTCAAAGAAATAAAAAAAATTACTGAAATTCATATTTAACTACTGGAGAACTTTAAATATAGTTTGACATCCTCTTTCCCTGACTGCTGTCATTACCCTAGCCATAGGCTCTTTCATTATTGTACTTACCAAGGTATTTTTCAGAGCTAACATGTTTCCACTTTATAAATATACTTAAAGTCTGTCTTACCATGCAACTCAAACAAAAGACTTTCAGAGATTTTTAAGTGTTGTTAAATTGAAATCTGAGGAGTTTGTTTTCCTATTTTTAGTTCTTTTGAAAAGTAAAATTACCTCTATAATTACTGTGACTGGTAAAGAATTCTTTTTTCCTCCCTTGCTCTCTTCCTTTCTCTGACAGTGACTGAGCACCTGCCAGATGTCAGGCTCTATATTAAGTAGTCTTTGCAGTAATGACTTGAAGTCTAAGGTGAATAGTGATAGCTCTTTGACTAACCCTTGTAAGCTTTTCTAGACTCTTTTAGGTGTGCATTTGGAGAAATGGTATGCTGGTAAATATTTGTCAGTTACCTCTTCAGAGGGAAGAAAAACCTTAATTTGTCATGTTTTCCAGTTTCATGATGTAAATATTTCCAGCATGCTGACTAACTTACCAGTTTCACATCATTGATAGAGTTGGGAGGATATGTCCACAATAGACTTTGGACTCCAGTGTATAAGGAATTATGATATGTGTTATATTGTTCTACGTCTTTCATTTGAGATCACCCTCCCCTTGGCTTATATCTCATTAGGCAGCCTGCATGTATTTTCTGTTCCTGGACTTTTTTTTCAACATACGGTAGCCTCTTAACTCCTTGTTGTTTGTTTTCTACTGAAATGGCCACCAAGTTACTAAAGATCCCGCATGACTTAGAGTTCTCACTGGAGACTGATCTCTCCCTCTGTCTCTAGTTAAAAATGTATTTAGTAAAGTAGCACATGTCTCATAACTACAGTGCTTAAATAGAAGGAATTTGTGTTTTTCTCATATATAAAGAAGTTAAAAAACTGTTATTTTCTAAGTTGCTTTAACAGTGTAAAGATGATATAGCTAGCTCTCAAAGAGACCAACAGAGACCTGTGTTTTCTTTTTTGCTTACTGCCTGGCTACCCACAGGGTGTGGCTCTCAAACTCATGATTTAGAGAGGATTCTTGAGTTATAAGCAGCAGAACCACTTTTTAAAAAAGATTTATTTGTTATGCATATAAGAACTAGGGTACAGGCCAGAGTGTGGGGAGTGAGAGGATTCACCAGAGACAGAGTGGGAAGCAGAACAGGTGGATCTACTGAAATACACTGCTGAGAGGAGCAGTGGGCGAGGCAGGCGAGGTCTGCCGTGCCATGTGGGTCACCTTCCTGGCCGGGGATCGAACTCCTGCTGCAGTGACTGCTGATAGTTTCATAGCACTGTGACTTAATCAATCCCTTGTGCCACCTGGGAACCCCCCAGAAACACATTCTAATTAGAAAGGGGGAAGGGCAAAGTATAAAAGGTACATGGCAGCTGGGTCTTTCTCTTTTCATTAGGAATAAATGCTATCTGTAGAAGCTATATTTATAAACACCAAAGTTTTATTGAACTGTGTCATAGGACCACCCCCTAGCTATCAGAGAGCTTTTAATTTTGTGAATGATGTTTTATTTTAATAAAAGAGATTAGATATTCTGAAGATAACCAACACGTTTGCCACTTTCTTTTGCCTTTAATACTTTATTTTATTTTTTTTTAAAGATTTATTTATTTATGCATACAAGCACTGGGGTACAGGCCAGAGGTGTGGGGGTGGTGAGAGGATTCACCACAGAGAGCGGGAGCAG
>JAGFMF010011395.1:6634191-6927659 GCA_019455555.1 Galemys pyrenaicus | reverse complement strand
CCTCCCTGGCTGGCAGCAGGGATCGAACTCGTGCTGCAGTGGCTGCGGTTTGCTTCATAGTGTGTTGCTTAACCCACTGCGCCACCGGGGAGGCCCTGCCTTTAATACTTTAATGCCATCTTTGCAACTTTGCACTAGACTAATATTCCTAGTTTTAGCTTCCTTGGTCTTGCTGCTGTACTCTACCCTTGGGGATGAGGAAATGAGCATAAGTAGCACATTCTTTTTCTATCCTCTTTCTCTTGGGAACACACTGCTCACAGAGTGTGCATTCCCTCCTGTTCCTGCTTTAAATTTTATGGGAACAGGCTTCAAAGTAGTCTTAGAGCAGCATTGTCTGTGCCTCGACAAGTGTGTTTGTCTGATGTGCAGGCTTGGTATTAGGAAGCCACTATTACGTAGATACAGGCCAGTTCTCCAATTTTAGTTTTTTTAGTAACAGAGGTAGTGTTTCATGTGCTTTCTATAGTCTTTATCTATTTGACGTATGAGTTGAGTGGAAGATAGTTTAATATGAATTATTAAAAAAACAGCTTGCTGTTGCTTGAGACATATTGAATGCAATTTGTTTCATCACTTTCTAGATTTAATTATCATATGCCATAATTGTCATGAAATGTCATATTCAACATGCAATCTTGTGATACTTCATTTCAGAAGATTTTGATCTCACCAAACAACTTTTTAGTGTAAAGCTGGAACTACTTTATTTTTTTAAAGATTTATTTATTTATGCATATAAGAACTGGGTACAGACCAGAGTGCGGGGAGTGAGAGGATTCACCAGAGACAGAGTAGGGAGCAGAACATGCAGATATACTGAAATACACTGCTGAGGGGAGCAGCGGACGTGGCAGGAGAGGTCTGCTGTGCCTTGTGAGTCACCTCCCTAACTGGCAATCGAACTCTTGCTGCAGTGGCTGTGGATGCTTCATAGCTCTGTACTTAACCCCTGTGCCACCAGGGAGGTCCCAAAGCTGGAAGTACTTTAAAGAAATCATGTGACCACAGGATCCAGAAGGCTCCCAGAGTAGTTACTTTTCACAAAGTAAAAATCAATTTCCATCAAAAGAGAGTTAATAAACATCATGTCAGCTGACAAAATAACAGAAAGACTTTAGAGTAACAGAGATTTTGTGTCAGCCAAGATTTCAGTTGTAAGTAGCAGGAAAAATCCACTGAAACTAACTTGAAAATGAAGGAATTTATTGGTTTACCTGATTGACAACTCCAGAGGTTGTTTTTGGGGTGGACTGGTATTAAATTTTATAGAGCATGACTCAGGACCTATTTTTCTTTCTTTTGATTTCTAAATGTCACTATGTGAATATTGACTCCATTTTGGGAATCAGTATTCATGACCCAAAATTGACTTCTACTAGCTCTGAGAGTTAGGTGACTCCTCAGTCATGAAACAGGAAATCTGTCTCAGCACTGTCAGGTGAATGTCATTAAGACTTACTATGCTTGGACCAACTTAGGTCATTGTGCAATTCATTCTGGACAGTGATGGTACACACAGATTAACCTGCTAATCATGACTCACCCCTGGGGCAGGTGAGGCCAATTCAATCCAAACCATGAGGCTCAGAATAGAAGAGCCATTCCCTTCCCTTCAAGAAAGAAATGAAATAGATGAGAGGCATCAACAGCAGATATTCATGACAGATATTTCCAGAGTATACCTTTCCAATTTTCTTAAATCGGAAGACTTTTATTAACCTCCAATTTCAACTAAATTTAGCTTATTACCTAATACATCTTCAGGCATAAATTAAAGGTTGAGCAAGTAATTTCACAGTGTGATATTATTTTGTAACAGTTGCTTTTAAAATTGTGAAAGAAACTTTGCTATTAAAATGGTAAAAACACATGAATTATCTGGGGGGATTTATATTAAAACATCCATATTCAAAAGAAAGTTCTATCTAACTCCAGTGTCTAATCTGGTGACTCATTAGCTTCATGGTCTCAGGCATGCCTGTTGGTTGATATCCCTCTTTTAATCTGGTTTTTAGAAAAGAATATCATGCTTTAAATATTACCAACCACACAGAAACATTTGTTGAATTTGAAATTTAACAGCCTTTTTCACAAAGCTCGGTTTTACCAATGTGGCCTAGCTTCAGCCAACATTTCCCCTACCCTACCCCACCCCAAACTGGTTGTAATACATCACTAACAGAGGAAATTTGTGCAGCAGTGTGGGAGAAGAAGCGAGTGTGAGTCCAACACAGCTTTATTGATGGGAAAATTACTTCAAGGGAAGAGCAGAATTATTAAAAAGAGGATGTGATATGGATTTTTTTTCCCCTGTAAAGTACAATGCTCCTACTCACCTTGAAATTTCCATAATGTTTTGCTTTTGGAGTATAGCTATGTGGGTTTTGGGCAGTCTTTCTATGAATGGGAGTGCAGTGAAACTTTGGTACCACGAGACATAATTGTATATTACTTTCAGTCTCTTGAAGATATTTTATTATAATATTTTATTTTCTATAGTATTTTATTGATCTAAGAGAATTAAGGGCTAACAAGTATCTTCTGGAGAATACGCTGCATATGTAAACTGTATTGTTGACTGATGCATAATTTGAAGAATTGCATCATAGGTAGAGAGAGCTAAGGAACATGAAGGTATCATGCTGGCATGCAGATGTTACATGCTGTTCTCCCTAAGCCAGAACATTTTATACACTGGGACATGAATCAGGTTCTTTAATCTAATTATGTAATATCTAAATGCACAGGTCTTGTAGAAATAACTATCAACTTCCTCAGCTTTGTATCTGTATATATAACATGCTATCTGTGTATTTTTTGGGCATATAAACATCCAGGAGTTATGTAGAAAAAGCTCTATTACCACAAATAATGAAGACTCCCACATTTAAATAAAATACATTTGGATTGTTTTTGTTTTGTCAGAGTAGTTTTTTGCTCCAAACAGCACTGTATTGATTTGGTTATAAATTTTCTTCCAAAACAAATCTTGTTTAGCAAATGCTTTCTTTGTACCTGTCACCCTGTAAAATAATTTGATTGATTTATATTCTCATGCAGATTATTTGGTGGGCTAAGTGACAGCTGTAGCTCAGTTTTTCAAAGGTTTTTTTGTTGTTGTTGTTGTTATTCTGTTGCTGCGAAATGGCTTTTATTTAAATTCATCTCCTTTCCCAGTCTCAATGCCACTTTCTCCACTTCTATGAAAAAGTCATTTAAATTTTTCAAGTCACTTCTACAAATCAACAAAATAGCAATGAAAAGATTCAGTAATTGGGAGAGCGAAGAGGTTGATATTCTTGAGACACATGCATTGAAGACTCGTCTTTTGCTTTCACATCAGAACAATATTTGGGGTAATTTGTGAGTTTATTTTTCAAGGTAAACTGCTAGTAAGGAAAATGAGTATTATCTCTTAGCTAATACTGGTAAGTTGATATTGTAGATAGGCTGTCTTATTGGACAAATGAAATTTATTTTTAACTGTATAAAAATATCTTGCTCATGTGCTTTGTTTATTATGCATTATATATATGTTCCAGATATTTGGGGATAGAGTGACCAAACAGTGATCCCCGCTTGTGAAACTTATGCCCAAGGAAGCAAACAATAAACATAACAAATAAAATCATACTATAATTAGAAGGTGATGAATGTTACGAAAAAAATAAAAAATGTAGAAGCAAGTTAAGGGGATTGGGCTTGGAGTGCAGAGGTTGAAATCTTAAATGTGGTGATCAGAGTATAAGTCTTTAAGAAAGTTAGATTTGAGGGGAAAGTTGGAGCATGTCTCTACTGAGTTATGATGACAAGATGCTTCTACTGATATTTGGAGGAACAGCATTGATGCCAAAGCAGTGGGTCTCAAGTAAGAGCATGCAGGGAAGCCAACTTGGCTCAATGCTAGTGACCCAGTGGGTGGGGAGACACCAGAGAGTATTGGGTGGCAGATTTCATAGGTCTTATAAGCGAAATGGGAAATTATTGAAGAATTTCAAGTATATTAGTGATATGATCTGATTTATATTCTAGCTGCTGTATTGGCACTGAGCTATGGGGTGGGGGGATAGTAAAGAAGCAGTGAGGTCAGTTAGGAAGTTTTTGCAGTGATTTACATTATAAATGGTGGAGAAGTCAACAGGTTTGTACTAACAGAGGTTGAGAACTGTTTAGGTTTTGGTAGCTCCAGGGGAATTTTCTCATAAATTGGTTGAGCAACTGGAAAAGAATTGCCATTAACTGAGATGGAAATTGTTGCTTCTTCCTAAAACCACTTATCTGTATTTCCCCTATTTTAAAAACACTGTTGATTCTTTTTTCCTCAATAGGGACATAAACATCTAGAATGAAAGCTAATTATATACATGTTTGGTTTACAAATAAGCAGCACTTATTTTTTTTTCTTTGGTGGCTATCACTAGGTGTGTGGTTTCTTACATAAAAAGAGATTTCTCTTTTCCGAATAGCTGGTTGTAGGCCACCCATCAAAAATCTGTTAAGTTGTCTCTAAAGCAAATAGAAAAAGAAGGAAATGTTGCAATAGGTATATTGAACCAATAATTGAAGTTCAGTAAAGAAGCTATAATGTTAAAACAACATAAAGACTTTAAGAGAATTTAAATAAAATAACTTTCTGGAGGTTCTCACTGATAAAGATGATGGTAGTTAGCTAAACTAATACTTTTCTCCTTCTATTTCTCCTATTTTGCTTATTGTACTTGTTAGTATTGTTTTAACGAGCCTTTCTTTACTGTAGGATTGTTGTTAAGGCTGCTATAGTCCCAGAGCACTTAAAGAAGAAATAAAATCACAATTTTACATTTTCTTCTAGTAAGGGATAGTTCTCAGTCTTTATGTCCATTTTTGATATAACAATTTGCAGAGGGATAGTGGGGAGAGGGAAGCATTTGTAATGCTCTCAGAGAGCATTATTTATGCATCATTTTCTGGAGAATGGAATACGCAAGATCACTCCTACATAATCTGTCAAATGTTAGTTGAAAATATAATCATGAATAAAATTAAGCTGGTATCATAGAATCTTTGTTATTTTGTACTTCAAAATGAAATTATAATTCTTTTCAAAAAAACTTCTTAAACCTGAAATTGAATCCTCATAACTTTGAATGCATGAAAAGTCTTTACCAAGAGAATTTTTTTAAAAAGCAAACATATGAAGAATTGGTAAAAAAAAGCGCTGAAAGGAGAATATACCTGTCAAAGGACAGAGAAAGACATCGGTGACCTAGAAAATTTGGTGGTGAACAATGGGTGAGCATATTTGTGCTATTAGAAATAGTATGAATGAAAGCCTAAGGTGACCACATACTGCGTCAGCAGCACCACACTGAGCTGGCTGCACAATGCAGGATGCTGCTGAACACGCACCATCTGGCCTTTTATAGGTAGAATAACCATATAGCATCAGGTATGTGGGGTGGGAGGACAAGGAGAGAAAGATGGGTGAAACTAAAGGATGTACTTTGGTCATCCTGGGCTCAGGGGGACATGAGTGTGCTGAACAGATGTTTCTTATCTGCTTGACAAGTGTTGTAATCAAAGCCATACCTTAACCTCCCAGCCATGGGTCTAATTTTATCAAGGCATTCCACTGATCCTTCTGAGGTCCCTTGTCATATATTGGCCATCGGTCCTCCCTCCCCTCTAACCCCCACCCCCCGCCCCGGGTGTTCCCAGTCATACCTTGTGATGCAGGCTCTCTGCTCTTGCTTGATTTCATATATTGGTCATCGGTCCTCCCTCCCCTCTAACCCCCGCCCCCACCCCTGGTGTTCCCAGTCATACCCTGTGATGCAGGCTCTCTGCTCTTGCTTGATTTGAAAGACACCTTGTGAGGTTTGGTTCCTATGACTGACTGGCCATGCAGTTCTGACCTTGTATAGGAACACAGAACTACAGGTAACAAAATGGTGATCAAGTAGGCTGTTAAGTCTAGTAGACCCACAATCTACAAGATTGTAGAACAAGAGACCAGGCTAATGGTAGAGGAGAGAACTGGCAGCTGAAGAGACTACAGGTGGGAGAACACTGCCAAGAGAGCTCACTCAAGTGGTAAAAGTGAATGGAGGGAAAGGAGGTCAAGTATAGAAGAGGGAAGCACTAATTCATTGCTGTTTCCAAGAGCTTTTATATGTATTATCTGGAGAAATAAAAAATACTCCAAATTCAATTTTCAGTTTTGAATGAATTGTGGAGTCTAAATACTTTCAATTTTATTATTGGTTAACATTCCTATAAAATGAACTATATTCAGTTTTCATTGTGTTTCTGTTTGAAGCATCTACAATTTTTATTAGGAATAAGAGGGAAAACATGATTTTATCTGTCCCCACATAATCTCACCAAGATCATGTCTTAATTTTTTTAAAAGATTTTATTTTTTATGCATACAAGAACTGGGGTATAGGCCAGAAGTGCGGAGGGTGAGAGGATCCACCAGAGACAGAGTGGGGAACAGAGCAGGCAGATTGACTGAAATACACTGCTGAGGGGAGCAGTGGGCAAGGCAGGAGAGGTCTGCTGCGCCATGTAGGTCACTTCCCCCGATGGCACCAGGGACCAAATTCATGCTGCAGTGGCTGCGCCTTCTTCATAGTGCGTAGCTTAACCCATTGTGCCACCAGGGAGGGCCCCAATGACTTAATTTTAGGAGAGAATTCTCTAGATGAATACTGTACAAATAGTTGAATGGTGCAACCACCTATTCTTTGACCATCACTTAAACTTGACATTATTATTATTTTTTAAATCACTGCATATTATGCTATTGTGTTAATATACCTGGCAATATGGATGGAGCTGGAAATGAAGTAAGTCAGAAGGAGAAATATAAGTACTAATTGGTATCAATAATATATGAAATATAGAGTTGCTGAACTAAGTGTTGGATAAAGGACAAGCTTAAGAAATAACCCTTGAAAACAGACTCTAGCACTGAAGCATTCAGAAGATAGAGGACCTGAGGGAAGGAGTAAGAACAAAGAAGGAAGGAAGCACAAAGGAATATGGGTTATTTGATGTTGGTTGCACTGCGGTGAACCTGGTGGAGGAATCCAATTCAACATCAACTGAAAATATATAAATTTTTTTAAAAATTGGAGCTAGGAAAAAAGAAAAATTGAAATTCAGGAGACAAAAAAGCAGCAAAGTGCCTTTGCTTCTATTCTCGTTCTTCAAATACTCGCCTTTTCTCAGTTTCATGGAAGTTTGTACTTAAGTACAATTTTCAGAAGTATCATATGAACTCTAGGTAAGTTGTTTTAGGTGAAAAGTTATCTGTGATACTGTTTTTTTTCTTTTGTTTTTAGTGTTTTGAATAACTGGATGGAGGCATTGAGAGGTTAAGTGATAAAGCAAGCAAAGTTGATATAAACGCCATGTCTCACCAAATTCTTGGTTCATGGAACACATTATTTATTAAATTTTTACAGGGACTCCTCGTTTTTGTTGCATTATACCTCAGGGGAAGCATTCAACTTTTGTTGTGATTGAGAAAAATTATAGAATGGGCCTATTTAGTCATCTTCATCTTTTATTATCATTATCCATCTTGTAATGTGTGTTTAGAAATACAGTTTGTATTTGTCTGTTATTTTAGAAATACAGTTTGTAGTTCAAGTAGGAGAATGTGGCTTATAAATTTCCAAATCTGTTTTAAGTATAGTGCCCAGAAAATGACTGGCTTGTAGGTTGCATTTGGTGGTGAGTATTGTGAGACTCTAATCAGCTAAGTGCCATAATCCTCCTTACAGGGTACATTCTGACTTGACCTGGAACTATATACAGATATATCGGAACAGCATTAAAGAATAACCTCTTCCTCAGCAGGCCCATCACTAGAGGAATGTATAACTCAATCCATGAATGACTCTTATTTAGTGTATATCTTTTTAGTAATTGTGTTTTGAAATAAAACAAATGTAAGCAAGTCATCTGATTAAAGATGACTCCAGTGATTTTGCTAAAGCTAGAAGGATTAAATGAAAGCGCTGCCTGGCACAGTGTTGGTGTACTTTTGTCGACATGATGCTTTATGCTTGACAGATGTGCATTGGTTGAGTAAAAGGTAAACTGTAAAATTTGTTAAATGTTGTTTTCTGTGAAAAATTGATCTGTTTTATGTTTTTTTGACAAATATAATTTTTTTGTTAAAAGCTTTTCATTGTGCCTTCATATAAATCCATTAAATACTTGATTTAATGAGTCTTAATGACTTCAAATTTCAGAATTTGATTTCAGTGGTATGTTAAAGCTATATTGTTAGCATTGTGTAATTTAATTAAGGAAGTACCATTTAAATTCATTTAGCAATTTCCATGCTTTATAAAGCTTTTAAAAAAGGTAGGGGTATATTTTTATTTTTGCAGATTATTGGTTTCTATTGTTTTATTTGTACAATGACAATGATGTAATGTCTTTACTAATAAAGATTCTGAGTGAAATTTTCAGGTAGATAGTGCTTAATTGCAATAGTATAGCATTTGAATTTATAGAACTAATACCATTATTTATTTTAAATGCCATTATGATTCTTAAAACTTGCATAAATCTTAGGAATTGAAAATATATGAATACAAAAACTTAAGTTTCCATATCACCTTTCACTGTCCTTGTAAGTGTTTTTAGATGGTTACTGGGTTATATTTTCAGAGACTTGATTATTTTACAGTATATATGATCAGTACTGTGTGTGGTATAGTAGCATAAACTACATAGGATGCTAAAGGGTGTAAACATTAAAATATAAGCCACAATAAAAACATGATTACTATGCAGTATATAAATTAAGACTGCCTTTGGGAAATTGGAAAAGTGGTTTTGATTGAGAAAGAATATTTATGTTGTAGTTTACCCATCAGTATGATTTTTAGATATGGCATTTTAAAGAGACTACTTGGTAAAATTTCTTATTCAGACTACTATGTTCAATTGGTTAACATTTATAATGGAGTATTCCAGGTGAATGAATATACAGCTAGAATATTTAGAACCAATGAGTAAGTCATATGACAAAAAATTATAGACAACAAACAGAGAAATTCTATTGATTAAAGTAGATTTTGAATATTTTGAAATATTCTCTGTAAACTAATTCTAATTAGGACCACTCTAATATAGTGAAAGAGAAAATAATTATAATAACCTCTAGAAAGAACATGAACATCTAATAAGTAAATATAAAGTAAATATAAATTTATATTGATGCTCTTTCAGATACAGGAATTAATGAAATGCATGAGAGTAAAAATTACCTACTATATAATTACACATATATTCTGTTTCAAGAAGGGGAAAATTTTGAATTCTGACTCAATAATTTCTCAGGTCTTTGAAGAAGTGAGTGAAATCTTAGATGAATGCTTCATTCTTCTGAATTATAATTTGTGGGTTAAATACTATTAAAGACTTTATAATTGTTTAGAGAAATGTACAAATTATCATTATATTCCTTTACCTATAACATGTATTCCACCTGGAAATAATATATGCTAAGTCTTTCTTATAAAGACCAGGAGTGATAGTAGAGATACAGTAAACATTTTTTTTTTGGACTTCCTTTAGTGCCTGAAAAGTGAGACTCAGAAATACAGTAGTTTCAATTTAAAAAAGAGTATATATGAAATAATTCATGGTATAGATGACAAAAGTATTTTGACTTTTTTTTTAGTATTTTTGAAGTTACTGAGAGCAGATTTTTCATTTTTTTGCTAAGAGTATTCTCCAAATAAAATCTTGCCTTGCTTCTGGCATAGCTTTAAGATACTGTAAAGTGCTCTACCTTAAAATGTGTTTTAAAAACCTAATTCCATGTTAAGTAATAGTGACACTAATCGTCCCAATTTCAGAAATCTTAGCTACTGTTCTGTATTCACTTAAATCCAGTAATCAGCGTCTACAGTTTGTTTCAAATGCTTCAGGCATTTGAATAATCTTTAGAAGAAAGTGATTGCTGGCTTTGCTATTAAATTCACTCATGATTTTTTTAAAAGCTCTTAGTTGACTTACTAAGGACTAATTAATAGCTTTTTGTTTTTGAATATGAGTGCTATAAAATCGTATATTTGTATTTATCAATAAAAAGAATATATTCCCTGTGCTATACTCATCACATTCACTTTGTTTATGCCCTCCTTTCTTTCAAAATTTCATGTTAATTCTTCAGGGAATGAATTGCTTCTCCTCCTCCCCCCTACCCCCACTCTGTAACACCCAGTGTGATATGAAATATATTACTACAATTCTATAATTTACAGAGGTTTTACTCCAAATGTTTAGTTGTAGAGTGATTGACATTCAAAATACATTTTTGCCAAAGAAGTCATTTTATAAGCAGTTCGATTCTGAATCCCAACTGTAAAACCCAAATTAACACATAATAGAGCTAAAAATTCCACTACCAATAAAAGTAGTTTCTTTCACTTATTTCTATTGAAGTGATATCTTCCATGAGGAAAGAAAAGCAGTATTTTAGCAAACCAATGAACTTGAGTATAGAAGAAAGGAGCAAACCATGAAAATAGAGATAATCTAAGGGGGAGAACTGATCAGTTTCTAAATTCGGCAGAGTGTGGACTATGTTCCAATCTACTTAGATCCAGATTTCTAGTCTTTATGAAAACTAACATTTTAAGAATATTATAAACATTCCTGAATAGACTAGATAGGATTACCTACCACAGTGAGAAGAGAACCAGTATTATGTTGAACAGCCTTGAGAATATCTAATTTCCCCCTTAACATTTTCCAAAAGTTTTGCTTCATTTTCTTCTATGGCCTTAAGTGTCACATTTTGGAGATTATTTGCATTAACAGTTTTAAAGCATTTAAATATTTTTGATAATGTCGTAAAAACTGTATCTACTTGTTTTCTTCGAGTCCCATAGGAGTTCAGGTATTTGGAGGGATTGGAATTTACCCAGTTGGGAGCATGGTCTTTTGAAAGGGAGGGATGAAGAGAAAGGCTTGGTGAGCTGCTCGAAAGTGGGCTGCAGAGATCAATTACCTTGGAAAATCCTTGATTCAATAAAACAACAACTAAGAATTCAGGTTCATATATTATAAAACAACATTGAATTAAAAAGAATAAAGAAAATTATAGCAATTTAATGAGATTACCAAAAACTTTTCCAGTAAAGTTGTATGTTTTATATAAATGGGCTAGTAATGTAACTCTATCATTTGGGTCTTAGTTCAAACACATCTTTTCAGAAAGACCTTCCATAATCAATGTAGCCTCTCTCAGTTTCTAATTTTACCCTGTCTCAAGTTTTTGAACTGCCTTCAGGTATTTTTTTTAATATAGTGGTAATATTTGTCACTATATGGGATAACCTTAATTTACTTTTGTTTATATGTTGACTGCCTGGCCTACTAAAAAGCAAGCTTTGCGAGAACACAGATATGTTTGTTTTGCTGTTGTATTCCCAGCAACTTGTATCATATCTAGTACATAGTAGTAAATCCTAAATAAATGCTTGTTGAGTGAATGAATAAATACTGGTGCTACAAAGATATATTAGATATAGTCCTCTCTGGTTCAACATTTAGAGTGTGGTGGACAGTACAGAACTCTAGTTAGGTCATTGTAGAGGGGTGAAAAAAAAAGTATCTTCTGGGGAAATACACAGGCAGAATAGTGAGCTTTAGCTGATGAGCTTATCTTAACCATTCATGATAATGAGGTAATACTACTTTACTTAACAAAGACATTTTACTTTCTTTTTTTTTTAATCTCCAGAATTCATTTACTCATATATGGCTACAAGACTGTAGTCCTTCCACATATATCTTTGCTCTGCTCTTGCTCTTGCTCTTGGGCCACAAAAATACTAAGACATTTTTAACCAAATTATCTCTGTCATCTTTAATTTCACCTGACCCCACTCTCTCATTGTCTCCTATTCATGTACTCTGGTAAAATCCCCATTGTAGTTATTCACAGCCATTTTGTCATCTTCAGGATTTCTGTCTCTTTACTTCTCATGGCTAGTGGTTGACGTTGTCTGAATTCAAGCCAAAGAATAGCATGATGTGAATATTTCGTTGTCAAGAGAATATCATGTGTGATTGCAAGATCCATTAGGTTGTGAACGTAATAGGTACTCTCGTCCTCTTAGAATGTAAGGAAATATGAAGGGTCTGATGTGAAGTCAGGGAAGTGTCATTGAGTTGGCCTTAATTTTGAGTTAAGATGGAATAAAAATAGAATCTTTTATGACTTTCTAGAGTTTTGTGATAGATCATCATTGTTGGAATTAATATAAATTGCTTAGCTCAAATTAGAGTAGTAAAGAAGGGTTGGTGAAACAATAAAATGAATTTAAATGTACCAATGCTAAGAGTGATTTCGATAGATAATGATGAAAACAGATTTTTAGAAGCCAGTTTTTAATTTTCGTCAGAAAGTATTCAAATCTTGAGTTATCAGTTTAGCTTCTTTATGTTTTTTTTCCTTTCCTTGGTGCATTTTTAAAAAAATTCTATTTTATTATATATATATTTAACCTCATTCTTCCTTTATAATAACTTTCAGTCAAGTTTCCAGAACAGAGAGAACATAAGGTAGAAGTTTCCTAAGCTCTTCAATAACAGTCGAGTGACAGTGTATTGGGCCAAGCAAAGAAATTCCAATAAAAGCTATTTTACAGTAGCAGAATATAATGTTGATTATCTAATTTCAAGACATTTACTGACTACATCAAAAGTACCACTTAAACTTCCTATTTTAACTGAAATGGTTATTAGTAACATTTTTGTAAATGGCATGACTGTAAAATGAAATTTTAAAAAAGCCAAAAAAAATTTGAATTTATCATTCCACTGCCAGTGAGTCAGTAAAATGTAAAATCGCTTAAATGTTGCTCTTCTCATCATTCTTTATCTTTGGTTCCATAGGAAAAGAAGCCCATCAGTGTCCAGAGATCAGAATAGAAGATACGACCAAAGGGAAGAAAGAGAGGAATATTCACAGTATGCTACTTCAGACAGCGCAATGCCCAGATCTCCATCGGATTATGCTGACAGGCGTTCCCAACGTGAACCTCAGTTTTATGAAGAGTCTGATCATATAAACTATAGGGACTCTGACAGGAGAAGTCATAGGCATTCCCAAGAATATATAGAAGATGATGAGGATGTGGAGAGCAGAGATGAATATGAAAGACAAAGGAGAGAGGAGGAATACCAGGCACGCTATAGAAGTGATCCAAATTTGGCCCGTTATCCAGTCAAGCCACAGCCCTATGAAGAACAAATGCGCATTCATGCTGAAGTGTCCCGAGCGAGGCATGAGAGAAGGCATAGTGATGTTTCTTTGGCAAATGCCGAACTGGAAGATTCCAGGATTTCTATATTAAGGATGGAAAGGCCATCAAGACAGAGATCTATATCTGAACGTAGAGCTGCCATGGAAAATCAGCGATCTTATTCAATGGAAAGAACTCGAGAGACTCAGGGACCAAGTTCTTATCCACAAAGGACCACAAACCATAGTCCTCCCACCCCCCGGAGGAGTCCAATACCCATTGATAGACCAGACCTGAGACGCACTGACTCACTAAGGAAGCAACACCATTTAGACCCTAGTTCTGCCGTAAGGAAAACAAAACGGGAAAAAATGGAAACGATGCTAAGGAATGATTCTCTAAGTTCAGACCAGTCAGAGTCGGTAAGACCTCCCCCACCAAGGCCACATAAATCAAAGAAAGGAGGTAAAATGCGCCAGGTTTCATTGAGCAGCTCAGAGGAGGAATTAGCTTCCACGCCCGAATATACAAGCTGTGATGATGTTGAGATTGAAAGTGAAAGCGTAAGTGAAAAAGGTAAGGGTTCTACTTACCTTTTTACACATTTCCCTGTAATTGGTTGAGTAAGGGTTTTCTTCTGAGGTTTTATTTCGGAATAAACATCTAATAAGTAGTACTACTTGTTAAAAAAGTCTTAATGGTGTTGGTTATGTGAAGTTATGAAGAGTGAATACCTTCTGTCCATGTAGAAGACAATATTTATTTTTTAAAAATTGCTTTTGACTTTGTTTCTAAAGGTTTTCTTCAATTGTTGATGACATATTTTCAAATGCTTATTAGCTACATAGTTGTAAATCACATTACTTTTTGTGTTTTCTTTCAAAAGTAATATTCTTATTCCAAAGAACATCTGAAAAATTACTCACAACGTAAAAATGAAATAAAAGCTACACAGAATCCTTTCTGACAAATATACCTATTCTTAACATTTGTTCTATTTCTTCCCCTTTTCCCTGTGCATGTGTATTTTACAAAAAAATTTGTATTATGTTTTATATATACTTTTATGTTCTAGTTTTTTTTGAATTAATATATCATGAATCTTTTCCCAGACCATTAGGTACTCTTTGGACATATGCTTTAAAATGACTGCTCTAATATTCTATCATAAGGAAGTGCCACAAGCTATTTTGGGGGGCACTGCAGTTGTTCTAGTCACTAGTATAAATAATATTGTAGTTGTTATTTTTATTTATATAGGTATATATTTTTCTACATCTTTGAGTATTAACAAGTATAAATTCATGCTTTGATTCTTTTAAGTTTTTAATCCAGATTACCAACTTGCTTCCAGAAAGGATATAACAGTCTGTATTCCTATTAGATGTGCTAACATTTTCAGATGTGAAGCACTACTGGCATTTTTATCAGTTGCAGAGATCACCAAGAAAATGCTATCCTTTTGTCATTTGAATTTGGTTGTGAAGTTGAATGTTTTGTGTGTTTATTGATGTTTGCTGTATTCTCTGTCCATTCCTTTTATTCCTTCTGTCCATGTTTCTTTAGGGCTTTAGTTTTTCTCTTACTGATTTAGAAGAGCTTTTTATATGATTAGGCTTTTATCTGTTTAACATCTTCTATTCCCATTGTATTTCCTATTTTGATGTTTATCCACTAAATTTCTTTGGTCATTTGGAAATATTGAATTGAATGTAACTAAATCACCTTTGGTACTTTTTTTCCCCATTATTTTATTTCTAGAACCTCTTTATTCATTGAACTGATTTTTTTCATGTTTTTATTTGTAAATCTTTTAACCTTTAATTCTTTAGTCTTTTTGTAATTTATTATATGACTAAATACACCAGATAAGTGAGTATTTAACATGAATCTTGTGTACTAACTCCCTTTCCCCATACATAATTTTCTGATGCTTTTCATGAGTAATCTACTTCTTGTTTTAGAACCAATAAATATCAGTGAAAGAATTTAGGAAGGTAGTTTCTAAAAATCTTGGCTAGCTATCACAACATTAAGTAATCAAAATGTCATGAAATTTACTGGCTTGCAAATATATGTCTAATTATAACCCTACAATTGCCAATAAATATATTTTTATAGTTATAGATAAGGAAATACACAAAGTGGTTAAGATATAGAAAAAGATCATGTAGTCAGTGAATGGCAGAGTCAGGATTAAGCACCTCTGACTCTAAAACTCATGTTCTTTCCATAAAACCTCCCTGTTATAGTTACACAACTAATGAGCAGTCACTCATGTACTGTAATTATCATTTAATGTCATTTAATAGTGAGTAAAATGTAGATGTAGGCATCGACTACAAATTGGGTGAAATTCTAGAAAGGTCTAGAGGTGGATAATGAGACCTATCCAAAATCACAAATGAATTTCAGCAAAATTACGAAAACAAAGCATCAATAAAACTAAAGATGAAAAATAAATCAACTAATTAATTTTTTTTCTTAAGCAGACAAGCTAATAATATGGAAGGGAATAAAAAATTTTAGTAGGGTTAACTATAAAATTTGCTATGTGGACCGTCAATGGAATTTTATTATTTAAGGAGCAGGAAAGAACCTACTGTGTGGTTGAAGCCATAATAAGACACATGAGGTCTTGGCTAGAATCTTTCTCCAATCATAGTGAATGATATTGCCTATATAGGGTTGGTTCACACTTTAAATCAGATTACTTGAAATTTTGCTTTGTCCATTTTTAAAGGTTGTAAACAATAAAAAGGGATAGATAGTAAGAAAGTTAGATGAATTAAAAATACATCCTTGGAAGTTACTTAGTAAAGCAGAGACAAATATCTTGTAAAAGTTGGCAAATAAATACCTCATAATAGTTTAATCTCCTTTTTTTTGCCAAGTACTTTTTTAGTACCTATTTTTGCAAGATGTTGAATGTGATATAGTGGATAATATAGAGATGAGTAAGACACTTTCTTCTACCCTCAAGAAACCAAGAGACTGAAATAACTAACAATATAAGCCCATTACACCAGGTACTACAGGACTTCAGAGGAGGCTATCATTGGTCGTATCCACTGATTTTATGTGATCTGTATATTATATAACACTCATCTTCGAATATAGTATAAAAGAGTTGACTTTTCATAACAATATATGGAACACGTACCCATTTTTGTGTTGGGTTAGAAAATTGCCAATCATTTTTTTCTTTTTTGTTTTTGGATTATGGAAAGAGATGTCTTAAATTGTGGGTGTCACAGCATCTCCGAATTTAACTTGGTCATCGCTCTTGAAGTTTAAAATGTCTTTCATAATTTTTTAAAGCACTATTGATGTTCCAGTTACATCTATGGTTTCCTTATTAAACAAACTAGAGCAGGGTTCTCAAATTAAGCATAACTGACATTTGAGATTGTGTAATTGCATAAAACATAGTGTAAGGCAGGTCTGTACATTTTTTTTAGTTATGTGTTTATAGACTCACAATATAAAAATACATATATTTTTAAAAAGTATTCATTTTTTATTTTCTTACATCATTTTGTAATCATTTTTTATTTCTTGTTCATTTTTAAACAGTATTTTCTCTCTCACGTGTAGTCCCCATAACTCTCCCACCACTATGGCACCCGTGGCCATCACCATAGTCCCTGATGCTCTTCCTTCCCCTGTCTTGACCCCTCTCCCTCTCCTGCTCTATGCCTCAGATGCATGGTTTGCCTGCAAGTTTTGTCTTTTTTTTCTGATCCTTTTTTCAGTTTCCCGATAGTCCCCCTATAAGTGAAACCATCCAATATTAAAGTATATGTATTTTAAACTTATTTCTATTGTATTAGAATTTTGCAACTCACTGGATGCTAACGTTTCCTGCCTTCCCATCTCCTGGACCTGAAGAAAGGTCTAGAAATGATGTTCAGTGGCAAACTGACTTATTATAGACACTGTACCTTGTCTTGTTTCATATATTTAATCTTAACATTATTATAAATTTTTTTTTCACATTCATTACATGGTCATGTCAGCCATTTGCCCAGCTACACAAAAGATTTCCAGTTTGATCTTTTTTAAGAGTCAAGATCAATTGTGGAGAATTAGTCCTAACCTGACCTTACTCTATTGTTGCTGCAAGTCTCGTTTCTCTGTAAGAAAATTATGAGACACTGGACAGCTAAAGGCAAGAATACATGTGTATGACAGTCTTTTAAGTTATATCATTGTGAAATGTTTGATTTAATTATTAGGCTCTTGAAAGTAGTACAGCATACTGCTTCCTTTAACTTATCTAGGGAAGATGAGTGGAGGTGGAGGCAATTTGGACAATAGACTGAATAGATACAAATAGGGAGAAGGGAAGGTAGAATGGAAAAAAAAAACATTGGTAATATCAAAGGAGTGATATTAAAAAATTAAAACTTATTATGGGTAATATTTTCTCTCCCTAATTCCAATGCTTTTATATTTTTATCTTATAATTTCTGTTGTTTGTGAGGGAGCTTGGACATACCTTAACTGCATATACTCTGCTTAAAGTCTCAAAGCAATGATCAGGGTGTTGTCTGGGCTGTCTTGCCTGGAGACTTGACTGGAAAATAGTATGATTCCAAATTTAATGAGATTGAGGCAGAAGTCATTTCTTTATGATGGGATGCAGCCTGACATTCTTAGACTAGTGACTGTTTTTAAAAACTGCAGTGTATTTCAGTCAGTCCACCTGTTCTGCTCCCCACTCTGTCGCTGGTGACTTCTCTCATCCCCATGCACCTCTGGCCTGCACCCCATATGGTCATTACTATATGAACAATCCTACACTCAAGGAATCTATGTGATTAAATTTAATTCAGAGTTTTCTAAACTGATTTGAGTAGAATATCACTGAAACCTATTGATATTTTGCTGAATTAGTGTTCTATGTTGGGTAATACCAACACGTATAGCTTGACAAACTAAGAGAATAAAATACCATGAAGAGAAAAGAGATGGGAAAATAAAATGGATTATAGCTGGGTCTCCCTATCCATTAAAATGAAAGTTATAATTATTTTCATAATACTGAAGATGATGATACCATCAAATTCAAGATGACTGCAATTTGCTAAGAACATTCTTGACCATTGTCTTCTTTAAACCTCTCAACATTCTATGAAATATCAAAATTAATATCTTTTTATATAGGTGAGTAAATGATCCTTAATATACTATTTGACTTGCCCAAATCATAAAATTAATAGAGTGGAGCCAATATTTTAACCTTGGTTTTGTGACTCTAGCTATAAAACTCTTATCATAACTTATTGTGACATTATAAACATGGTAAGTTAAAAATGAGGATGTTGAGAAATGCCTTTGTATAGTGTGTGATTCATTTGGAAAAACTTTATTAACCCAAAGTAATGAAAATAATGCCATCAAAATAGTTATCCTTTTGCATTTATTTAATGACTGTAGAAAAATTTATGAACAGAATATCAAGTTTTTTTTTCTTTGCATCAAACACACAATACATTATTGAGATAGTTTATATTTTACAGTAGGCATAAGAATAGGAGAAAATGGTCACCTAAGACATGAATCTTTTGATGACAGACCAGATTTCATGTTTAAATGTTTTATTTGTATTAAAAGAATCACTGAATATCAGTTAAATAACATTCAGTGTTCTCTTAGTGTAACTTCATAACTGAAACACTGATCTGGTCTCTGTCATCTGCAGACGAGCAGGATCTAGCCTTTTTTTTAGCACTTCCAGTAATGAGGTGGCCACTGCTTATGAAGAGAGAAACACATCGTTTTTATTCTGAAATGATTAAAGGTTTTGCAGGAAATCGCAGAGAGCATACAGTATCATATGTGCCCTTCATCTACTTGTTTCCAGTGCATCCTTCCTATATAATTATAGTACAGCATCAACCAGATAATACATACTGGAGCTGTTTGTATAGTTCTATGACATATTATCATATATAGATTCATATAACCATCGCTACCATAAAGATACAGAACTAAGTGTATCGCCACAAAAATCATCCTTACGCTGTTTCCTTTGTAGTTAACACCTTCTTCCTCCCTCCTCATTCGTAACCTTTGTTAACCTTTGTTTTTCATATTTATGATTTTGTCATATGAGAAACTTATATGAATGAAATCATGACATGTGACTTTTGTGATTTTTTCCCCCTCATTCAATATAATGCTCTTGAGGGTCATCTATGTTGTTACATATCTATGTTTTTTTCTTTTTTAATTACTGGGTAGTCTTCCATGGTATGACTAGACCGTAGTTTGTTTTGTCATTCTTTTATTTATATAAAACATTTAACCTTTTACCATAAAATATAATTTTAATTGTAGATTTTTGGTTGGTATACATATCCGAACAAGTTCTCTGTTCCTTGTTTTCTCAGAGGTGTAATTTGTTGTTATGAGTGTTTTATCTGCATCTGCATCGATGAGTAAGATCATGTGTGTGTCCTCTCTGCCTCCCCTTAACCTGTGAATATGAGAGGTTGCTCTAATTTTCAGTATACAACCAGCTTTCCATTCCAGCAATAAATGCCATTTGGTTGGAGCGTATAATTCTTTTTTATTTGCTGAATTCTATTTGCTAATATTTTGTTAAGAATTTCTTTTCATATTTGTGAAGGTTATAGGTCTTCATTTTTCTTTTGCCATTTTCTTTTGTTTTCTATTTGTTCCCTTTTTTCATGTTTTAGTTTTATTATCTTTGTATGAGGTAAACACTTTTTTAGAATTGCATTTTGATTCATTCATAGTGTTTTTGAGTATATTTCCTTGCAAAGATATTTTCAGCGGTTTATTTATGTAATGTATTACATTTGCGCAATTTGTCACATCCCACTGCTGTTATATTTTACTAATTAGATAGAATGTGGAAACCCTACCTCCTTTAAGCATCTTCACCTCTTCCTCATTATAATGTAATTATCTTAAGTATTTCTTCTACATGTATTGAAAACCACATCAGACATGTAGAATGTTTGCCTCAAATATCAAATATTATTTAGAAAACTCGAGAAGAAGGAAGTCTACTGCATTTACCCATGTCTACCTATAATGGTCTTTATTCTTTCTCAGTAGTTGTAGATCCTTCTTTTTGTTTTCTGAATTTCTAGCCATTCTTTTAGGGTTGATTTGTTGGTGACAAGTTCTTTAATTTTCTTTTGCCTGAGAATGTCTTTATTTTCTTTTGAATGTCTTTATTTTCATTCCTTAAAAAATACATTAACTTTATTTAGAAATCAGGTTAACATTTATTTTATTTCAATCGCTGATAAATTATTGTGTCTCTTCCTTCTGGTCTTCAAAGTTTCTGATAATTAATTCACTGGATTAGGCAGAGTGAGGTTTCTTGTTTCTTTCAATAGTTTGTCTTTTTTTAAAATTTTGATTATGATATGTTTTTGCATAGATTTCTTTGTCTTTTTCTTCTTTAGGGGCTTATGTATTTACTGACTCAGTAGGCTACAAACTTTGTAAATTTGGGTTCTTGTCAGTCATTGTTTCTTCAAAAACTTTTCAACCCCATCTTTTTTCTCCACTTTTTTCTAGGACTATAATGACATGTATCTTAGATCTTTTGTTGTAATCTCTCAAGACCTTAGGGCTCTTAGTTCTGCCCTTTGAATTAAGCAATATTCAATAATTAGCATAACTATCCAAATATAAAAAATTGCTTTTATAGTTGATTTTAGGCACAAGGGAGAGAAAATATTGTGATCTAAATTCTCATACCTTTACATAAGTTAGCCAAGTATTTTTATTTACTAACTCCATACTATATTTAATCTAATTCAGACATATACCTAAGCTCTATTGTGAACAATAGTGTATTTTGAAAGGGTATAGGTTTTCTGAGCTACAAATACTCTCAGCTTTTTGGGTAGACATAAAATTGTAATTTCTATTTGTACCATTAACAAAATTTGGACTCTCTTCTTTAGTTCACAAAAATAAAGAACTGAACTTTTCCTTTACAAATTGAATTTCGACGTGTTTATTTTTCACAAATAAACGTCTTAAGAGAATGGTCTCTAGTGGTTCTCAAACATTACTGAAGATCATAATAACTTGGGAGGCTTGTTAAAATTTGCTAGGCCTCATTTGCAGATTTTCTCATTAGCTGAGGATGATGTGCAAGAACTCACATTTCTAACAGTTCTCAGGTGATGTTGATTATGCTATTTGCAGTTTCACTTTGTGAACCATTTATCTACACACAATTTTTCTACTTTTATCTCCCTTTAACTCTTTAGTTACTTCAATCTCATTTCAAATTTCATCATTTTTCCTAAAGTACTTTTTCTAAATACCCTTCTGATCTTTGTGTTGCCAAATCAAATGCACCCTCTTCAGTTTATCATCTTACCTTATGTGTCAAATCATACAGTGTAGTTGATTTATCCTCCTGTTTAGTAAACGGTGCTATATTTGGTTTGAAGACCTCCATCTCCATCCTTCCTTTTTATTTTCTGCATGAATTTTTTTCAGTTGCTCTTTCTCTTTTCTTTTCTCCCTTCTCCCCTTCCCACCAACACACATACACAAATCAAACTCGAAATGTTAGAATTCATTCTGGACCTTCTTCATATCCTGGTTTACCCTGTGTTCCCATATGATCTATTTACTACTGTCTGTATGCAAATAACTCCCAAATTATGTCTCCAGCTGAGACTTTCCTTTGAAAAAGCTTTCCTACTGCATAACCAATTTATTTCTAATATGCCAACTTGAATAACACAGATATTTTGAACAATATATCCAAAATTAATCACCATATTTGATAAGTTTTAAGGTGCATATTTTGCCATTTTAGTATTTATGAATCTTACGGTCAATGACATTTTAAATTCTGTGAAATAGAGTAATGACCTCCTCCTCCTTCTCCAGTTTAAAGTGATCCCCTAGTCTTTTCCATCTCATAGGTGGTCTTCCTTTCATTTACCTGTTAATGCTAGAAACCTAGGCAGTATCTTTGACTTTCCAGTCTTTCTTAACAGTTATTTCTACCTCAGAACATCTTAGTTCCCTCTCTTCTTGCCATATCAATTGCCATCACCTTCATTTTAAGCCTTTCTCACTGACTGATGGATTATTGCTAAACCCCATAATGTCTTCCAACCAATTCTCTAATTAGGTTCTTCTTATAAAGTATAAATGGCTCATGTCACTACCTTTTTTAAAATCCTTCAATGAATGAAATTAATAATCTTTACTTATCATAGAAACTCACCTCTAAGCTGGTTTGTGCTGCCTTGCCAGTCTCATTTAGTACCTAACTCCTTTATTCTCTTTAGCTCAGACACACAGGTGTTTCATTCTTTTACAGTACCACATTCTTCCTGGAATGCGCGTTCCTGTATTTTTCCAACTATCTTCTTACTTTTCCTTGAAGTCACAAATTTCAATTCTTAAACATCAGTCCTTCAGAGGTGTATGTAGACCCCCAAATTATTCTGTAGCATTTTGTATTCTGTATGACACTGATGATGAATCAGTCATGTTTACCTCTGCTCTGTTGTATGTCTTTGTTATACCCCTTATGCATAATGCATAGCAGCGGAAGGTGTTTAGTAAATATTTTAAATAAATGAAAATAAAATAAGGTTGAAAAAGAATTTTTTAGTTTATATGTATAAATAAGGTTTAAAAAGATATATTTATGCATATAAACTAAAAAAAGTCTTTTTCAAATGTAAGGCACATGAGGAACACTTAAGCTTAGGCAATGGCTGTTCTTTCCTGGTTGTTAGTGACATAACTTGTCTGACAAAGTCATTTTAAAAGAAAATTCACTTTCCATGAGAATACATGTTCTGAAAATACGTTAACAACTTATTTCAAATAATGCTAAGTAATGATATTTGAGTCGTTTATTTTAATTTTACTAATAGAAATTGAATCTGTTTGGTCATTAGCATATAAAATTAATTTTTTGTGTAACTAATTCTTTTTTTAAAGACCCTCTTCCTTCCTTCCCTTTCTCGCCCCCCCCCCCCCAATTTTAGGAGGATTTAGCATTATGAAGAACATCAGACTAAATTCCAGGAACATTTAATTACTTGGCTTTTTGTTATAGTGGCTACTGGCAAACCACTGTTTAATTTTTTAATGCTTTTTTAATCTTTGGGGAACAAACTCGTGTCTATAGGCCAACGTGAAAAAAAGAGTCATAGCTGGTAGTCTTTTTCTTTTTCAGAATATATAACTTTCATTTCTATTCCTGTTGATTATTAGTCTTTTCACTTCTTGCAGGACTTGTGTTCTGTGGGGTCTGTCTAGAGTTACATGAACTTTTGTATTCTGCATTCTATAAATTTTACTCATTTGGATCTTAGCTTTCCCTGGTATATATAGTGAGTGCTACAAAGTTCTTGAAAGAGACAGGGTCACACAGTTTAACATGTTCGTAATGTCTTTGTCCGTCCTTTCTTCCGCCGTCTCCTTTACTGCACTCGTGTCTGTCTGACTCACAGGAGACATGGATTACAACTGGTTGGACCATACGTCTTGGCATAGCAGTGAGGCATCCCCAATGTCTTTGGTGAGACATGTGGAGCCTTACCATTTAATTTCCGTTATCATTTCACTTTTCCTTTTTATTTACACCTTTGCATGTTTTCTTTTTGTATCTTTTTTTTTTTTTTTATCCCACACCTGTAGGGGACAGTCAAAAGGGAAAAAGAAAAACTAGTGATCAGGCAGTTTTGTCGGACTCTAACACCAGGTCTGAGAGACAAAAGAAAATGATGTACTTTGGTGGCCACTCTTTGGAAGAGGATTTGGAATGGTCTGAGCCTCAGATTAAGGACTCTGGGGTAGATACCTGTAGTAGCACAACCCTTAACGAGGAGCATAGCCATAGTGATAAGGTACTGAGATTGTGGAGCCTGCCTTTTAACCTGCTCATTTGGTCTTCGTTTGCTCTCTGTCACTCATTGAAACAGAACATAATAAAAGGACAGGGTACTTTAAGGGTCAATGTAGCATTTCTTAAGGTGCAGAAAAGAAAAACAAAACCAAAACAAATCAACCAAAATACTTCTTGCTTGCTTTGCTGTTTTTGTTGTTTGACGGCATACCAAAAAATAAGTAAATGAAAATAAAAATTAGGAACAAAGGAATGTTTTGTTTATGGTCGCATGAGAGAACATTGTAATGTTATTATAAATCACAAATATAAAGAATTTTTGGATTGGCTTATCTGAATGCTTGCATATATTTTCCTTGGGATGAAAATTAAATTATTAATAGTTCGAATCCCAGGCAAAGGGAGATAATTGGGTCTATTTGCACAGAAAAGTTGTTTTTCTTTTTTCCCTTTCACTGTCATTTTGCTCTTTTGTTTTATTGTCATAGCATTTTAATGTAGTATTGGTTAGTAATAGAGCCATTGCCATCTGCTTTGGTATTTATTATTTTTGCTTTTAGTATAGTGAGACTTTTGAAATCTTTTGACATATAGATGTGGTTGATGGGACCTTGTCTTTTGCCTGCTAAATTTTGCATGAAGATGTGCATGTTACTCTTAGATAACTGTGAAACTGATTACACAAATCATTTACTTTCTTTGACATGTATTTCACAGTGAAATGGTGTCATGATTTTTAAAGAACTTGCTTCTGCCCTGAAAAAGAGACAAAGTAATATTTCAAGGCTATTTAACAATGTGTGTCATTGAAAAGTCTAGTAAAACTAATTTACTAAATAGATCAAAGACCTGAAATAATCAGTGAACCTCCAAAAAAGTGAGAAATGGCTTCCACTGTCACTTTTGAATTAGATCTGTTTCTCCCATGCAGTTCAATTCAAAAGTTATTTGGGGCTTATGTATTTTCTGTAAGTTTAATCTGCAAACCTAGCTCAAGCCCTTATCATAGTATTGAATTTTTTGTTTTAATATAATTAGACCTTTAAATTTGTACTTGTATTGTCTTTGAAATCTTATAAGGGTTTCAAAATTAAATGTTCATTTAAAAGTGAGTTCACCTGCATAGAATTTCAATCAATTTTTTTTCTGCCTTTGATTTTTAATTAATTTTCAGTATGTAGATAAATTAGTTTTCATGTATTCAAGTTTTCTCAGATTTTGTGCAACATTGACATGACAATATCATGTCAGAGTATTGTCAGAATTTGAAGGATTTTGATTTTGAAAATATTTGAGATTATAAAGTTGAGGTTATAATCATAATGTAGTATAGTAAACCTTTTGATCAATGTTTTGGAACGCAAACTGGTTTGTGTAATCATGCTTCGGAAACCTGAAGTTTAGAGACATAGTACAAGGGGTCATTTGTCATAAAAAAATATTAATTTTTTTGTTTGTTGATGCAATATGTCAGCATCCTGTGACATGGCAACCATCCAAAGATGGAGATCGTTTAATTGGTCGCATTTTATTAAACAAACGTTTGAAAGACGGAAGTGTACCTCGAGATTCAGGAGCAATGCTTGGCTTGAAGGTATGTAAAGAAATATATAAAATTTTTACTCTGTATTCCTTTACAGATTAATCGGAAAAGCAAGGAATGTAATAATCCTTTCTACGTATATCAGTTTAGTGTTTTTTCCTATTTTCAAGAATTCAAAAACATGAATTAAAAAATTGGTAATCCAATTTTTTTCAAGTGTTACTTAAATTGTTGCCATTATAAAAAATAGTATTTGTGTGTGCGTGTGTATACTTATAATACATATATAATACTTAATATTTATATGTGTATCTTTGGAACATGGCACCTTGTATGTACAAACTTGAATCCTAAATACAATGCCCAAACATATTTTACGTCTATAGTTAATTCTAAGTCTTTATTTGTGCTTATATTTTATTAAAATGATAGTTTTAATTAGTTAATAAATATGTTAAGTTTAAAATGTAACATCACAAGAAATATAATTTTGCACTGTTGTAGCAAAATGTGCATGTGTACTTGTGTGTATGAGAAATTGAGAAAATACTATTGGCAGTCTGGAAACTCAACAATACTTATGTTAGGAGATTTAATATAAATATTAATTTATGTTGTAAGATAGCGGACAACTATTTGGTAAGTACACCAAAAATTCTCTTTGTTTTTGTGCATCTGTAATTTATTTACTGAAAAATAGAAGAGTAAATGTCTTAGAGTTAATCCATTGCTACATTGTCCTGTAGAATACAGAAAGTGCTACATTGTCCTGTAGAATACAGAAAGTGATATTGATCAGAAAACCTGGGTTGTAGATGCAGTGGGGCAACTAATATTTAGTGGGTGGCTGACTAGTGGCTGGCACTCATCTAAGCAGTTTGCAACATCGTATTTATCACTCATAATAGAAGTAAGCTTAGAAAGGCTCTTACCTGGTCCTTGGTCACAAAGATGGTGATGAAAGTGACATTTACTTAGAGTAGAGATCTACCTTAGAGTAGAGTAGTATAGACTCTAGGAAGTGTTGGCTTGAATTCTAATTACAACAATTAATGTCTAGCTATATGACACAGGGCAATTAAACTCTGCCTCAAACTCCTCTGTAAAATGGAGATAGTAATATTCATCGAATTATAAGATTAAATAAAGCAATATAAAAACGTTTATGTACAACAATAATAACTATATAATCTGTAATTAAGTATTATCATTAAATTTCATCATGCCAAGGACATTTTTTTAAAGAATGTCAGTTCATAATATCTGTACATTTAATTTTCAGAATCAAACACAGGAATAATGAGGTAATATTAACTGTTCTGGAATTAAGTGTAATTTATTGTAGTTTGGGAATGAATCCATGGAATAAGATAAATCTAGGATTTTTAAATTAATTTCTCACTTAAAGTAGAAAAAAATACTATTTTAGTCAATTTGTTTGACTTGTTATTATTTGTTTGACTTGCTGTAAAATTGAAATATTGATTAAATGGCTGTTGGTCAGAATCAAAGCATTAATTTTTAAGAGTATTTAGTTTTTTATGTACACATATGACTCTAATGCATTGTGAATAATACTTTATTCTTAAAATGTAGATATTAATAGAGATATACAATTAGAAAAATTGGTATGCAAATAAAGTTTACATTAGTTCTGATGAGATAAGTAAATTATGTTATTTTCTCAGGAAAGACTCCTCATCATGATATATATTATCATTATGCCCAAAAGATGAATTTTTGAAAGGGTATCACAATTATAATGAAATTAGCAAATATCTTGTTATGTATGCTTGAGATCTATAACTAGAAATGTTTTTATAATTACATAGTACTATAATCATGTTTCTAAAAATGATAAAAAATAAAAATTCTGTAATGATGACATTCCACTTTTTTTGAAAGCATGTAACATTTAAAAAAATCATTAAATTGCAAATCATGGAATATGAAAAAGAGGCCACTCTTGGGACAAGGACTCATTTTCTAGTAATACCACTATATTATTTTAATGCTATTTTTAGTATATCATACTTTCAAAAGTTGCAAAGCATATTTTTTTTCCCCTTGAATCTTCAACTGTGTTCATTTGACAATATTCCTGCTTTAATACTTTCCTCTTTTAAACAGGTTGTAGGAGGAAAGATGACTGAATCAGGTCGGCTCTGTGCATTTATTACCAAAGTTAAAAAGGGAAGTTTAGCTGATACTGTAGGACATCTTAGACCAGGTAGGTCTAACTTCGATTATTTACATTTTAAACTATTCAACTTGAGTAGTTAAGAAAAAATCATTCTCATTTAAGAGTAATTCAATAAGTAACAAATAGCTCATTTAATTTAAATATAAATCCTTACTTACTAATGGAAAGGTTTTTTTTTTTTTTCTTTACTTATATATATTTGACATCAATTGTGATCCCCATGGATTTTCCACCACAATTTCACCAGTGCACCATCACCTCAGTAGATACTAATGGAAAGTTGTAACTACTGTTTCTTGAGTCACATTAGATGAAAAGAATTTTATACCAATCTTATTTTTTGTTATGGATATTACTATTCTGTATCCAGTATTGACCTACTTTGTTTCCCATAAACCATTTTTCCTTTGAAAAAAATCCGATATAGTTTAGGAAAAAAAACTTTGTGGATAAACAAATATTTTCTCAATATCTCCTTGTCACTCTTGTCATTCTTTATCTTTTTGGTAATGGATGCTACCGGAGAGATCCTTGAGTGCTTTGGAGAGGATCTGATAAGGTGCTAATTTTTAAGTTTTTTAGGGTGAGTTTAGGTAAGTTGTTTGGCTACACATATGTTAAGAAACTTAGAATACAGTGATAGAATCTTCAAAGAGGTAACCGATATTGATATTCTGCAGAATTGAAATTTCTGGTAAGAAATTATGGAGATAATTTTTATGTAATTTTTCCCTGCTGGTCCTTGTCCTTGGCTTAAATATACTAATTATGCTAGTCATTGAATTTTTTGCCACTGGAGTTGTACTCAGTTTCTTATTCCATAATGGTGATTTTATTCTGTAGTGTTCATTGCAGTTAAGGCTGCTTTTATTTCAAGTTCATTATATAGAATTAGTTTTTCTCTCTAAGATTATTGTTACTGACAAACTGTCTAGGTGATGAGGTGTTAGAATGGAATGGAAGGCTATTGCAAGGCGCCACCTTTGAGGAAGTGTATAACATCATTCTGGAATCTAAACCTGAACCACAAGTGGAGCTTGTTGTTTCAAGACCTATCGGGTGAGTTAGTCAAGTTATTATACGTGTATAAAGTTCATTGCTACTAGACAGTTCATGATACCAAAAATATATGATAGCATTATAAAAATAAATAATTTTGAGGACAGTGCCTTTTTTTCATTTACTAATAGCACTTCACTAAAAATCATGACATCTCTTTACCTGATCATGCTAGAATATACAGTTAATTATAAAAGACAAAATATTTAGCTGTTATATTAGCTTAGTAGCTTTGTAGATGCTAAAGGAGTTAGTAGAAGAGAATACAGTTGGCAATTAATTTAAAAAGAGGATACAAGAACTCCTCTACATTGTCAGCATAAGGATCAATCACAATATATAAATTTACATATTTTCTTCAAATGGACATATCAGTTTAAGAAAGAAAGGGTCTACATCCATACTATTGCCAGAAAGAGGCAACAATTTAAGGATAAGCACAATATCTTTAAGGAGATGGATAGAAAATAAACAAATGTGAAGTACTTTTTGGATTTGCAAATTAAGTTATTAAATTAATAATTTGTGGGGCCTTTCTGGTGGCACAAAGGGTTAAGTCTCAGCACTATCTACATATAGGCAGCCACTGCAGCACCAGCCTCTCCTGTCCCTTCCGCTGCTCCCCTCAGGGCTGTGTTTCAGTAAATCTGCCTTTTCTTCTCCCCACTCGTCTCTGGTGAATCCTCTCATCCCCTGTACCTCTGGCCTGTACCACAATTCTTCTATGCATAAATTTAAAAAGATTAAATCAATACTTTCGTCAGTAAATACATTCTTTTCTTCTATAATAATTATTAATTAAACGTTATAGCAGTGTTTCCTTTATAGATGCTCTTATTTTAAACTAATATAAAATGATATCTCTATCACTAAATAAATGTGATAGAAAAATATTTATAAACCGACAATGAGTGATTAATACATGTTTTGGGTAAGAGAACTCTAGAATGGAGGCTATAGAAATTATTCTTTGTTGTAGGGTCCTAATGTTCATTTTTTACTTATTTAGGAAATGATTGAACTATAAAAAATAAACAGATGGGTCTATATCAAACTATATTATTTTGATCTCTTTTATGCTAGACAAAATTATTTTAAATTGATAACTTAGTTTCATTGAAATATTATTCTCAATGTGATAATCTGACATAAAATTTCATTTATTTTCCACTCTGTTCATTGTTCTTATTTTGTTTTGTAATATTGTATAATCAACTTAGTATATTAATCACATATATTTGTTGATTAACAGAACTGCTAATAATAATTTTGTTTACTATCTTAAATATTTTTTCATATACTTTTCTGAATAATCTTAGCTAGTAACCCCTCATGGGAAATTTCAAACAAATATATATATATATTTATACCATATATATATATACATATATATATATATATGGTATAAATTCAGTAACAAGGAAATTTTAAGGCCTAATAAAAAGTATTTTATGGTTTTCACTATCTTGTTATTACATTAAAAAATTTAATTACAATCTGTTCTTTCCTTTTTGTTATGGTGATATTTTAGTTGCACTTCAATGTTGACTTAGAATTACAACAGGTAAAAATAGAAAGGAATGGAAATAACATGTATCTTTAAAATATGTCTTGTTGATTACGGAAAGTTTTTAGAATGGATTGTGTAGTGATGCACCTAGAGCACTTAAGTATATGTTTTTACAAATCTGCTATATTGGAAATAAATTTTAATTCCTTTTAAGTAGTTGGGGCTAATCTAGAATATTTTTGTTAGTAATAAAGTACTGTAACTTTTTAATGCTACTGTCATATAAATTTTGTCCATTTTGCACTATTCTTTTATAGTAAATGTTTATTATATGATCAAAATAAGTTGCATTAAATTCAGAATAATTTCTTGTTTTCTTTTTCTATACTTTCAGAGATATACCTAGAATACCTGATAGCACACATGCACAATTGGAGTCCAGTAAGTTTCATTTATTCTAAAAGAAAATATTATTAATAATGTCATCCATGAGGAATCAAATGAAGTATTTTACCTATTGATGCAAAGTAAGAATCATCAAATTATTGTTAATCAGCTATTTAATCATATTGAGGTGGAAAAAATAGTATTCATGTTGTGGGAAGAAATATAAAAATTCTTTAATATTTTAAGACTTCAAAAAATGGACATTTTATTATTTATTTTTTATTATTGGGATAATATTGATTTACAACACCATATATGATTTTGATGCATACCAACACACCACTCCCATCACTAGGGCATTCTTAGTCCTCCACCATAGTTCAATTGGGCACCCTCCCCACTTTGATGTCCTCTTGCCCCCATTGGTTTCCTCAATTCTACAGTGTTTTACATATGTTTTCGTCAATGCTATATATGGTTATGGATCTCACATCCATGTCTTTATCTATTTTGTGTAAAGTGTGAGATGGTGTTCTAGTTTCATTCTTTTGCATGTGGCTGTCCAGTTTTCCCAGTAACATTTGGTGAAGAAATTCTCTTTTCTCCAGTGTGTACTCTTGACTCTTTTGTCATTTGTGTGTGGGTTTATTTCTGGGTTTTCAATTTTATTCTATTGGTCCATGTGTCTATTTTTGGTCCAGTACCATACTGTTTTGATTACTATAGCTTCATAGTATAATTTGAAACCTCTGATGCCTTTTTTTTTGTCAGATCACTTTGACCATTTGTGGTGTTTTATGGTTCCATGTGACTTTCAGTAATATTTGTTCAATTTCTTGAGAGAATTCCATTGAAACTTTGATAGAGGGTTAGCATTGAATGTGTATATTCTTTGGATATCTATTTTAAGAATATTAGTTCTTTCTATGTCCAGTGGTTATATTTCTAGCTTCTTCTTTTTGTATCTTCTATTTCTATTAACAGTGTCTTACAGTTTTCATTGTATAGATCCTTCACCCCCTTTTTTAAGGTATTTAATTCTTTTTGATGTGATTGTGAAAAGGATTGTTTACTTGAATTCTTTTTCTTCTAGTTTGTTATTTGTGTATAGAAATGTCACTGATTTTTGTAACTTGACTTTGTAACCTACCACTTGACTTTACTGATTTATTATTTCAAATAGTTTTTTAGTGGAGTCTTGTGTGTATATTATTAACTCATCTAAAATAGTTATTGTTTTTTATGTCTTCTTTTCCAATCTGGATTCCTTTTATATCTTTCTCTTGCCTAATTGCTCTAGCTAGGATTTCGAATACTATGTGGCATAGTAATGATGGAAGTGTACATCTTGTCTTGTACCAGATCTTATTAGAAAAACTTGCAGATAAAAATTTACTATTGAATATAATGTTAAGTGTGGTTTCGTTAAAAATCTACTAAAATTAGAAAAAAATACTGTTGAGTATATTGTTCAGTGTGGGTTTTTCATGTGTGGTCTCTATTATGTTGTTGTATGTTCTACCTATTCCCAGTTCCTGAGAGTTTTTAATCATAAATAGATGTTAAGTTTTATTAAGGCTTTCTGGGTATCTGTTGATACGTTTATATAATTTTTACTTTCCTTTAATTGAATAGGTGAATTACCTTGATTGAGTTTTTGGTGTTGAACCATCCTGGTGTCCCTGGATTAAATCCCACCCTTTAGGTGTATTATCCTTTTGATGTATTGTTGAATTTGATTTGGTAAAATTCCATTGAGGTTTTTTTGCATGTATATTCATCAGTGATATTGGTGTGTAATTTTCTTTTTTTGTGATGCTTTTGTCTTATTTTGATATCAGAGTGATGTTGGCTTCATTGAAAATGTTTGGAAGTACTCCCTTTCTCAATTTTTTGGTGGAGTTTGAGAAGATTAGGTTCATTTTTGAAGATTTGGTAGAACCCACTTGTGAAGTCATCTCAGCCTAGACTTTTGTTTTGGGAAGACATTTATTACCCAGGATATTTACGTATCCTTTATATTATAGAATGATGCCTCCAATGATTGGGGTATAGGTACTGGTAAGGGCTAGTAGGTAGGAACTGGGACCACAGGGTACTGAATGTTATCCTTCAGTGAACAACAAGGGTTCAAGTTTTATTTAGTACAAAAGGTACTATATAGTATATATACTATATAGTTGCTATCTGCAGTGACACCTCTCCACCCAATCCCCCCATCTTGGCTAGCTCCCCAGCCAAAACATCTTGAAGAGTCTCATTCCAACCTCAACCTCTAAGCTGTGCTTAAGCAATAGATGTAGCACTGGATGGGGATAGGGATTGTAGTTGAGACAGGGTTACAAATTGGGTAGAGTTTTCTTTGCCTTTCTGGTATCAACCCTTACCTTAGGGTGCTGGCTTCTCTTTTTAAGATCCATTTACTCTGGTCAATCCATTTATCTGGTTGTTATCTTGGCTTTGGCCCTGAGTAGTAGTAAGACAGGTGTTTCACATATCACAGATCCAGGCTGAAAAAAAAAAAGCTCTTCTGTTGGAAGACAAGGTAATTTCATAGGTGCCTTGCTCCCAGTTTGGAGTACCACTGTTCTCTTTTTGGGAACGCTAGACTGACTAACATTTGCCACTGACATCCTGAATCTTACAGATCTCCTGTGGTGCATGCTCTGCGCTTCCACTGATTTTGTGCACCCCTTTCTCCAGTATAGTTCCCAGGCTAAAGTCCTTGATGTGGGCTTGTATTCTTAACTGTATTTGTCCTCTAAGTATGTTTGATACATGGTAGCTAAGAAAATCATCTTTATAGTGACATTTTGTGAATATTCAGAACTAATTTAAAAAGTACATGGCGAAGATTATAAAGTGCTAATGAAGAATCATTGTTATTATTCTGTATGTGTAATTACCATTTCAGGTTCTAGCTCATTTGAATCTCAAAAAATGGATCGTCCTTCTATATCTGTGACCTCTCCCATGAGTCCTGGCATGCTGAGGGATGTTCCACAGTTCTTATCTGGACAACTTTCAGTACGTAATCACTAAATTAATTTAATTTCTCTTTTTGAAAAATCAAGTAGTGTCTTTAGTATCAGATGCTTGTTTTTTTGTAAGCCAAGTTCTTAAAATGTCTGTTTTTAATGGTAAACTTTAGCATTTTCAGTAATTTTAATTAATTAAAATCAATTTTAATTATTCAGTTTAGTACTTTCTGTGTTAGAGTTAATTTTTCTGGAATTCACTGAGTTAGAATTTGTGAAGATATATAAAATCTTTTTACCCTAGTAATATTTTTTTTCAAATTTAAGGTCATGATTTTTACTCAGCATCTTAAAATGACTATACTTTGTCATTGACTTTTAAGATAAAAATACCATACTATCAAAACTGGTATATTTAATGAAAGAAAACATTTATTTATTCTTCCCTAATTTTCCATCTTAAAGAAACTGAGGGGAATTTTATAGTAATCATTGGGATGTAAATATTGCCCTGAAATATATTGATACTTTCGATGCTTTTGTCAACAGACAAGACCAACTAAATGGGGAAATAATATAATAGATTACTGAGCATGTCAGATGATTTTATATTATTCCCAATTTGAACAATTTATTAATAAAGGTTAAAATTCAGTTGTGCATTTTTGTCTATACTAGAACTTTGCAAATTGAAACACTCATTTTCTAAATTAATTTCTTCAGTTATTATTCCCTTTTTAAACTATTAAAATATGAAAATTTATCTAGTTGTATTTTAGGAACACACAAGTTGAAATTGCCAGTAATGCTGATGAATCACTAAACTTGACTTTGTATGCGTGACTATTTAAATTCTCAAAATGTAGAAGTTGAATTTTGAATAAAAATGTTATAGTCAAAGCTAAATATTCTTGAAATAATATTTTAGGAGTAGTGGAAAGCTTTTTGTTAAATCACACACAAAATTTCTCTTTATTTTTTGTGGAAGAAGGAGGTGTTTGTTTCAATGTTTTACTAAAGAGTTTTCATTAATTAGAAAGAGATATAGGTAGTATAAACAAAATTAATGTGTTAACAATTATTGAAAAAGTCATTAGACTTATTTAGAATAGAATTATTGTCACAAAGGTGACAATAACAAAAGTCATGCAAGAAAAAGGTCTGATGGTATTACGAGTTTGGAAATGTCTGACTAAAAAAAATTTCTTCTCTATTACTCTCTTTTCCTTTCTTTTCATAAACAGTGAACTTTTTCATTTGAGGACAATAATCTATTTTCTATGTTCTGCAATACATAGCATCTTTCTATGTATTCTCTTACATATATTGACAGCACAGATGTCACTTATGATTACAAACACTTATAATTTCTTCAGCCATTTTAGAATGCCAATACGTTAGTCATTTATTATTATTATTATCATTAATGTTTCGTTTGAATATTCCATCTTTATATAATGCTCTGGTAGACTGGATGATGCCAGTAAGTAAATAAATCTCTGTGTGAGTGTTTGTGTGTGTGTGGTTGGCTCATTTGATGGAGGAGGAAGCAGAAGTTAGATTTCCATAATAAGTAAGTACCTCTTTGTTACCTCATTTGAAACCCAAAGGCTCTTTTAGAAATAGTCTAGCACTGAAGGACAAGGAACATAGACACTTAAACAAATTTCAAGTTCAACTATTTTGTCATGATTCAAAATGTATAAGAATTAAATATTTGGTGGAAAGAAAAACTTGAAAATTTCACTTTTAAGTGGGATATTACGGTATTCAACTTTATGTAAGTATTTTTTAAGTCCATGAAGTTGTAATTTAATTTTATCATTTTATCACAACTTCTAAGGGTTTTTTCCTGTAAGATAAGGTTTATGAGTATGATGTGTATTTGTTGTGATAAATCTAGTGTATCCAGTTAAATAAATAAAAAAACAAAAATCACCTATAATTCTGCTACTAAAATATAACCATTCACATACATAAAATTTTAAATAAAATTGTAATAATCTGCCATTTCTTTTTAGAACCTAAGTTTTTTGCTTATTTTTAAATTTCCATTAATTAAAGTTTTTCCTTAAACTTTTTCTTAAAAATATTTAAAATATTTTAATAGCTATTTAACACTATTATAATTCACTATTACAGGAATCTTACTTGTTTCTAATTTATATTATTATAAATAATGATGCCATGGAAATCCTTGAATATAAATTTTGCATGTTTTATTAGCACAAAATTCTGGTATCAAGATGATTTTCTGGAACTAAAATTAACATATGAAAGGAAAAAGAAAAATTTTAATATAGTTGATATTTATTGTCAAAATTTTCATCCAGGATGTTTTACTGAGTTAAACTCTCCATTCATTTTTTCAAGAAATATCTTAAGTTGAGACCCTGGGCCACCTACAATGCTAGTTGCTGGGAATACAACAGTGAATAACATAGACATGGGTTTTATCCTCATGATACTTAATTTTATTTTTATTCTTTGCATACAGGAAAACATAAGCAAGATACCCTCCTGGACATATTATTTCCCTTTATATTTAACTATTTTCCTGCCAAGTTGGAGACAATTTGTTTTGCTTTAATGATATAGAGGCTGGGTAAATATGCGTCTACAAATATCACCCTTCAGGAAAATTCCTTTAGGAAGTCACAAGGCAACATTACAGTTCATATATCCTTCTAACTTACCTTTGGGTATTTTGCTTTTTGGTGAGGTTTTTACTTGGGTCCATAACTTACAAAATAATGCCATTGCTTATGCCTGAGAAGGAAAAAGTACTCCTAGTAGTATGTGAGCTGACCTGCCTAATATTTTTATGCCAGTTCATGGACTATTTTTTCAAAAGGAAACTAAACATGTAATAGAAATTTGTCATTTACATTTTCATGTTTGAGCCTATTGATGGTTAAAAAAATGTTTTATTTCATCTCTGTGATAGAATTGTGCTGCTGCCTGTTATTATGGATATAACTATGAAAATGTCATTACTGTATTTTAAGAGAAAACATGAGTTCAGGTTTTTGCCACCACGGTAGCCTATTTGGCGTCAGCACCCTTTATTTTTATTTCTGCTAAAATGTGTCTTTCTTCCCTAATTTAGCCCTTTTTTTCTTCAGAGGATTATTTTTGTAGTTCTCTTGATGTTTTGAAGTTAATTTGCAGTTACTGCCAAGGTTTTTTTGATAGAGTACTAGGGTAAATTATAGCTTTCGATTCTATTAAAAGTGAAAAATGACTCAGAATTCTTCCTTTCTATAGGAACACATTGATTTTATTGACACATAAGAATTTTTTTACTTTATATTATTAAAAAATGATTTTTTATTTCAGGGTCTGTGATTCACTGATGGTTGCATTGTTTCCCTAAGTTATTTTTTTTAGTATTCTTCCAGCTCCATTTTTAGTCATTAGTTTGTAATATAGTTACAGGATGAATGATATCCATTTTATATGACCGTTTAAAGGGAATAAGTAACTGAAGAATAGGTAGGTATTTTTTATATCTCTTTAGACAAGAGATTTAATTTATTTTCTATAAATAAAAGTGGGTTTTTTTTTCTTTTTCTTTCATACCTCTTTGTCACAAACTTGTTATTCTAGAGATATTGTAAAAAAGGAATATCCTAAAGTAGCCATGTGGTATAAGGAGGTGACATAGAAGTGCAAGATAAATTTGGTTTACAGATCTAAATTCTTTATTAGTATGAAGCTGAATTATTATAGATATTAGATATTTCATGCCTGAAATAAATGAATTAATATGAATTGCACATTGCAATGAGGTAGGTAAACTGTACCTTTCCCGAATGGAATATCTAGAGTCTATATAGACAGAAAACTGCTTAGTAGTTGCCAGTAGTTGGGACAATGGGGTAATGGGAAGTGATTGCTTAATTAGGTATAGGATGTTCTTCTGAGGTAATGAAAAAGTTTTGAAACTAGAATGAGATATGATGGTTATGCAACTTTGTGAATGCACTAAATGCCACTGAATTATACTCCACATAAAGGATAATTGTATGATGTTATTTGAATTTCACTTCTCTTTAATAAGGCTAATAAAATATGTTTTTATAACTAAATTTAATGTATGAACTTATGGATAGATATTAGGTTAAAGTTGGCAGAGATTTTAGATAACTGGTTTTAGAGATCTATGAGTTGCTCATCTGAGAACATTTTAGAAGATGCAAAAATATTTGCTTTGAAGGATTAATTTATTTCAATGTATTATTCATTTTAAAAGAAATTTTTTATCTGGCAAAATAAAAATCTTCCACTACCATCTTTTTAAATTTTTATTTATTTTTTGGTTTAAAACAGGTAGAATATGTGAGAGGACAAGGAAAATAAAATCTATTTCTAAACAGATTTTGTTAGTCCCTTTCTTCAGCATGCCTAGTCATCTCTATGAATTTCATACGTTGCTCTCCATTTACTAGAGAATTATCCATCTAGGATTTTACAGACAGGTGCCAATAGAGTTGCATATTTGAATATTTCTTTTTTCCTTCGCAAGTGTCAGCACATAGAAAGAAAAACAACTTAGATTTGAGACTGTTGGTTTTTGGAGAGAGCAAAATGACTCATGATTAACGATAATCTGCTTTTAAGGTCTTCTTTCCTTGTATTTTAGATCTGTTAGAAACTGTGTCTCTCTGATGATAGTTAAATTGATGATAGCAACAGGTTCCTTAGTACGTATTAACTGTTTCTATAGCTTATCAGTGGAAAAGTCTGAAGGCTTTAACTATTTATAGCTTTTTGAATTAGGTATGAGAGACATTCATGAGAAATGTCAGCTATCAGAGGGAATCTGGTGAAAGAAACAGAATTAAATGCCTAAAATTCATTCCCAAACCCAGAGACATTTGGATCTGATTTTGTTCCTGATTTAACTATTGGCATGCCTTAAAAAAGTCACAAATTTTCTGATGATTGTGGTATCGTTTGGAAAGTGTTTCAAAATGAAAACAGAGTAAGTCTGAAGAAAGTTTGGTTTTATGTATTTTTTTAAGAGTTTGAAATATAATAATTTAACCAGAACTTAGGCTTTATTTTCTACCTTTACACTATCTTTATATTTTTTATGGGAAAGTGTATCTACCACTTTTTTATATCTGTTTCCTCATCTACAAAAAGGAAATAACTGCAAGTACCTCATAGCACTGTGGGAGGTAATAAACTTGCTGTTAACTTCCAGTAAATCTTAGGGAAATTTAGGAATGCTACAAATGAAAAGAAATAGGATGTGATTATATTTAATAAATGTGATTTACAATAAATAGTGTTATCTTGAGTGGTTTATAATAAATATGTGAAAATGGAATTTAAATACTGGATCCTGGAATAGTACTTGGATAGAGTCAATTAATTAGTCAGTGCATTCCAGTACTTTTTTTCTCATACTATGATTATTCATTTAAGAAATTCTAAAGCCAGCTTGGCTAATTTTTTTTTTTTGTTAGATTTTACCATTTTGGAGAAGTCACACAATTACTTCTACAGATGACTTTTTGCCAATAATTCTAAAATAGATATTCATCTAACTTCTTTCTAGACACTAATTTTTTTGTACATAATGCATTTAGGGGTGAAACCTGAAATGCCTTGACTCTGGGTTGTGTTTGCACTCTTTATTTTAGATTAGATATGCCTGAATATGTTCTTTTACATTAGTCTGAAGTCATGTAATGTTGTTATATTTTAAAACTGACTTAAAATTTCTAATATTTTATATAGTGTTTATACATTTTGGCAAGTTTTATTCATTACGTTAATGTACTTATATTTTGTCATGAAAAATCGTATTTAAGGGACAGTTGTATGTGTTTGTTTTACTTTTGGTCTTTTAGTTCTAGTGTGTTGTCCTTTTTGGTTTTGTTTTATTGCTTTTTTCTTTAATTTTGCTTACCAGAGCCAAAGCCTTAGTAGAAGAACAACGCCTTTTGTTCCTAGGGTTCAGGTAAAGGCCTTGTCTGCCTGATAGAAACTAAAGTTGTGTTTTAGCCCTTACTTGTATGTTTTTGGAAAATGCGTAGTAGGAAAACTTTTTGTATGTTGCTCCAAACCATATTATTGATGTTAAAATCATATTATGAGCCAGCTTGTAAATTTCTGCATGGGAATTAAATACAATACAAATTTAAAGAGACAATTTTTGCTAGTGATTTCATATGATGAACAGAATACTGAAACTCACAGGTTCCAGAGTGACTTTTAATGCAGTTTCCACTCTGTGTTTTACATTGGCAGAATTAGCTAATTTTATATTGTTGATATTTTCTTTTATTACAGTAAGGTTTCTGTCTCTTTAAATCATTCATTATGTCATTTACATCCCCCATTCTCTTGCATTTTCCAAGCAATAATCCTTGAGGAAACTGGCAAATCAATTTGTACCTCATCTTAAATATGAATTCTTTACATAAAATATATAGGTTCAACTTTTAGAAATTGTATTAATTTGAAGTAACAACAATAGTCCAAATAAAATTTGCTGGGTTACGTTATATTTTATAAAGGTAATTCCATTTGATTTTACTACAGTGTGTGGGTACAAGTTGTTTGCCACTTTTCATTAGGAATCTCTTATATGGTAAAACAATGTGAATATAGTTTTTTTTTTTTTTTTTTTTTTTTTCAAAATAAATACTATTATTCTTTCCTTGCTTTGCTGCATGCTTTTTGGTTGTTCTGGTCTTGAATATTACTAATTTAGTTTAAATTAAAAAAAAATTGTTTTCATTAGTATTATAGACTGTAAAATATTTAATTGTGCCATTCAGGTCTGCTTAGAAAATTAAAAAATGTTGCATAGTAAAACTAGAATGATAACTATATTAGAACAATTGAAGTTATACCAATATTTTATTAATAAAGGGAGGTAAAATAAGATGACATCTGGAATTGTAGAAGCATATTTGTTAAATTTTGGAGAATCAACACATATAGTTTAATCATTCATTTTTAAAAGCACAGATAAGAAATTTAGCCATGAGATAAAATACTCTAGCTAATATAGTAATTCTGTTTTGATAATGTGATCTGGATATCTATTAAAAACTTCAATGTAAATCTTATAACATAAAGTGAAAATTAGGGCTATGGATTAAATGCCCAGTATAAGACAATTTATTAGAAAGTATAATTTTAAAAAAATCATTAAAATTAAAATGTGCCTGTTTCATATCCAAATTATTTTAATATCTATATATTTACAGTATAATTTAATAATTGTTAAGGTATTTTTATAAAAAATACAATTCATATGCCATATATCTGTATGAGAATATTATTAATAAATGATATTTTTGGTTTTCCATGGCATGAGAAAATTAAAAAAATAACTTTTATCACACATTTGAAATATATATTGCAAATATTTAGCTCTAATGATTTTAAAGAGACAAAAATATTGCTCCCAGAATGGCAACAGTGCTTAGTTTCAGTCCCTTAAAAATAAAAATCTCAGTGAACTCAGACTGGTCCAAAGATAGTAAGGTATTTCAACTGGTTGTTCTGTCAGTCACAGATTAAACTCCTTGTTCTACTCTTCCCCTATGCAAAGCCAAAGTTATTATAGAAATCAACAATTTACTTCAATACTTATGCTTTTAGACTAATAACAATAACCCTATTTCCTTTTTCTTAAGTGTAAAGTTTATTGAAAACAATATTTTTAGCCTTTCAGAATTGTTTTCTCTTTGAGGTGCCTAATATTCGTGTCATTAAAAATGATTTTTAATGTCATGAAATAATAAAGCCATGATTTTTAAAAAATTGCTATAAGAAATATAGAATATCAGAAATTAATCTGGTTTTGGTTACACATTTTAGAGGAATCTTGATGTTATCTGACATCATTTCTGTTTTACTCATATATGAGAAACTCCTATATCTCTTCCCTTTTTGCTTTCCCCTCATGTCATTTGCCAGAACAGTTCGCCTCTTTTCCCCACTTATCCCTATCTGTATCTATGTTCTAATATTGGTAGGCACGCAAATATTTGAGAAATTTTTTCCCATTCCAATATCAGAGTATTTTTGTGCAGTTTCGTGAGGCCCTAGTCTAAGACCATAATTCTCAAACTTTAAAACCCAAGAGAGTTACCTGGAGAACTTATTAAAATGCAGATTCCTGGGTTTCATTTTGATCCGTATAGACTACCTTATATGTATTTGTAAGTTTTTCAAAAATAAACCAGGTAGGGGGTTTGTGAACCACAATTTAAGAAACACTTGTCTAGAGTCTGTTTATATATAGCAGCTTTACTAGGATAACTTTTGGTTACACAGTAGGACAATAATGCCTATATTAAACCTAAAGACTAAACACAACATAAAGAACAGCAATTATTAATATAATTCTAAAAATTTAATATTCCGCATGTTTATTTTTGTAAGAAGATTAATCCCATTTGACAAGAAAAAAGAGATGAGTGTGTATGTAATTGTATCTATCCTATTGGGCCATCAGTCTTGCTCTCCTGATTTAAAGTCTTGCTTATTCTCTTGTTCTTTAAGAAAGGAAGAACTCAACAAAACTGTGTCACAATTGGAACTAAATGATCTTTCGTATAAAAATATATATTTATTTATGCATGACTTACATATATGATGGATATCCCCTAGTCTGTCCCAGATCTGACTGTCCACTTCTGAGAGAAGGAAAGATTGACATGCAGAGTACTTAAATTATTTAAACTGCCACAAACATTGTACATCTGAATTAAGGGGAAAAAGTCAAATCATAAGCTCTAGATTCCTTAATTTCAACTTCAAGATAGAGATAAGAAATATACTGACTTCTGAACCAAAACGTGGTTCAGAGCCATCGGTATCTTAGAAGCACATAGTAGAACCAGCTAACTAGCTGTGGGAGTATGAAGAGTGTGTGGGAGTTGACAACTGTTAAATCAAGTGAATTCAGCAGCGGGAGATGAAGTTCCAATTCCTAATTATGGTAGAAGAAAATATTTTACATTTTCTCATCTTGAGTTATAAAATATACCTTATAATCCTAAAGATGTATGATATATTATCTTTACAAGCAAAAATGAGACTTTATGTCTGCGTAGGAGAAAAAAATTAAAGATGAATTCTTTATAGTTTTAAATAAACTCTTAAATACACTGTTGATGAAAGCCATTAATTTGCCTTAAAATATTAAATGTTTTTTTCTGTGGAATAACATCATACTTATTTTAAGAATTTGCTTAAAAATTCACTATGAATGCCATATAAACAAATTACTGTCAATTTATTATTTTGAGCTTTTATTCTGAATTTACAATTGTAAGAGAATCAAAATGAACTACAGTGATCCTTGCATAAAAATAGGGCAATCATTATAAATGAAGTTCTTAGTTATGGGAATGTCATTATATACATGTTAATAAGCAATCAAATTAGAATGCCAAAAACCCAAATGACTTATCAATAAAACTGAAATATCCGAATTAATTCCTCTATTCATTGAAGTTATTATAGCATATCCTTTTTCAATTTACTAAGTGAAGTTTATATTCTGTGCTAATATTAGTGTTAAGAGAATAGGGCAATGATTGGGAATGTAAACGTGATGTTATGATAAAAATGCTTAAGCTGATAAATGAATATTTTTGCTTTTCAGATAAAACTATGGTTTGACAAGGTTGGTCACCAATTAATAGTTACAATTTTGGGAGCAAAGGATCTCCCTTCCAGAGAAGATGGGAGGCCAAGAAATCCTTATGTTAAAATTTACTTTCTTCCAGATAGAAGGTAGGAATATGAAACAAAAATTAATGTTCTTAAAAGTAAGTGAGAAATATTAACTGCAGTGGGTGTTTAAATTCCATATCATTTTTATGTATCTTATCAGTCATATATTTAAGAAGATTAATGTAAGCATGATAATTCTTAGGAATTAAAATAGTGACAATAAATACTTTGAGACTTTTAAAATTTATAACACGTTTGTATAGTAGACATTTATTGAATATTTATTGTAGGTTGAATGAATTATTTCTTTAAAAATGTAGTTTTATTTATACAAATCATTAAAAATTATGCTTCTAAATGAATTTTTAACACAAACTACACAACAAAAAGCTGGAAATGGTGTTATAGGTACTTGCCACCATATTCCTCTACAGTTATACCTCTTCTTAATAAGATATTATTTCTCTATATTATGTAAAATTAATGAGTGTACTTTTTATTTTATCATCTCACATGACAAGGAAACTTTATTAAAAGGCCCAGAAACAGGTTCTTCACATGGCACTTGTTTTGTGTCCCTGCTGATCAACATAAATGATGTTGTTTTACCCTGCTTTAAATCAAGGAACTAGAATGGAGAAATATAATGTCAAAGATTAATCATTTGCAATTTCAGGAACATAAACAGTAAACAAAGATTGTTCAGTAGACATCATGAAAAAGAAAAATAAAGAAGTAGTGAATGGGACCAGGTATACCGAACTCCCTGCCCAGGGCAGGGTGGTCTTAGTAGCTGGTCATGTTTAACTCAGGTTGGAGGTACTTAGGCAGAAACATAATCTTGGACATGGTCACAGGCTTTTGGACCTCTTAGTTCAAGTTGAATGTCATCAGGGTTGAGTGTCAATGAATCATCTATAAAACAACCTGAGGAAAGAAAAGAACAAAACAAAGGAAGTAGACAATTAACAAACACCTTACATTTTGTTTGATACATACGTGGAAGTGAAAGTTGTGATACAGATTCCTCAGAAAATGTGTCAAGGTCCCATAACATCTAAAGTCATTATGAACTGCTTGCTATATAATCTTATAGTTTGTAGAAAGTTGTTCCCTAACTTAAGTGTTCAGAGAGAGCATAGATTTGGACCTGCAGGAGAAGAAAAGGTATCAATAATTAGAGCTTTTACATCTGGCTTACACTTCAACTGGATGACAGTGTAACAGAATCTTAACCTACCACACAGTTTATATATCCAACCCGTATTGTAACAGATGAATAGAAATCATTTTATAGTTTCTCGAAGACCTGTTAACTGTCAAATAATCAAGTGTGTATTACTTATATATTAGAAAGTAACTTGATAAAATATAATTTTAAATTGCTCATGACCGCTATGTGTATGTGACATGGTTAAGATGACAGTTTATTATAATTTACAGTAAGATTTCTGTAGTTTAAGTGAATAGTACATATAATGTTGATTAATTGCATTGTGAAGGTTTCCAATAAGACAATATGTTAAAAAAAATTAGAGTCAAGATTCTTCAGTCTGGTGTATTTAGATTTTAAGGAAGATTAAGATAGTTATCTATTATGGAAAGAGTTTAGATCTATTACAATATTGCTATAATTTTCATGCTTATAAATTATATATTTTATACATTTTAATCATAATTTTCAAGGTTGTAATATTCACAATATATGATACATTTGTGGTAAAATCTTCTGAAAATTTTGAATTAAAAATTTTTAGGACAAGACTTAAAATTTTATGTAATTTCATAATTCTTACTTGTTTTATAGTGATAAAAATAAGAGAAGAACTAAAACAGTAAAGAAAACACTGGAACCCAAGTGGAACCAAACGTTCATTTACTCTCCAGTGCACCGAAGGGAATTTCGGGAACGAATGTTGGAGATCACTCTTTGGGATCAAGCTAGAGTTCGAGAGGAAGAAAGTGAATTCTTAGGCGAGGTATCTGAAATTGTTTTAAAATTCAGACTATTTGTGTCATCCTGAATAATTTTGTTTATACCAGTAAAATTTTATATTTTTGGAATATCTGAAAAACTAGGTATAAATTTCTTTAAAGGAATGAATTTAGCTACTGCTTTAAGACAAAAGTGATTAATGCCATAGTGAACAATGGTTCTGAATATTACATGTCAAACTTTATGTTTATTTCTACTGTAGAAATCTATTTTGAAACATGAAAAGTTGATTTATGTCTCAGATATATGTTACTGTGTTTGATAGTTTGTGTATCATGTTAGTTTACCCAACCAACTGTCTTTGTAGTAATTCTATCATTTATTCATGTTACTTTTATAGAATTATTTCTTTTTTAACTAACTTTTTTATTGAACTAATGTTGGTTTACAACACTGTATATGATTTAAGGGTATGTGTTCATGCCTCTTCACATATATGTTGCCATAACATGCCCACCATCAAAATACCCATAATCCTCCATTGTAATCAGTTGGGCCCCCCTCCCCTTGCTGCCCACATTTCACCTTCTTCCACTGGTAACCCCAATTCTGTAGTCATTTTTTGATGGTTTGTTTTGGTTTGATTTTGTTTGTTCCTTTTCTTTGTTTCTCCATATTTCACATGTGAGTGAAACCATTTAATATTTGTTTCTCTTTCTGATTTATTTTGCTTAGTATAATCCCCTTCAGTCATGGATTATTTTTTAAACCTTGTAATGTACCCATAATATGCCGGGAGCTGAGGTTTCAAAGGTATTAAAGCATAGACTTTAAGGAATTTGACAAGTGAATAGGCAATTTTAAAGTAGTAGCTGGTGCTGTTACAGGGATAATACAATAGGCATACATTCTTGCTGTGCAAGTAAAAAGAAGTGGTTCGGAGAATTCACCACAGAAAAAGTGGAATTCAGCAAGTTCAAGGGGAATTAAATTCCTACAGAGTGAATAACAGCACGCTAGAATTGAAGGAGGGATTGTAAATTGCATTGATTGAAGAGAAAGTGATATAAAATGAGTTTGAGGGTTAAACTGACACCAGTTCCTGTCCCTCAGCATAATATATTAAGAAGTTTAGATTTTATTCTGTGCGTAAGGGGAACCAGTAATGCTTTAAAAAGAGAATGACTTGACGGATTTTTACCTCAGATGTATACTTCTAGATGTATACGAAAGGCAGTTCTACAGCTATTAACACCAAGTTACCTGTTTTCAGTGTGGTTGGTTTTTCCTGGGTAAATTAAATGGTAATTTCATGGAAGAAACATCAATCTGTGCAAAGACTGAGCTGAATGTTAGCTCAGAAAGCAGAGTGGTATGCCAGTTGGGAAGTAGGAGTTAGGAGCAGAGACTAATACCAGCTACTCATCTGCATTCTCAGTGCTGTCACTTCCTATCCTGTGTCCTTGAGCAAGTTATTTGTTCTACTTGTGCTTCTGTTTTCTCTTAAACCAGCGGAACTAATAGTATTAACTCAAAGTTGGTGTGAAGATCAGACAAATGTATACATGTATAAACATTTGGAATATAGTACTTGTAATTTAAAAATGACCAGGGAAAATTTTGGAGGAATGAAAGAATAACAGCTATTTTGCTTCTTTACCTTCCATAGCTAAATCATGATTTATCAATAAATAGTTTTCTTGTACCTGAATTCAAATATTGTCATGTGCAAATATGTTAGGAGACCATTTAGAGAATCTCGGTATTGTTGATATATAATAGTCCTTTGAATTTTGTCTTTATAGATTTTAATTGAATTAGAAACAGCTTTACTAGATGATGAACCACATTGGTACAAACTTCAGACCCATGATGTGTCTTCATTGCCTCTTCCCCACCCTTCTCCATATATGCCACGGCGGCAGCTCCACGGGGAGAGCCCAACACGGAGGTTGCAAAGTAAGTGATCAGTAAAGTTTAGCTTATCTTTATTGAATTCCCTGGAATGGTATATATGTACCATGGAATTTGAAGATCGTGCTATAGGCATTTGTTAGTATTTTCATAACTATTATTGAAGGTTTTAAATTGCTACACTGAATGAATATATTCTTTTACATTCACTTATCACAGGATGTGTTTTAGTTTTAGCTCAGAATCTTAAAGTAGAATTTGACTATGTGACCACACTATGTAAAATTATGATTCGTACCTTCATTATGACAAATATTTTTGTGAATATATAAGATAACAAATATAGCATATTTGTTGAAACCATAACCATGAACAAAGATGACGGAAACAAACTCCAGCTTAAAAATTTTGATTCTGTCATTTAAAACTTGTAAGACTTGTGGGAGGTCATCTCCCTGTGCTTCTCTTTCCTCATTGAGAAAATGGAAATAATAATATTAATACCTACATCCATGGGGGTTATAAGAGTTAAATAATCTAAGGAATATAAATCGATATTATTGTTGTTTTGAATGTTTGTGTTTCACCCTGAATTATACATAGTCTAAACTATAAAATAGAATTACCTAGTCCACAGATTCTTAAGAGAAACTTGCAAATATTTTCTAGATTGAAAGGTGGCATTGTTGGCTTGTTGCTCCTACAGCTCAGGTCTTTTTAAAATGTATTTTATGTATCTGTTATTCAAAAGTGAGATGGATGCTTGCTACTTAGATAGTATTCATGGAATGACTCTTACCTTTGAGGAGATCCTGGTTACTTTTGAGCGTTTTCCTGGTGTAGCAACATTTTGGGAAAGTAGGAGAAAGTGTAACCAAATTTCTAAATGGAAGTTTGTGAGCATGAATTCCATGTCATTTATCAATCATCGGAAGTTTACCCAGCAACACAATAAATAAGTATTATCTATTTGGATCTCACTCTTCTTGTTGAGTAGGGCACTAAATTATACTGAATTCATTAGAAGGCTAATGAAAAGAGAATTAGACCAAAGGATTGGTTCTGTGGGATTTTTAGTCATAGGAAAGCCTAGAGAAATACTTTCTTTAAAAGAATAATCTTTGCCATGTCTAGAATTTTATTTCCACAAAATAAATTCTCTTATGCATAGATAGATGGTATTAGTTGAACTTTACTCTTATAACTCATTTTCTCAAGTTCCTGAGGAATAAACACCCACCCATTACATCTTTTGTTGTGATTACATCACCATGAATTTTATGTAGACTAATTTTAGAGTATTTACTCTTTATGGCCACTGCATCCGCTTGACATATTTTCTCTAAATCACAATGTAAAATGCATTAATTGATGGACTGCTTCATGAATGACACTAACAATTTATTATGAACCAATTCTTATTGTTGAATTTTATAAGCTACTAGTGGTAATGACCATTGCCCTTTCTTACAATATTGGCCATTTTCCTAGTTACTCCAGTTGTTTTTGCAATAAGCTGTAGGTCTGATTACTCTCTATATCTGAAAATGTTAAAGCTATCAACAATTTTTATTATTTTTTTATCCTCCCTGGCCAATTAACAGTAGTATATGTGAGGAGTAATGAGAATGTTTCCTAGATAACTGTATTATGGATTTTCATATAGCAAATTAATTTAATTTAGTTAATTTTCAGCTTTTAATATCCTCCTGTCCCTGAGCTATCTCATCTGTACTAAATTATTAATAATGTTAAATTTATTTATGGGCAGTATGTTGGTTACATGTTGTACCATGTCACTTACGACCAACTAATCTCAAGTAAAAATTAGTGTTCAATATTAAAACATATGACTAATTGTGTTTTATACCTGAAGTGTTATCACAGTATATTAGCCAGATGGTTTAAAAACATGTACATATACATAAGGAAACAAGCATTAAGGAATACCACTTGGGAATAGTCAGTGTGTCAAAGCTATTACCATTGACTAAGGATATGTTGCACTGAAAAATAATTGTGCTTTTAGGGTAGGTGTTACCCTTTGTTATACCATATATCCAAATGCCTACCTTGCTTATAAATGAAGCTTCATATATTTTGGAACTGGAGAAAGTTAAATGAATTAAATATTAAGAAAGTTGCAAACTGCAGTGGAATGAATCAGGGAAGAAATGGTTTTCCTCTGTTATCTGCTTGAATTTAGATTTTCTTTTATTCTGTAGTGAGCATAACAGTCTTCAAAGTCATAGTAACAATATGTAATTTGTCCCCTACTTCCTTCATCAGAATTCCTTTCAATGATTTTTCAACATCAGAGCTTGAACCAAAATATGCACATTATTTAAAAAATACAGTAGATCCTCCGAATTAGTTTATCTAGGATATATTTTCAATATTATTAAGAGTCCTGCAATAAAAATTTACATTTAAATTAGTAGCTCAAAAATTTTTGACAGCTTTATTCTCATTTGAAACCCATTTCTAAATCTGAATTTTTAATAGTGAACATAAATTTTTATTTTAACAGAGGAACTACATTTGTGACAGATACATATATTCACTTTCTTATTCCATTTTAAAGGATTAAGTACTTTAATATCTGCAGAAAGAGCTACATCTCAGAGTTTACTTTTATTCTATATTTATTATACAAGTGTCATTCTTATAATTTTAAGAAACTGTAGCCTTTTGACTTAATCTCACAAACTCATTAATATGTCTTATTTGAAATTCTTGCTGTGAAAATCTGCACTGCTGTTCAACATAATTCACTCCAGATCTTTTTCTCCAGGACATATTTATTAGACAAATAGTGATAAATAGTAGCATTGCATGAGACTACCTCTGACTTTTAAATAGATCAGAAATAAATAATATTTTGAGAAAACCATTTGGCTGTCTACCTAACACAGTGTACTTTATAGAAAACCCTCAAATAATACCTTTGAAGTTGAAAAAGCTATAGTAAACTTAAATTGATTAACCCATAATGTCTAGATCTTCCAAGATATTAAAAAAAGGTGTAAATTATACTGGTTTAAAAAAGAAAAATGTTATACAAATTATAAGATAAATATGAGGCATATGTTCACTTTTTCTGAAGACACTGTTACAGGTGGAAGCACTGTACATGGCAATGGATTTTCATGATTCTGTGTAGCTGTTAAAGAGCATAAACAGCAGAATGACATAAAGAAGGACAAACAGGATTTAAATAAGACAAACAAAAATTTTTGACAGCTTTATTCTCATTTGAAACCCATTTCTAAATCTGAATTTTTAATAGTGAACATAAATTTTTATTTTAACAGAGGAACTACATTTGTGACAGATACATATAAAGGATTTCCTTTACTAAATATACATCCATTCTAAATTTTAAGATTTTGGATATATTAGCCTGTATTTTGCATATGAGTAAATCAAAATGAATAAGAACATCATCTTCCTAAATATTTTAATTAGAAGCATTTAATGTTATGCAGGGAGATTGTCTACAAATAATTTTAAGACTACTAAAAATGTTAATTAGTTCAGTATGTAAAGTACTGTTTCAACATAGATATTCACTGGATTATAAGATATTCAATGATTTTACTTAAGCAAAATTTACATAACAATTCATTGATATTACAGTTTAAAATTATATGCAATGTAGTAATTAAAGCTGAGCACCATATTTTTATTTATTAACTGTATAATATACCTCTATTATGTTTTTCTTATAATTTCTTGCTGCATATTTATGATCATCTCTTCATGTTGACCATTTTGTAGTATCATTTATATGTGTCCTATTGATTGTACAGGTTGTTGTTTGTATATTAATTTCATCTCCTTTTTTATAAAGAAAAATTGTAGTCATTTACTTTTTTATAATTTTTATTTTCTTACTCTTTTGAGTAAGTAATCTTTTATTATTCTCAGTTTTTTTTTCACTTTGTGATATGAGTTTTTGACATTTTGAAGCATCATCAATTTTTATTTTCAATATATATTTTAACTTCCAATAGTATCACTACTTCCTATTATATTTTAATTTCAGATTGGTCACTTTAGTGGATTAAATTTATTTATATGAAAATATGTCATTGATAAAATATTACTACTCTTATAAAATTATTCAACTCTACTATTTCCCCCCTAACTTCATTAATTTTATTTTGGGTACATATAAAATTCCTACAAAGTAGCCAGGAGAATTCTTTTTGTTCCTCAGAATAAATACCTTTGACAGTAGGTTACTACTGTGAGCGATTAATCATGCCATATATATTAATCATGCCATATATATATTATTACTCCTTTATTTGTTAGACAAAGTTCACAGCATACCATTTAAAATCTAATCTTTTAATCAAACATTTCTATAATCACCAGTAAGGTATCATTTTATTTTTCTGTGATTTATTATCTTCTAATTAAGAACTTAGATGAGTTGGAACAATTATTTCCATGGCATCTTTCCACTACTCTGGTGTTTTTGCAGCAGTATAGTTCATACATTTTTTAAAAAAATTCTAATGTATATTCAAATGATAACTTACTCCTGTTCCAATGCGAAAACACCTTATTTATATTCCTCTGCTTTTAAATCTTTGTAAATTATACACATTGAAACGTCTTAACTAAATTGTAGTCTGGTAACTTACTTGTGAAAACACACTATATATATTTATCAAATGAGAATGTACAAATAACTCATTCCCTATAAATACTCAAATTTTTTCTCTTCCAGAAAGAAATTGATTTTAAAATATACTTTTCCAAGTCAGTCATTGCAAAATCAATAATGATTTTTAAGATACCTTCAATTTTACTTACTTCTTCATTATATAATGCTGTCACAGTTATCTCATACATTTCACATTATGCTCTATAACCATATGAAATAGAATTGATAACCATTGTTGTGCACAGCAAGTCTATTATTAAATTTTTAATGATTTATTCATTTATGCATATAAGAACTGGGGTACAGGCCAGAGATGTGGGGCTTGAGAGGAGACATAGTGGTGAACAGAACAGGCAGTTAGACTGAGATACACTGCTGAGGGGAGCAGTGGGCAAGACAGGAGAGGTCTGTTGCACCATATGGGTCACCTTCCTGTCTGGGGATCAAACTCATGCTGCAGTGGCTGTGGATGCTTCATAGTGCGGTGTTTAACCCCTTGTAACACAAGGGAGACCTTTCTATTATTAATTTTCATTTTATATATTTTCTCTTACTAATTTGTGTTTCTGTTGGCCTGTTATTTCACATCATCATGTTTCTACTAATGTAGTTTATAATTTGGGTTTTTTACTAAATCATATATGATGTTCCTTCCTTTATTTTGAATTAATATGGTCTTTTTTTGCCTAAAAATAAAAATGTTAAACTACACTCTGTATTATAAGGCGGAATTTAGATTTTATTATCTCTATAATGTGTAAAGATTTTAAAATATATTTTTGACATCATTTTTACACTTTTTTCCCCAGATAAAGCCTTATGTTCATACAATTCAGGTAAAGTTTAGTATGTGCAATGATTAGTGCATGTATTTGTATGCACAGACTTACTGGTTTTGTTCTTTTGTGTTTTATTTGACTGCTGTGCATATGCTTAACTCCTAAAAAATGTCAGTGGATTCCCTTTTACGCCTGTAGAACATTTCCAGTGTCTCCATGCTTACATATTTATTTTGGTATTAAAAATCATGCTGAAATGTAGTCATTTTTTTAATTCAGTGTGTGTAGAGCCATATTCTTTCGTATGGTACTATTTAATCAATGAAGTATTTTGTATTATACTGTGTCCACTATTTAAGAAAATTTGAATTTGCATAGATACAAGATATAGTATTTTTGACTTATGGAAGAATAGTGTTAAAAATTCTGAACTTGTTGAATCAAAGCATAATTAAAATTATAGTATTTGCTATAGCTTCCATCTTAAAGCAATTTTTTGTATTGTCCACCTTCCAAAGAAAACTGAATGATTTTAGTAGTATTATGCCAATGTTTTTTGACTTTTTAAAATTATAAGTATATATATTTAAAAAAATAATAAGTATACATTCATAGACTATACATCAAGGTATTTTAAACTAACGCTAAGTTTTTTCATTGTTTGCTGCAACTTCACTTAATTTTAACAATTTAAATTGAAAAATATTTTAAGATATTGTCAATTTAGTGAATTTTTATATTTTACATAATTATTATGTTAAGTAAAATAAGAAAGTAATTATTAATAACCTCAGAACTGGCCCAATAAAGCTTCATATATACTGAGGAAGGCTGATAACCAAGATGGAATGAAAGGGACTGGGCTTACCTTTCCAACTCAAACAACAAAATGAACAAATGTATGAGATAATTGTTGGAGTAATGGTGACTATCAGGCAACTGAGGACTATAGTTCTAAGAGAAGAAAAACAAATTATTTGAACCCTGAATTTGTCTTAGCTACCAATTTAAGAATATTTACTGCCCATAACACAGAGGGAGAAAACTCAGATACAGCCTATGGACTCCCTTAGTTTAGGAGATGGAACTGAGAGTCTGGAGAAACCAAAGTGACTAGACACAGAACAGACTACTGGGCAGGAGAGAACAAGGACCTTAACTAAAGATCAGCAGATGGTAAAAGGAAGGAAAGTAGGAAAGGAATCATAAAAACAAGACCAGAAATCATTAACAGATTTCTATAGAATTATGTGGCCCAAAAGTGAATTCTTTGAAATGAATGGCAAAATAGACTTTTAATGTTATTTATAAACAGAATAAAAAAGAAAGCACAAGAATCAAATGGAAATATAATAAACATCAGGAATTAAATAAGATAAACTTAGCACTGCAGAAAATGTCAAAACTTAGACAAAGTGAACAAATTACTATAAACTAAACCGTGACTCAGTGTCACTCTACATTTGTTGAAGAATGGAATAGTAATTTAAAATATTCCCACAAAGGAAGCCCAAGATCATGGTAGTTTTATACATGGGGTTATCAAAATCTCAAAGAACAGACTGCTTTACAACCTACACAGATTCTCCCATAGAATACAAAAGGACTGATGGTGAGTTTTTATTAATCCTAAACCAAAGGTTTAGTATAAGGAAGCAAACCTAACAAGTCAGTGTGACTTGTAAATAAAAGTGAAAAAATATTTCATAAAATGTAACTGAATTTAAAGAGATCTTCCTCAACCTAATAAAATATAACATCAGCATATAAACTTCATTTATAATTGGGAAATGTTGGAAAAATTCTGCTTATACTAAAGTCTTTAAAGTAATATAAAATTTCTTTGTTTTTTGCAGTATTTTCCTAGTATAGAAAGACAAGAAAAAGTAAAATGACTGTTATTGGGAGGAAAGGTAGTCTACATAGAAAAACCCGAAGTAAACCACAATACATCTATTAGAGAGAGAAAAAAAAGACTTGACCATAACAAGATTTGTTAACATTATTTTACAATAACATTATATATGACCAATAAAGTTAGAAAATATTAGGTTAACAGTATTTCTTATGGCAACAGAAATTGTAGAATGCAAATAATGAGTTCAACAAATGTGAACAATTTGAATGAACAAAGTTAAAATTTTCATAGAAATTTAAATAAAGAAAATGGTACATTGCTAGTACAACAATGCTATAATACATACCAGTTCTCCCTGACTTGTTGTATTGATTCAATGCAGTTCAAACAAAAAATTTCCAATAGAATGTTTTTGATAACCTGAATCTAAAATATTTATGGAGGCTCAAAGGGCTAACATATAAAGTATGATGGATTTGCTTTTCAGTGTTATGATAATAACAAAGGCCGTGAGCTATTGGTTTGTGGATAGACAACTTGTATAAGGAGAAAAAAATAGAGCATCATATAGATGTTAGTAGATAGGATACATCTATCTATGATAGAAGTGACATTGCAGATATTTGATGAAAGATGGAAAGATTAAATGAACAATGCTGAGGTATGTTTTCCATATGGAAAGAGTAAAGTTGCACCCATGTTTATATCATACTCAAACTTAATTTAAGATGGATAAGGATGGAAATGCTGAAAGTATAATAATATTTTAAGTTTCAGAAGAAACTGTATTTAATAGAATTAACTTAATGCTCAAGAATCTTGTTTCCTAAACAAGATTCTGAAAATACTATTTTTAAAAATAGAAGATTGATGCATTCAATGACATTAAACTTATGTGCTTGAATTCTTTAGAATGTGAAAAGACAAGATGCAAATGGAACATAATTGCACTATATTTAACACTCTAAGATTAATATCAAAATAGATCAAGACTTTCATCAAGAAAGTAATCAAGATTTTGAATGAAGTGATGTTTACAAAACATAGTTCCCACACCTCTACCTAACCCCTGCCTCCACTTCCCCAACCCCATCCCTGCAACCCACCCTAGACACACACACTCACAAGCCCAATAAGATTAACTTTATTTGCTTGTGTCATTCTTACTTAATACTATAAGCAGATCTGCTCCTTGACAATACCAAAAGCATGGAACCTTTTTACCTTGTAGTATGCCTGGCACTTTCAACTAATCATTAATCTGTCCTTGGGTATTTACAAAGTGGAACCTTGTTGCAAGCTAAGTAGCAATACTTAAATCCCTCCTCAGTAGCCGATCTGTGTCATCCCTTCTGACTCCCAATTCCATTTAGGTGGAGGACTATGGAAGCCTTGGCGGGTGGGTGTGGTGTGGTAATACACCCTGAAGAGGGTGGTCCTATACCTCTGAATTATAATCAGTGTTACCTCAATAAAAAATAAAAAAGAAAGAAAATAAAAAATTTTTCTAATATATTCTTATCCAATACAGTTTTCTGTGCCTGATCTCTTGGGATGTTACCAGATAACTGCAGTTTTCATATATAGCATTTGGTACTCTAAGAACCTTACAGTTGGTCGGGTCTAAGGCTTTATGAAATAAGAGGAAAGAAGGTAGTAGTGAGTTCATTCTGTGGACATCACGATTAAAACAGGTATCTTCTACCTTGTCATTAAAATGAGAAAAATGAAAACCGGTCACTGGCAACAAAGACTCCAAGAGGGTAGGGATTAAAGTGAAAAGAGAAAAAAAGGTAAGGAGCATCTGTTAGAGAAAGTTGCAAATACTGGAAGGAATTCCTTCTACTATTGCTACTTTTGACACCTTATGCAACAGGAGCTCTCGGTGCTTTTAGGAAAGCAGTTATTTTCTGATAATCAAGTTTAATCTACTTAACAAAATATGTGTAGTATGAGTAGACAAAAACCAAAACAAGTCATTCTTTGAAATAGAAACTGTCTCTACCATTAAATGTTTTCTGATACCAAGAAAAGGAAAAATGCTTCAATAAAGGATTGTGTTAGGTTGGGTGTGCCTATTCCTGATAGATACGTAGTAGAAAAGATTATTAAAATATAAATTATAACATGATTATATATGTGATATATTTCAGTATTAACTGTGAATACATAATCTGTTTTAGTCATTAAAAGTCTACTTAATTTTGTTGAGTGTTATTAAAATGATAACCATTTCAAATTTTTGCTACAGATTTTTTTAAATTATATTTAATTGTATTTGACATCGTTTGTATTCCCCAGGGGGTTCCCACTACCATTTTCACCCGTGCACTGTCACCTCAGTTCCTTGTGCTCTTAAGGGAGGGATCACCTGAAGCTCTGAATTATGATTGTTTTCTGAATGTTTCTTAGAAAACCTAACACAATGCACAATTTAGATGTTTTAGGCAGTATTATGAATGATTTATTTCTCATTTTTTCTTCAAAGCAAGAGAAATGCTACACTATTAACAAAAGAATTCCTATCTTTGTTTCAAAATGTGCACAAAAATAAGTATTGGTGAACTCATAATGAAACCTCTCTGTATTTTTATTCTCAATCATTCTGTTCAAAATCCTTTTATTTGTTTTGCAGTCTGGTAGGAATTTTTCCCCTTCAAAGAATCAGCTATTTTAATTATTGCTGTTGTTTGCTTTATAGGATCAAAGAGAATAAGTGATAGTGAAGTCTCTGATTATGACTGTGATGATGGAATTGGTGTAGTTTCAGGTAAGAATTTCATGTTTTATATTAATAAAGAGGAGGTATAATTCATCACTATTTATTAGTCATGCATATGAGAAAGGAGAGAGGGAGGGAGAAAGAGAAAGGAATGGAGAAAGAGTGTGAAAGAAAGAACTTGGCTATTTATCTCCTAAAATAACTTTATGGCAATTTAAAACTTCGGGATAATTGTAGTGACTGCAGCACCTGTGCCTGTTGTTACGTTGAAAATTCTTATTGAAATATGTTTGATAATTGAATCCCTATGAATTTTCTATTTTTGAGCTACTAAGTAAGAATTTCACTAAATTTGAGGAATTATTGTGTAAGTGAAGCTTCTTTAATCTACATAAACAGTACAAGAAAAAAATGAAATCTTTTTGGCATCACCAACATACCCAAATATATCAAATATTTGAATGAGGTTTTATGGTAATTTTTTCATTGTTATTATATTAACAGTCATATATAGCTACATTTTGAAATTAAGTTATTATAGTTTAAAAATTGCTCATTTATGGTTAGACATTTATGTAATGATTTAGCATTTTACATAAGCATTTTTGATAAGATCTGAAAAAATGTTTATATATACTCATTATACCCTTTATATTTTAAAAATATTTGATTTTCTTCTTGAAGTTTAGTCACCCAACAGATTTCATAATTATGAGTCATTTTACCCTCAACAAAATCTTCTATTGTAGTAAGACATGCTGCGATTCATCAGTGACTAATAACAGTTTTTGTGAGTATGGGTCAATTATGCTATCAGTGTACTACTTTTTAAAAACTTAATAACTATCATTTATCCTTATTTTTTGCACCAAACATAAGCAATACATTAATTTACTGAGACTGCAGATTATTTTCTAGCCTACAGTTTTTAATTAAACTTCAATAATATGGTTTTAAAACCCATTTCCCATGATCTCTTGCTTGGCTCTATCCTAATTTTACTCTCTGTTCTCTATTCTTTTTCTTCTGTTCTTCTGTTAATGAACTGTTCTGTTTCTCCTTTTGTAAATATCTGGCCACATTAAATCACCTTCATAGTATTTTTGGCACATCTCATTTCTTTCATTTTCTGTTTTCAGGATGGCAAAAATAATTAACACAATCATTTTATTATTTTTCTATTCTTTTATTTATTTTTTTTAAAGATTTATTTATTTATGCATACAAGCACTGGGGCACAGACCAGAGGTGTGGGGGGTGAGAGGATTCACCACAGAGAGCGGGGAGCAGAACAGGAAGATCGACAGAAGTACACTGCTGAGGGGAGCAGCGGGCACAGCAGGAGAGGTCCGCCGCACCATGTGGGTCTCCCCGCCCTCCCCCCCCCCCCCGGCCGGCAGCAGGGATCGAACTTGCGCTGCAGTGGCTGCGATTTGCTTCGTAGTGCGCTGCTTAACCCACTGCGCCACCAGGGGAGGCCCTATTTTTCTATTCTTTTAAAGGAATTATATCTCTTAAATGCTCTCAGATATTTTTCAACATCATAAAAATAATGTGTTCTTATCTCAGCCCTTTTTTAAAATTTATGTAAAGACCATGTAAGTGAATCATTTAATAGTCCACTAAAGTGAAAAGAAGACTATGTGGCATCCTGTATTTTGAAATCCAGTGATTTTGTCAAATAGCTATTTTCATCAGAACTTTAATAATGAATTAAATTATCCTTGGATTTTATAATAATTAGAAACTTGAAGTCATCTCATTATTCTTTTTATGAATATTCAAAATCAGGATATGGTATTATACTTTCTGAAATGTCATTTTTTCATAGGTCCATAGTGTTAGTAAATATGATACTGTTTATTTTTACATACGTGTCAAGATAATTAAGATTTAAACATTTTAATTCAGTTAAGAAATATTGTTCTTGTTTTGTTTCACGTTATAGTCTTTCTGTTTGAAAGTTCTATTAAGACTGATTTCCATAGAGAATAAATGTTTCAGTCATAGTTTACAAAATAATTTGACTACAAAAATCAAGCAAATAGTCCTGTGCTGTCTACAAAATTGTTACTAGGCAGTTAAAATTGAATGAAATTTATACACACATATATAGAATAACTGCCCCCCACCCCCCCTTAGCTAGCATTTTGAACACATAAGTCTGTATACCAGCAAATCTTTAAATACTTGGTTGCCCATATGCAGGTACTTGTTTCTAATTACAGATGACTTATCAGTCAAAATTAGAGTTCACTATAAGTAAATTATTCATGAACTTTTTAAACCTGAACTATCAACCTTTTCTCTATAATAAAGTTTTTGTTGCTTTGTTTGATTTTCCTAAGTTTGCAAGGCAGATTACTTGAAAATTAATGCCAGAGTAGTATTTTCCATGTACTTTTTGTTTTGTTTATTCCAATTAACTCAAGTTAGAGATAATTTTGACTTTTACATGCTCAAATCACTTTATTTTTCACAGTAAATTGAAACTTTGATATTGATATTTAAGTTTCTTAGGAAGCAATTCTAGTCATGGATTTTTGCCTCTCCTCATATTCTACTGAGTAATGGGATGGAAGTGGTTATAAGCTAACAATACTTTGAACAAGCAGACTCACCCCATAATTTGAATACCTATGTATATACATAGATATAATATATATATAATATTATACTATATTATGTATAATAAAATCACAGCCACATACACTTTCAGTATTACTTTCTACTCTTACCTGATACAATATACATATGTAAATAATTTATTTTTCATTGGGAAGGTAGGGAATTTAACTGTCTCTTAGAGAACTATTTTAATAATTAACTCTTAAATGTCACCTATAATCCTTTTTAATTAATCAGTTTATTTTTTAATTGTGGTAATATTAGGATTCTCTACAACAGGTATCACCACTATAGAGTACCTACCATCAAATCACCCACAGTCCACCGCCATAGTCCATTGCACTCCCTTCCATCTTGGTTTCTACCTTCCTCACCCCCTTCTTGGAAGATACATCAGTTGTTTAGTCAGTTTTCAAGGGCTTGATTTTAAGGTTGTCTTCTTCTGGTTCTTGATTTGTTTCTCTATATTTCACTTAGTAGTAACACCACCTGGTATTTATCTCCTTCTGATTTAATATTTCACTTAATATTACTTCTCCAGCTCCACTCATGTTGTTGCAAGGAACATTAATTTATCTGTTTTGATTGCTGATTAGTATTCCATTATATGTATTTTTCTATATACACCACTGTATACAAATACACATATGTATTTATGTATTTTTCTATATACACACACTGTATACAAATACATGCCATACATTGATTGTGCATGTGTGTGTGTGTGTGTGTGTGTGTGTATGTAATTGCTGGGTTATATGGCAGATCCATTTGAAGTCTTTTGGGAAACCTTACTGTTTTCCATAAGGGTTAGACCAGTTTAAATTTCTTCTAACAGTACAGGAGGGTTTCTTATTCTCCACTTCCTTGTAAGTATTTATTATTATTTTCTGGTCCTTTTGATGTAGGTGGTCCTCACAAGTGTGAGGCAACATCACATGGTGGTTTTGATTTGTATTTATCTAATGACAAGTAATAGTGAACATTTTTCATGTGTCTTTGGCCATTTATATGTCTGACTTAAAAAAGTAATTTCCTAAGTCATTTATCTTCCCTAGTGCTCATATATATTTTTTTAGTTTATTAGATTTATTTAATTGTATTTGATATCATTTGTAGTCCCCAGGGGGTTCCCACCGCCATTTCACCCATGCGCCATCACCTCAGTCCCTTGTGCTCCTTCTGCCCTCATCCCCATCTTTGCCCTCCCCTTCCTCTGCCCACCCCTGTAATCCCTTGGGTTTATCTTTAACCTTCTGATCTTGTTGAGTTTTTATTTGTTTGTTTGTTTGTTTTTGGTTGTGAGTGCCCATTTCCTTGAACTTTCTCTTGGTTTTTTTTTTTTGTTTTGTTTTGTTTTCTTCTTTTATATTTTTTGTTGTTGCTGCTCTTTCACATTCCTCCTAATAGTGAAGCCATCCAATATTTTTCTCTTGCCTTCTGGCTTGTTTCACTGAATATAATTCCTTCTAGCTCCATCCATGTTTCTATAAATGTCCCTAGTTTTTCATTTTTGATTGCTGAATAGTATCCCTTTGTGTATATGTACCACATCTTTTTGATCCAGTCCTCTACTTTTGGGCATTTGGGTTGTTTCCAGGTCTCACCACTTATAAATAGTGCTTCAATAAATATGGGGGTACAGGTGCTCTTTTGGATCAGTGTTTTTGTGTCCTTTGGGTAGATCCCTAGGAGTGGGATTGCTGGATCATATGGTAGTTCCATCTCTAGTAGACCAAGGAACCTCCATATGGCCTTCCATAGTAGTTGGATTAACTTGCATTCCCCCTGGTGCTCATATTTTAAAATCATATTTGAGTAGCACTTGACATCATTAATCATGAATAATTTCTTCAAACTCCACATTTTTTTTACTTGATTTACATTATTTTCCCACATGATTGCATTATCTGAGTTATCTTTTTGTAATAAATCTTCCCTTGTTTTCTCAATAGTCTCCTTAAACTCAGTAGTTAAATCTTTTTTGTCTCCCCCTTACTTTGGATTTTAGGGATTCTTTTTTTATAAGTTACTCTCAAACTTTTATTCATAGTTCTCATGCTTTTCTCAGGAGGATTCTTTTCCACATATGTAGTGGTTTGCAATATTGCCTGAAAACATTCTTATCTCAATCTTGTTAACCTTGCTAAACTTCTTGCTCTTTATAATATACTCTTAATTTCGTGATGGGGTAATCAAAAGAAAAGACTCCTTTATTTCTTCCTTACATTTGCTCCTTTCTCTAGTCACAGACTATTACTTATTCATGTCAGATTACCCCTAGGCATCATCCATGGGCTTTTTCTCTACCTTCACTTGCAGTGCATTGTAAGCATATACCTTCTTAGGTATTTGTTGAATGAATAAACGTATTGATTCTATTTCGTATCAATTGCCATCTACCAGAGTCATACTATATGTTGCTATTCCAACCTAGTTGATTTAAAATGAATGCACTAAAATCAGTTTTTTATTAACACTCACCGGATTCAAGTGCTCAAGTGGCTACCATAATGGTGAATACTATTAGATACCATTTCCCTCATCTTAGTTCTGTACCTACTCTGAGTAATTAGTCTTGCTGCATCATCTTTACTATTTAGTTTGACTTCTGTTTTGCTCTCAGCTTCACCTTCCTAAATTACTACTTAAATCATGAGAGCAGAATCTAGTATTAGAGTACCATGAGAGCAATGAAGTCAGGTAGAACTTGTTTTAAATCCTCACCCTATTATTTGACACTTAGTGTCAATTTCTTTGTCTCAGTTTCATCAAATGTAAAAGGAGATAATATCTTTTATTGCAGATGTTTCTATTATATAACATATGTATTCCTGAAAAAAACCTTGTGATCTGCAAGTTTATGGACCAAAATCAACAGGGCTTCTGGGAAAACAGGCCTAGATAAGACTATTCAGAAACCATGCAGCTTTGTAATCAACACTAAAAATAAAAATACAAGCATAAATAAGGAGGCATATTAAATTTTAAGCAATAAAAACTATTAAAATGTTGGACTTTAAAATGAAATGAAGGAATCTATATGGAAGGAGTATGTCTAGATGGAAAGGAGAATAAGTCTGCAAAGTTATGGTGTCAAGGAAAATTTTCAAAAACACCAGGAAAAACCCTTGCAGTAAGTACCTCTAATATAGAGTTTGTGACCAAAGTGAAACAAGAGGAAGAACATGTGACAAATAAATATCCTATACGGGTCTGTATTTCTCTGGCATGCTGCCTTCAGCTGTGATAGTGTATGTTGTAGTCAATTGCTATTATTTGGTAGTTGTAGTGGATACTGTGGTACCTCATCCAAACCCCCTTTACTGTTTTTCTCTACTCTAAAATCTCATCATCCTCCTTGTGATTGGCTCTCTCCCAGTTGCGGCTGTGTCTAGCTTCACAGCTCTTATCTTAATCTTTCTTTCACTGTCCCTGTCCAAGGTCTCTTAATATGTACTGGCCTTGTTAGCCCTCCTTGATTTCTCTGCCCTTATTTCAGAATCCTCTTAAACTCTTCTGAAGTCCCGGCCTACACTGTACCTGAAGCTGCCTACTTAACTCTAAGTTGCCCTAAGATTCATTAGCTTCCTAAGTACTTGAATATTTGTCATTTCTTTTTACCTCTAGGGGTTACAAAATTTTATTTTACATTAGTATTATATTTTACTCATTATGCTTTACATTTAATATATCCAAGCCCTTCAGTTTTATCAACACTTTGTTTCTCAGTGAAGAATTTAAAAAATGTGTAGACCATTATAATGTTAATTTTTCCACTTTAGATTATCGACATAATGGTCGAGATCTTCAAAGTTCAACATTATCAGTGCCAGAACAAGTAATGTCATCAAATCATTGTTCACCATCAGGGTCTCCTCACCGAGTGGATGTAATAGGAAGGACTAGATCATGGTCACCCAGTGTCCCTCCTCCACAAAGGTAAGAAAGCATATACTAAAATGTGTATTATGGTACCACAAGGATAATTATAAAGTATCATGAGTCTCCAAACATAAGAAACTCATGGAAAAATGTTACTTAAAGAAAATCAGAGATGCTATTTGATAACCCATATAATGAAACTAATATGAAAGATGGGCCACTTTGGATGATATAAATATTATTTTATTATAAAAATTCAAAATCATAAAGAAAATCCAGCTTTCAATCATATATTGAGCAGATCTAGTTAGAGTCAACTATACTTATAAATGATGTAGAAACTGATAACTTAATAAATAAGAAAAAGCAAACATCTGATGGAGCTTGAAAGTTAGGAATACTCATGTGAAGAACACAAAGGAATAGTCAAGCAATGGGGAAAATGGCTCAGAAAATGTGCAGCTTTATGTCTTACACTGAGTGAAAATCTGCCTATTTAAATCCAGTTAAATACAAGCAGGCTTAATGAAGTAAGACCCATACTAACAGTATGTTTTCTAATAGTAAATATCTAGGTAATTCACATTTTATATACTTACAATGATAAAGAAATTTGGATTCATAATGATAGCCTTATAACTCCTATTTTAAATAATAGTCCTATAGCTCCTATTTTAAGTGAATAACCAAGTTGGTTTTAGACTTAAAATTCTTATTAACAAATCCAATTACATGTAATCTTAATTTTATACATGATGTGAACTGTCCCAGAGAAAGTTATTTAATTTATAAGAACATTCAGCACTTAGAGCTTTCATATAATTTAGACAACTGAAGTAATTAAAAAGAAAATCAAAACAATTAAATTTCGAAATAGTTTGAATGCATTTTAATTAAGTTTGTAAGTAGGACCAAAATTATTAAAATTCATTTGAAAAGTACTGAGTTAAATGTAATAAACCTATTAATATGATTTTTAATCTGTAATCAGTCTGAGAATTAGATTATGAATTTGTAAATTGAATAAATTAAGTCATTCATCATTAAAAAAAGAGGAATGCTTGAATTTTATTAGGAAAGAATATCTGAACAGGCCAATAGGAAGCATGCATAGGTTTATATTAGATTCAGCTGCATGTAATAGGAAATTCATACTAAGAGGACTTATTTATAGAGAAGCAATCCTATACCTCTGAATTATGTACAGTTTTGTAAACCAGTGTCACCTCAATTTTAAAGAAAGGTGTCAAATAAATAGTTTATTCTATCATGAAAAAGAACTAAGTAGACAATCCAGGCTAAAAATGGTGACTTAGGATATCATCCTTGATCAATTATAAAAACTTCAATTTAGATTTTGAAAAAAAAAATTGCAATCATTGTTCTTAAAACATAACCTACCAAAATCCAGCAACATGCTGAAATAATTTACACAAATTATCCCTCCTCTGTATTTCATTTGTTGTTGAATATCACTATTAGAGACCTGAGAGACATTCTTTACTAGTTTTGATAATCCTTATTTCTATTCCCATGGATGCTAGCTTAATTTTATATCATAGCTCTGCATAGCAGTAATCAAAGTTCACTGTCAATCTCTGGTAGAAATGTGTACCATTAACCAGTGGTTCAAGTTTGTTGGTCTACATTACAGTGATTTTTGTCTTTCTACTATCTTTATTAATAAACCTGATTTCTTAGTGTAGTATATGATTATGATTTATTAAGATATTTAATGAATCTTTTTATTTCAGCCGGAATGTGGAACAGGGACTTCGGGGGACACGCTCCACTCCTGGACATTATAATACAATTAGCCGAATGGATCGACATCGTGTCACGGATGACCATTATTCTCCAGACAGAGACAGGTAAATATAAATAAATACTATTAGACCTTTGTTATATTCTGCTTTCAGGATGAAGGTGTTACCCTAAAATGTGTTCTTTTGGAACTTGGGTATTTATTATCTTAGTTTAAAAATCCTTGTGTCTACCTTCATTCTATGACTACCAATCAATTTTGAAAAAAATAAAACGAAAGCTATCTTTTCTTCAGTAAGAAAAAAGTAAAATCACATTATCCTTGCAGTTTTGGTTCTTTGTTAAATTATACCAGTGTTGTTGGTGCATTTGCATGTGAGGCTAGTAGGATAGTCACTCATAAAACAAAATGTTTTATTGTTTTTACCTTATTTTAACCAGTCATTATATATAAAATTCATGAGACAATAGATTTGGAATTCTTTTGCATTCTTCAGCAAAACCAGTGAAATACTTTTACATATGTAAGGCGTTAGAGCTAGACAAATGCAAGGACTGACTCATGAAGAAGCTTTTCCTCCTGGCTTTCAGGAAACCTTTAGTCATCTTAAAGAATCATCTTAAAGAATCAGGCACATAATGTTTTATCAAAGATTGCTGTGTTTGGAGCAATTCTCTGAATTTGCACCATTAAAAGTGAACTTGCCTGGAAGAACATACCTGGAAGTAAATGTTGATTATAGTACCATGTTTATAGTAATTATTACTAATCTTTTAAAATTTAAACAAATTGATTAACCCTCTTATTTGTTGTTTGGTTACATATAAACTGAAAAATGGTAAGATACTCCTCCTAAACTAACAATCAGGTTTGAGATAAGGTTTAGGAAAGAAAGCTTAATATACCTTTCAGAAAATATTATGACAGAACAAGAGAGCTAAGGAGTTCCTTTTGTATGTATTCTAAACTAATTTTAGAAAAATGCTTGGAAGCTTTTAAATTAATAGAAATAAGAAGTTGCTGTCAATATTTGTAAATTTAATTCTTCCTCTACATCTAGGAATTGTACTCAATTCATACATATAATTTCATTGGGTTTTAGCTTACTTTTCCAAAGAATAAGATAGGGCATATTTTAGTCTTTGATGGTATCAAACAAATACTGGCTTTTGAGTTTGAGATCTAAGAAGAAATTAAGAAGTTATTAAATTAATCTATATTCACATCAAATTTATTTTTTAATTTGACGTATTTTTTTATTAGTGATGTGTCTTGATGGGTAGTTATAGAAGTACTACTTAGAGAAAATGATATTTATCAAGTGTAATAGTGAAAAGAAGATACTATTATTAGGAGTTAAAAAGCATATTAGTATGGAAAGAACATTTTATTTCTGGAAATTTCTAAAGAAAAATTCATATACTCCTTGTTCACTGAAATTTTGTTGAAAAAATATATGAAATGATTTTTTAAATCTTTCACAGTTACATAAAAATTTTCTTTTATTTAAAAATGTACTATATATTTTATCTGAAAATAACATGGTCTAATTTTACAGAGGAGAAAAAATTAGCTTTTCGCATTATGCTCACAAACAGAAATAGTCACTGTCAGGTCAGGCACATAATGTTTTATCAAAATTTTAAGATAAATGACCCTACATTTAAAGAAAACAAAATTTGCTAGTAAATACTTGGTGACTATTCCTTGGTATCAGCTAATAGAGTCTGAATTTAAATATCATACTTTTCTTGTTTACTTTATAACTGTGAATATTTCAGTTTAGCAAAAAAAAAGTTCAGGTAGTTGTGTTTAGAAGTTCTGGAAGAAATTGATCCATGTTTTTATTTATTCTATAGCAGTATAGACTGCTAAATCATAAATAACAAATCCTTTTAAAAAAGTTAAGTAGAATTTTATTTAAATAGAACTATAAGACATTTATAATACATTACTTTTGAGTTATCTCATAATCACATTCTGTAACAAGAGTAATTAAAAACCAACAACACTGTAATTTTTATGTACTCGTTAGAAGGTAAGAATATTCTACAATCCTTACAGTGAATTTTCATCAACAGATTTTACAGAGTCAATCAATCATACTGTTGATTAAAAAGTCTAAAAGAGAATTTTCTTTGAGATAGTAAGTAAACTTTAGGTATTTTGAGTGGTGCATAAATCTCTTTTCATTAAGACTTAACATATGGAGTAGCCTAGTGTTTCACTGAAGTTACTCTTTCTCTTAGGATTTGGGACCAAATGTAACTGGTACTGAACTTGGGATTGTTACTGCTTGCTAGTTGTTTATCTGTGGGAACAGTAACCTCTTTGACACTTGATTTCCTTATCTATAAAGTTAGTATTAACCCCATGGAGTTGGGAAGATTAAATGACAGTGCCTCCACTTGCATAATCTGTGCTCAAAAAATGTGCCTTACCTTTAACATTTAAAATAATATTTTAGACTATATATAATTTACATTTTAATGTGTAATCAATTAAGTAGATAAGAGAGAAATAAGTTTATTGAGGGCTTTTTTTTAAAAAAAACAAAACAACTTTGTAGAGAATGTAGTACATGAGTTGGACCTTGGAAAATGTATCTGTTTATCCAGGAAGGAGCAAGAGCAAAGATACAGAGGCAGATGTTATTTCAGATATATCTGAATATACACATATATTTCAGAAAGACACAGTTTGAAAGATGGAGGGTTGGAGACATACTGGAATGTTGTACATGAAAATAATGACTTTTACTTTGGCTATATTGGGTGAGAAGTGATTTATGAATATTTAACATTACTATATAGTACTTGGTTGAACTTAAATGGAAGGAGATAATAGCCATATCCTTTTCTTATAGGTAATATAAAAAGAATATATAATGATTTGAATGGGTTTTTATTTCCCTGCACATCTCATTCTATTATCATTAGTCAAGATCCTGTTCTGCTTTGAAAAGTAAATAGGTTCTTTACAAGTAATTCAGGAACTTGGATGTATTGATGTTGGTAAAGATGATTAATTTTAAGGGACATCTTTCATCTTTCTCTCCATTCCCCCTACTTTTTTCTATTGTTGTTTCTCTAGTAAATCCTGAACTACTACAATTGGGAACATAATTTTCCAGGTGCACAGTATGGCTTTATAATTAGATGTAACTCAAGAGTTAATTTGTTTACATAAGTTATTAGTAGAATAACTGTAGAGTACTAGATAATATTTATATAACATGTCAGAGATACCTCACAGCACACATTTATCCTAGAGGATAAAATATATTCTCTACATTTTATTCTATGAGTTATATATTCAGTATAACAATAAGAAAATATAATTAACACTAGAAGAAGATAAGTTACTTCAAAAACTTTTTTCTTCTATGCATTCAGTTTGAGTATTAATGTTTAATTGAGAAAATCTCTTCAGCTGATGGATCTCTAGGATACCGCTCACATTTCTGCCATTTTTTTTTTCTTTTTCAGGTGAGTAGTTACCAAAAATTATCAAACATTCCCATATGTATGTATAGTCCTTTGGTTCTTCCAGTTTATCCACTATGAGAGAAATGCATCCTTTTTTTTTTAAGGATTTATTTTTATTTATGTATGCAAGAACTGGGCTCTGGCCAGAGATGCAGTTGTGGGGGATGAACGGAGAGAGGATTCACCAGAGACAGAATAGGGAGTAGAACAAACAGGTGGATCTACCGAAATACACAGCTGAGGGGAGCAGTGGGAGAGACAGTAGAGGTCTGCTATGCCATGTGGGTCGGCTCCCTGGTTGGGAGATTGAGCTCATGCTGCAGTGACTAGCTATAGCTTGATAGTGTTGAAACTTTTAACCCCCGTGCCACCAAGTAGGCCCAAGAAACACATATGTGAATGTTTGCAAATACAGAGAAAATAAATTTAAAAAGATAATTCACATAACCAAAATAATGCCTCTTCTTTATACCAGGAATAATTTTAATATAGTTAAATCATACTGATTACATTTTAGAAAAATAATAGCCATTAAAATATTAAAGGCATCAGAAAGTTTTATATTAAATTGTGTTTATTAGAAGGTTAGTTCTCAAAAAAAAAAAAAAGTTACCAAAGAAGAAATATTTAAGCTCGACATTTGCAGTCCTTTTATGTGTCTACTGGCTCCTAAAGTGACATTCAATCTAATTCAGTATAATGGAAGGATAATTCATCACAAATAGCATGTTCTTTTGTCTTTAAAGATATATTACTTAAGAATCTGGGCATATAAGAAATAGGATTAGTGATCTAGTTTATTTTATTGGATAGTAACATTGGAGGGCCAAAGAAGGAGGTGATCCCCAAATCTTGTACACTCTAAATAGGTTCTGCCACCCACCACATAAAGACAAAACTTACTCTTAGCCTACAATTCCTCAATAGAGAAGTACTTTAGCTGACTAAGTGTGCAATAGAGAGGGGAAAAGATAATAGTTTTCAATAAAATACTCAAAGTTACCCATCTCTTCATGGGTAAATGCGCAGCCAAGTGGGGTTGGTCCAAAGTGGGGCCACTGAGGCCCGAAAATTTGCCCCAAGTCTAAGGCACCTTCTGGAGGGGAACCATAAAAAGGGGCAGAAGAGGCCAAGCAAGACTAGAAGGAAAGGTGCACTATCAAAGAATAAGTCAAGTGAAGGCTGCCATTGTTAGCCTCCCCACAGACCTCTCCCCCCGTGTCTCCTTCCGTGTCCCCCAAGTCCTCAGTGCAAGTCTAAGGCTGGAGACAAATGTGGCTTCTTCTTCACATTTCTGTCTCTGTTCTAGTTGTCTCCTTAAAGTCTTCTCTGTGAAGTCCTTTTTAGCTCCCTTTCCTGCTCTCAGCTCCATCCTTTATTAGTAGGGGCAAGGAACATAGAACCTCCCTTTTTAGGTTACAGTTATAATGATACACTTTTTAATCATTATTTTAGACTCTGGTGTTTTTTTTTTTTTTTTTTTTTTTTTTGCTTTTTAAAATTTAGCATTTTTTAAACATGAACTACGGCTCTGCTCATTAAAAAATCAAACTGACTGGATTATGTGGTTTTAAATATAACTTCAACTCATTATATATGTTCAAGACAGTACTTATTATTTAGATTTTATAATGTCTATTCTTTTTTTATAAGATTTATTCATTTACGCATACAAACACCGGGGTACAGGCCGAAGTTGTGGGGGGCGGTGAGAGGATTCACCACAGAGAGCAGGGCAGAACAGACAGATCAATTGAAGTATATTGCTGAGGGGAGCAGTGGGCACAGCAGGAGAGGTCTGCTGCGCCATGTGGGTCCTCTCCCTGGCCGGCAGCAGGGATCAAACTCGTGCTGCAGTGGCTGCGGTTTGCTTCATAGTGTGTTGCTTAACCCACTGTGCCACCAGGGAGGCCCTATAATGTCTATTCTTGAAAGAACAGTAAGTATGATGCAATGGAAAGTGTAAATAGAATGTTTTTAAGTTGCACCAAGGGAATAGAGCAAAGGAGCTTGTATGCATCTTTGAATGTGAGATTGATTTCAGGGACTCACTAAAACAGCACTGTTCATTTTGTATAATATTCACATAGTTTCCACTGAATCTTAAGTCATGACTAGATTAGGTTAAGAGAATATGACTGTAGAAAAGTATCGAGTCAGGATTTTCCAGAGAAAAAGAAATAGAATCAGTTGGTGAGAGAGAAAGAGAGATAAATAGCAGGTTGGCTCACATGATTATGGAGGCTGGAAAGTTCTGCTATCTGCTGTCTGTGAGAAGACACATGAATTGGTGGTATAATTCAAGTCTGAGTCTGAATCCTGAGAACTAGGGATGCAGATGGTATGAATGCCAACCTGAGGCCAATCACAGTCCTTTATATTGTAGGGGAATTCTATTTATTCATTTTACCCAAAATGGTTTTGAAAAGACATTCTGCCCCTAAAAGGAAATGACAAAAAGTACGACTTCAGCCACCTCATTTCACAAATGTGGCACCAGCTGTCCAAAGAAGCAAATGTCTTATTTCATGTTTTTTTCTATAGTATATGTATTACCTTAAAACAGCCATATGGAGAGGACACGAGGCAGCTAGAAATGTTCTGTGAAACCCAAAGAAAAATCAAGGTTAAGAAAGAGAGTTTGGACATTAAAAAGAAGTGATATAATCCAGAAAGAATGTGATGGAATATAAAGAAAGGGAACAAATCTTAGGAAATCACTGCCTAAGAAATACAAAAGACGGGGAACCCATTAAATGAAGTGGATAAAGAATAAGAAAGTAGATAAGTGGGAGATCAAATGTTAAGAACCTGAATTCAGGGCTAAGAAAATCCTGAGTTTGAAACCCAACCTTGCTACTTATACTTACCATATGGCTGTAGATAGACCCGCAGAGCCTCAGTTCTCTGCAGGAATACTGCACCCTGCTTCAAGAGTTGTCATGAGAAGTAAAGTAGACAAAGCCTTAGTGGAATACTTGGCACATAGTTAAGTGTTAAGTAAAGTGTAATTGTTAATACCCATAGAGAATAGTGTTTCACAAAACAAGAGAGGTAAAAAATGCCAAGCAATAGAGGTGGAAAGCCAATGTCTAGTATTATAATTAAGTGTAGTATGTTGGAAATTAATAGGATAATAAAGGATTTTTTAGGATTTCATAGATAACATTCACAGGATAGCTTTAAGAGAATGGTAGAGGCAGAAGTCAAATGACTGTAAAGTGTGAATGAGAAGTGAAGTGGTGGCAAGAATTGTAGACGTGTCTTTTAAGATGTTTTATTACTAGAGTCAGAGAGATGCAATGACTTAGATGAAAGCCAGGAGAGTGAAGATTTTATTTTTAGGATTCAGCAATGGAGGAAGGGAAGACATGAGATAATAATAAATGAGTAAAGTTTATGTGGGAAGCTTTACAAATAGAATTCCTTCCTTTGATGCAGAAGAAAAAAAAGAAATGAAGATATAAATATGTATTTACTCTGTAAACAGGTGAGAGTGTGGAAGTTGACAGAGTTCAAGGTTGATTTTCTATATTTTACTGAGACATAATGAACATCTGTCAAAATTAAAGATTGCAAGAAGCATTAAAGGTTTTAAGAAAATAGAAAAAAATTCAGTTAGTATTACACAAAGAAGAGAACTGAGTACAGACAGGTGAAAAGGTCAGAGTGCTCCTTTGATGGTTTATGGTCGTCATGACACATGAAATGTAGTAGCGCCAAGAGCATGTAATAACATACAGTGAACATAGTGAATGGGGAAAATGGGTAACATCCAGTCTGCCTAATAATTTGAGCCAGTCTGTTCCTTACCAAACAGAGTGTTAAAGTCCTGTTAGATATTATTAATGAGTGGAGAAGAAATGATGACGCTATGTAATCTCCAAAGTAAAATAAGAATTAGAAATTGCCTCTTTTATTATTTTCTTCCTAAACTTTCTGGTTATTTTGTTTTTCTCCTCTCATTTTTTCTCCTATAAAATGGTAACATGTCTGTATTGTATAACATCTTATAGATGGTGCTGAAGATGTTTGAGTATCTTTGATAAGATTTTTATTTTGAAGTATGATTTGTTTAAATCTGATTTATTATTTTTTGTTGTCTTTTACTTTAGAATACTTATTGTATTTTAACTTTAAGTGCTGCCATGTTATAATGGACATTGGGAGAAAGGAACAAGCTTTTTAGTAACAATTTTCATTTGCTTTGCTTACTATCTGCTTATCTTTTTGTAATCTTACACTTAAAAATTAAACTATACCTTTTTATTTCTTTCCTAAGTCTCATTTATGTTCTTGTTTCTGCCATGCTTGCAGTCATTTTCTTACTCTACCTCGCTCCAGATACAGTCAGACCATTGAGCGTCATCACAGGGATGGCAGGTATATTTTTCTTACAATTGAGTGTTTGTAGAATTGCATGTGCTTGTCTACTGATACAATATAATTCACTTTTCTGTTTGTATGTAAACATATATTGTTATTAATGAAATCCAGAAATAGTATCCTTCCTTATAAAATAGTAGAAAGGAAAGCATACCAAACCTCTAATTGTAGTGAGATGTCAAAAATGCAGAATCCTTTTAATGAGCTAGGATCATCTCTTTGATGATTCTAAAAATTCAGTTCATGAGGAACTGTTGTTAACTCTTAAATACCTAGAAGTATAGAATAATCATATTAAAAAATTAATTGCAGTTGACAATTCACCATCAGAGCAGAGTTCATAATTAGATTTTTATGTAGTACTGATTGATTTGTACATATCTAATAACTTTTCTTATCTCCCTCCACAGTAGAAATGTCAAGTCTGTGAAGTGCTTAGGTTAAACTGATTGGTTTTTATTTACCTTGTCATCAGGGCTGTTATTTACTCTGTGGTACTAGTATAAGATGCTGGATCCATGGAGAATAAATATTGTATCCTTAGGAATATCCTTGCTTATTTCTGTTGTACCCTCACTCCCTTTATATTAAAAGGAAATTAAATTTCCTGGCATCAAGCAGAAAGGAGTATTAAGTAGAAAGAGAAGGGAGAGGAGGTCTCTAACGTTCGTAGTTTCAAGGCTATCTTAAACTTGGGTATTTGAAGCAATTCAGGGACAACATTTTGAGGCCTTTAGGCAGAAAAGAGAATAGCCATGATAATGTGATGTTGAATTCATCTAGGATAGATAAAGAATTATCAGCCCTATACACACTGTTGTTTCAAAGTGATTTGGTTTATGTGTGAGCACTTTTATTCTCTTAATTTAGCTAAGTAAGAGTTGATAATAATAGAGGTTAGAAAAAGATAATTGAAACCAAGGCATACATTCCTAAGAATTGAATTCATGTAGATAAATGTAGAAGGAAAATTTAAAAATATCATCAACCATAAATTCTTAATAATTTGAGTTTTATGATTTTTTTGTAAATAAAATTGAAATTTAGTACCTTCCAATTTTATCATAGGGTAGCAGTTATTGCTGTATTTTCTTTCACATTCTCTTTTGTATTACTTTGCTTTAATAATATAAAATTCTTACTTTTTAATTTTACTGTTGCTATATGTTACATTTGAACTTTTTTGATTGCACTGACTTCACATTTACCTTAAAAAATGTGAAAATCTAGTTATGTAAATGATATTATAGATTGGTCAAGGCATTTCTTAAGGTGGATTACATGAATGTACATTATTGATTATAGACGTTTCTGTATCCCTGGTGTTTCTTCATTTTGATGTAAGTTAAAATTATGCATTATTTTTCATATTTTGTGTTTTCTTAGTCTTAGTTATAAATAAAAGTATTGTTTTGAATTATTTTTTTAACTCACCAATGTCAATAGAATCAGTTCTTGATAGCTCTAGGTTGGTTACCAATTTCATGCACTATTCCATATTATCACACATCATAACTGGCCTAATTTGGAGGATGCATTCTGAATTCTTTTGGTGCCAAAATTTGGCTAGTGGGTCAGGAAATACAACATCATTAATGTTTATATTAAAATAAAACACAATTAGGCAAGTCAGTTTAAGAAGAAATGTTATCTTTGTAAATGACTGTTAGATTTGCCTTCACTTAAGAGAGTCAGATTTAGTCTAGTGCACACCTACTTCTAGACAAATTGGATAGGTTTTATAAGAAATAAATTGTTTAGTTGTACAAAGTCAAAAAGACAAGGACAAATCAGAAACACTTTGTCAGGGAGAGGGGAGGGAATGGGATGAGGGCAGAAAGAGCACAAGGGACTGAGGTGACGATGCACCTCAGTCCATGGTGGGAATTCCATGGAGACCACAATTGATGTCAAAATATATAAATAAAGAAAAAAGTGTTTAGTTGTTTATTATAGTTGTTGATATTATTTTTATCATATTGATTTGATATTTCAAAGGAAATCAACCTCTGATTTCTTCTTGACTAGCACATAACTAAATAATCATCAGGCAGGTTGGTAAGAGAAAAAAGTTACATAGCAGTTTAATAATAATATGTATTCCTCTAATCTAGCTATGACTTAGGACAAGGGAATTTAGAAAAGAAAGTAGAGATTCAGATAAGACATTTGCTAGAGAAAAACAAAGGTGATTTTGCCTTTTGTAAGGAAAAGAGATAAAAAGATTAGATGTTTCTGGCATGGACCCTTAGAAAGAAAAGCTTAGATCTAAACATCAAAAGCAACCTCCACCCAGCCTTCAGAGTCCCACCCTGAGGTCAAGTTTTTGCCATAAAGATATCTTTTGGGGTGGCAGATGTTTGCTCCCCTACAATACATATAAAGGATTGTGTAAGTTTCAAAGCATAATAATAGTAAAGTGAATATCCATGAATTTATTACTCAAACTGAGAGTCAGAATATCTGGTTAAGTAGTTAAAAAATACCTGAAAGCTATTTGTAACACCCGCAGAAGTAGCATAATGTGGTACTGAATTTTCAGTTGAACTTTACCATTGCTTTTTTTTTAATAAATCACTTTTCTTTTAGCTACTTTTGAGTTACTTAGTCCCTCCAACCTCCATTTCCATCTACTGTAAGATGCTAGGGTTGTTGAAGATGCAAAAGCTTACCTAGTCATCTATCTTTTCTACTGTTTATTACAATAACATCCTATGCTATTTTTTTCAATTTGACCCCTGTGTACTCAGTGAAGCAATTGAGCACAATCACCCATCTCCCTATAATGTTGTTATTCTCTGTCCACATCTTTTAATGCTCCTTTATTCATGGAGATTTTAATATTTGGCTTAATCTTCCTCTTCATCATAATTCCTGTCATCAACCACCTATTACTTGAACTACCTATTCAGCACCTACCCACTTCCTTATTGACAGTAATAATTTTAGCCCCAGTTCTACTTCAGGCTGTTGCTCACATCTTACCATCATTGACTTTTATCTACTTTGAGCTCTTAATTCAAATATTCCACTCTGAAGCTGAACTACACATTTCTCTCTGTTTCATTCAGTTACTTCTACCTCACTCATTTATCTCAACAAGGATCTCTATTCTTTTGGCCTCTTTGCCTTTCTCATTCTCTCCATTTTTCTTCATTTACATATCCAGGCATTGAATCTTACTGGAAGGGTATACTCAGAAATAGTCATAATAACTGTTGTATTGTTCTTTGTTTATCTGTTTGTTGAAATTTCAACTATGCATCAATTTTATTTTTATCGCAGAATAGTTTTTCAATTCAATTATCCAAATTCTCTCTCTAGCACATTTACTTGAGCCAAAATAACCCAACAGTTAAATGAAAAGTAGTATCTTTATTGAGGGTCATAAAAAAGGTGACAGTGAGTGTCTTAGTTACCCATCCCAGATATCAAGATGGCATTTATTTCCTTGGTCTTGTTCATGTGACCAAGGGGTTCCCAGGGACCCCAAACTGTTAAAAGGTACAAGTTCTAGATAGGATCTGACCACCCTCATGCACAAAGGCAAAAGAGTAACAGCAAACTCTGAAAATTAACCATCCCCTCATGGGCAAATGCCCAGCCAAACATCCTCAGCCTGAAACAGGGCCACTGAGGCTTGAAAGCTTACCAGAAATCTAAGGCACCTTCTGCCAAGAAAACATAAGAAAGGAGTTGTGCAGGTCCCAGACAACTGGGACAGAAGGAGATATACCATATCACGATAATGTCTGCCAAGGATGGCCTCCCCACATGTCTCTTCCAAGTGGCTCTGCATGTCTCTCCTCCAACTCTCTTTCCCAGCAGGAACAGGATGCAAGTCGAACTGCAGAAGCAAGAGGGTGGGCTCCCCTCCTTTCCGTGGTGTATAGGTTCATGCAGTAGCTCAGCTCTGCCTCTAGTTCTGGTGGCTCTCCTGCTCAGGAAGTGTAGTTTGGCATACTGGGTCTTGTGGTCCAAGGCAGCTGCATGTAAGTGGGGGTAGATAAAATGGCACCTCCTCTTCATGGAACTGTATCTCTAAGATGGCTAAATTTATTGATGTAGGATGATTACTCTAGAGACTGTGAAAGACTGACTTAAGAAGAAAAAGTGTGGAAAAGGAAAGGATATATTGATGCATTTCTTTTGATACCAGACAGCAGAAACTTTTGAACTATATAAAGTAATAAACAGAGATTAGAAAATAAAACAAAATCAGTGATGCTTGGTAGGTATTGGAATTTGGATATTGAGAGGGATATCAATTTGGGTATTCCTCATTGAGATAAGAGGAAAATAAATGAGAGACTTGGAACTAAGTAAGTTATTAAGAAATCAAGTTGCTAAATTAAAAGTCATGTTTCAAAACCTGTATTTTTTGGCTTGGTTGTATAATTGAGAATGAGAATGTCAATTAAGATTGAGGCAGTTTTTTCTGAGCCAAATTTCTGAGGGTGGATGGAAGTCCAGAGATTGGATATTTGAATGAAACTGAGAAACTTTGTAATAGTCATAAAATTAAAGGTCATCATGTACAGTTCAAAGGACTATGTATGTATGTGTGGTAAGAGTAATAGCCAAAGTGTCTTTTGGAGTCAACCTTTCCCATCTTGGATACATGTGTTATGACTGTGACATATAGTAGCTTCTTTACATGAGGACTGAACTGAAATCAAGAGTTTGCAAGTTGAACTAAATGTTATTTACAGTAGGTTACGCAGAAAGCATTCTGTAGAAAAGTTGATGATGTGAAAAAGATATTGATCATTAAAAGGTCATTGACTATACAGTTAAAAGATGAAGAGATTAAAATAGTAGAACTGAGTAGAGAAGATGAAAAATTTAGAGAGAGTTGAGAGGGGCAAATGACTTGCTCTTAGCTAAGAATCACAGAAGTAAGAGGCTTCATTAGAAATGATTCAGCTCAAACATTGTAAGTTGTTTTGGTGGAACTGAGTAAGGTTCTGGAGGTCTAACCTGGGGCTGGAGCGTGCTGAGGGAAGCCATGAAATTTGAAGGGAGGCAGTGAATGGTGTTATCTAAAGGTTTTGGAGCCATGTCTAGGATCCTGAATACAGGAAGTTATTTAACTAAGCTAATGGAGTCATGAGAAAATGAGATTTTTGTGTGGCATGTACACTTTTCTCAGAGATACCTGAGTGGGAAAATGTAATGAGCATCATTAATAAGGGTGATCAAAGCCAAGAAGCTCCCCTCCTGCACTATACCTCTTTTGCTATATTTTTTAAGCATCGTTACCAGTCTTAGAAGTATTTTCTTCCTCATCACAATAAATCTTCTGTTTGTGTTTCTGACTCTGACATCTCAATTTCTCTGGAGTTTTCCACCATTAATCATTTCTTGTTTCCCTTACATCTCATTCTCTCTTACTTAGATGATTTTGTTTCCCTTCAAATTACTGTTGAAAGCTCCGAAATAAATCCTCCATTCTATTCTGCCACATCTTCAGGCTACTTGAAAATGATCTCTCTCTCTCAAAACAAGATGATTCTTCTTGAACATGTATTTGTGCATTTGTTTCCTCCATCTTTTCATCAGCTCCTGAGTTGTAAGCTTTTACAACTTGACCACTACCTACAGCCCCCATATATTTTCCATGATCATTATTGTGAAATAATTTATAAATATATATTCTTGTTGGCTCTTTGCATCTGCATTTTTATCACCTCTTTTTTTAACCTCTCTAATACAACCCTATCCTGATACTCATTCTACTCTTTCACTACTCTCTGTCTTCTTCAGTTGTTTCCTATTTCTTATATCCTCAACTTTTAGAAAGTATGTTGTCCTGTATCCTATCATTTCAATGGTTTTCACCAAAACTTCTAGTATGTAGTATAGTGCTGATATATAATATGAGCTCAATAAATATGTATTGAAAGAATGAATCGATGAATCAATGAATAGTGACATATTAGAACTACACAGTAATTTCTCAAACTATATCTCCAGTACAGCTCTCTCCTTTTTAAGGCCAAAATTCTTTGTTTGACATCTGCACAAGACTATTTTGCAACACTTCACAAATTTAAGTACATACCCAAAACTACTATCATTCCTCCCAATATCTTACATTTCTCAAACTATATCTCCAGTACAGCTCTCTCCTTTTTAAGGCCAAAATTCTTTGTTTGACATCTGCACAAGACTATTTTGCAACACTTCACAAATTTAAGTACATACCCAAAACTACTATCATTCCTCCCAATATCTTACATTTCTGTTAATAAATTATCATTTAATTTTGGAGACTGGGAAGTTCAGTTTTTTTTCATACCTACTTTTAATTTATATGGTGATTTGTCACACATTATTGAGAGAAAAAAACCATATAAGCTATCAACGAATTCACAATTCAGTGGAATTAATAGACTTTAAAATGAACAAATATCAATTCAGTTTTGAACTCTGACAATAACTACTTGTATGACTATCCAAATTTCTGAGAATTTTAATTTGCTTATTTCAAAACAAGAGATTGGATTACATTGCTTCTGAGATTCCTTATAGCACTAATATTCTTTTTGTGTAATTCTTTTACTGTTTATATCCTTTGTACTATGTATTTTATGTATATTTTGTACAATGTTGTTTTTCATTTATACCTTCCTCTCTGTTTCTACTACTTTTGCTACTTGAATTTCCCCCCTATATTACTGCTGAATTAAACTTTTACTTCATTCCTTAAAAATCACCTTCTCCAGAAGCTGTTGGTCACTCTCATTAAAAATTAAATTCTGTCTAAATTTCTTCAGTATTTAAGATCTTCATAAACTGCAAGTTAATTTTCTAACCAACATTTTGTCATATTCTACTTTTATCTCTAGTAGTTCCCTTTGACTTTGCCCCCACCAACCATATTAATTGATCATGAATAAAATTCAAGGTGTGATCTGGACGTGCTTTTAAAACATGATCCATTCTTATTAACTTTTGTTAAGTCAGTCCATGGACTATCAAATAGCAGTTTACTCTAAAATGACTAGATAAGTGTCCATTGCACATTAAATGAGTGGACTAACTAGTGGAACTTTAAGAATTTTATAAGTTTGCTGAAGAACTGATTTAAAATTTCCATAGGTCATTTTGTACACTGCCACTGTGATGCAGCGTGTCTTGGTCAGAATGTCCCTTCTTTATCCGATTTTACACAAACTACAATAAGCTGAGGGATCAGTTAGCTTACCTGTGTGCTGGTCTAGAGTAGACATTACCCCAGCATGCTCATCTGTCACTCCCATAACAACTCAGTTACGTCCTTGTGAACCTGTGCACAGGACTCCAAAAATAGAATCTTCTTTCTGTATTCCAAGTGCTGCTCCAAGGCTACCTCCATCCTGACTGCTGTTCACCCAGCCCGGGATCCCATAGGGCGTTGCGTTTTTCTCCATAACAGGTCTCCCATTTAATTCTCTCTTACGATCTTCATGTATCTGCTGAAATATCTCCTTTTCATGTATGTCGTCTATCTTTTATACTTTAGTTTTCAACATATCAATCACATTTAAGTTTCTTATCTGATAATTCCACCAACTGTATTATCTCTGAGTCTGGCTCCATTGATTTTTTTTTTTTGGTCTCTTGACAATGAACGTTTCTCTTGCTTTTTGGTGTTTCTGGTAACTTTTTAATGACTACTGGACATCCTGTCATCAGTATGGACTGACACAAATAGTATTTATCCTTGAAAATGTGACCATCTCTTGTTTTGTTGGATGCTGTGTTTGGCAAGAGATTAATCAAGGTGATAGTTAAGGCAGCAGGCAGTCATGTCTATGAGGAATTTGTATTGTAAACATCCATTCTCCATGTAAAGCAATAAAGAATTGTTCAAAGTTGACCAGTGAAACTTGAACACAGTGTTCAAATATGAGGATCATGCCTCAATACATTTATTCATTTAATACAATGATAGTGCATATCCTAGTCCTTTAGAAATACATCTTCAAAATTCTGTCCTTTTTATGGAATCTTTGAGGACCTGGGAAGGAAAATATAGGGCCAATACCTTGCTTGACAGTTGGCAAAATTTTACTAAACCTGAACATCTAGTTAAAAATGAAAATTTTTTTTAATAAATAAGAAATTTATAGGTAGAAGGTGGTAATTATGTCATCTGAGGATTTTCAGTACATACTTTAAAGATGTATTAATGTACATCATGTTAATTACTGTTGGGTAAAAAATCCTGCTTATTTGTGGTTTTGTTTCTGATATTTTGCAGTAAAAATTAAATAATACAAATTATGTTTAATGCAATCCTCAAAATACCTTCCAGACATTTACATCTTATATGTTTCTGTGTGTATACCTGTTTAAAAACATAATATGTCTTTATTATTAAGTACTGTATTTGTCACAAACTTTCTTGAGTAAGTTGGGTATTTAATCTTCATGTTATTTTCAATAATGAGCATTTAAAAATGACTTCTCTAAATATGAGAACACTTTTCTTTTTGATGATGAAATAGGGTTATAAGTAATAGCAACACATTTTTCTACCTTAAATGCTTCACTTTCTCTCATCAACATATGTACTAATGCTATTTTAACATATTAGACTTATTAACTCACTTGATTCTAGATATTGCTAGTATTTTCTAATAAGCTAATTTAGTTTTAATGTGAAGAATTAACATTTAACTGAAAATGTTCTATAGGAATATACTACTATGTTGTTACAAAATAAAAACATTAATTTCCTATTTATGAAAAGTACTTCTTTATTTATTTTAATGGCCAGTATTTTGTGTCTTGTTATCCTTTTAATCTTGTAAGCAATGCTAAAATAGTATAAACTTGAGTTTTTAAAAAAATTAAACTATGTTTTACTTTCTGGTGGGCATGAAATTGAAGATTGAGTCATAATATGTATTTGCTAAAATAATTACCCTAAATGTCTCATTTAAAATTTTTAGCATATATTTACTACTTTAATTGTACAAATAATAATCAGAAGATCTCTAGCCATCTTAGGTATTTTATCAAACATGTAATGCTTCTGTTGTTAATCAACTTACTGTATTACCCAATATGTATATATTCTACTATTATTCCTTCCATTTTTCATTTATTAACCAATTTACATTTTTTCCAATAGAGACATCATGTAACTCATTTGTGGAGTGAAAAATATAACTTTGGCTTAAAACATTCATTATAGTCTTCAAAAAAACCTTTTCCTAAGGAAGTTTTTTTTTTTTTTTTAAAGATATGTCTCCTAAGGAGTGGTCTGTTTGCTTTGTAAATATTAGTATGTTTTTAAGGAGATAGAACATAAGAACACATTTGAAATAATTCTCCATATTTTACCACAATCACATATTTCAATTTTTAAAATAATAATTTTTAAAATAATATGTCAAAGAAGTGAAATTATATATCCTTATATTTCTTTTTCCTCTTGGAAAAAATGCTTGATAGAATCACAGTAAATAAAATTTTGAATAAACACATGAAATATTAGACTAACTTTCTGTTGGGATCACCATAGATTTTCCACAGAGTTTTATTACAACATGTTATAAGAGATAAGTTTATTATTAACTTTAGGTAATGAGAAATGTTTTAAAGATTGGTGTCTCCAACATAGGTTTTAGGAATCTAAGATATATATCTTTGATTTTATTGGCCGATTGTGAAGATAATCAAAGATATGTACCTTACATGCATTTAACAAACTATTGAGTCCATTTATTACTAATAAAAAGTGTTCTCTCTAAAGTTGTTTTTCAGGAACAAAAATAGAATTGAGTTTTTACATTATCAGCTTGCCTTTTTTATTTCTCTCTTTGATTTAGTAATTGATTATTATATGTGTATTTATATTTTATCTTAGCTGTTGATGTATTTTGGATATATTTACATATAATGCCAAACTTACCATAGGAAATCAATCACTTTATTGCCCATAGACTTAAAAATACCTAAAAATTATTTGACTTATATGTTAACTATTATATTTAAAATGCAAGATAATTATGAAATATGAAATGGAATAAACCTAGTATTCACTTCCTAAATTAACCTAATGTCTACTAGCCCAAAATTGTATGACATATAATTAATTATTTTTGTGAAATCGTGTCCTTTATTTCCTATTATTTTTATTGCCAGCATTTTTCATTAGCAAAAATTAAGACAGAGAATTTATAGATAAGATGGAAGTCCTTGATAAAATAGTCTCTTGAGAGAGACTAATGCCTGATTTACTGTTTATAATATATTTCCATTTCTGTGGTTACAGTTAGGTGAGTAGGTAGTTTGATTTGAAGTTTTATTTGAAGTATATATTGCTTTGGAATTCTAGATCCATAGCTAGTGTTTTGATGGCTGGTATAACAAATTTATTGATCACATGTTAAGTGTAAGAGCAATATACTAGACTCCAGGGATACAAAAATCAATGCTTGGTTGCTTAAATTTAAGTATCTTTTCAACAGGATTAAGTTTTGATATCAGATTTATTTGTGCTCAGAGAGATCTCATTATTTCGGAACATGATTATTTCAATCAATACCCATTCTAAATTCTATTGGTTAGCATTGCTAAAGTGAACTAAAATAGATTGCTTAGAGTGACTGATTAATAAGTTTTTTGTACATGATTTTTCTTGTGGGCAGTGTTAAGCATGACTGCAGAATTCAAAGTTGCACTATTTTCTTGTTACATTCGGATTCTTTTGTTTGAATGTTCAGGTCTGTAAGTTTATTATGATTGTGCTGACAACCTTTTAAGATTTTCTTTGGTGCACTAACACAAAGCTTTAGGAAATTAGTGGTAATATGGCTTCTTTCACTCTTTTGGAAATGTTAGGGGCAAAAACTGAGTTTTTAAAAGATAGAATAATTCACATATTTCACATGTTTCTATTTAGGGAGTTCATTTTGGAAGGCAGAAGGTTTCGTTTGTCATCGATAACTGAGCAACTCCTATCATATTCACTGGGAATTGCAACTAAAGACAGATTTTTGTTTCCTTAGACAAGATTCTTAAGAAGTTTAGTATTTGCTCAGAGAATGTTGGTAAAGCAAAATCTTTTTACATACTCAATACTTTTAAACATTACCTTTTCAAAATCAGTTTGATGAATCATAACCAAATAGAAGAAGGGCACTAAAGATCAACTGAGCTGCTTTTTGACTAACGTTTCAGGGATTGTGAAGCAGCAGATAGACAGCCATATCACAGATCCAGAGCAACAGAACAGCGGCCTCTTCTAGAGCGGACCACCGCCCGCTCCAGATCCACTGAACGTCCTGACACAAACCTCATGAGGTCGATGCCTTCATTAATGACTGGAAGATCTGCCCCTCCTTCACCTGCCTTATCGAGGTGAAAGATAAATCAATCAGACTAACTCCCCTTTGCCCTACCAGCACACCATCTTATTTTCCCAGCAGCTCAATGGTCTCTTCTATCATCCTTGGCTGATCACTAATAACAATCAATACTAACCCTTTCAGTGTAAGCACACTATTTATATTCAGTGGATATAATAGTGTGTGACTACCATTGTAATTCGTTATTAACTGTCCTGACTACATTTGTTTTGTGGTTTCTCATTTATCAGGATTCGTGGGTAAAACCTTACATAATGCACCTCATAACTATCATGTTCTTCTCCTACAGAATGAGAAATTGTTTGTGCCCATTAGATATCACTTTTGAAATAATCATCATAATCACAATGAATAAAAGTAGATATTTAGTTTCTTTCTATCACTACTAATATCATGTTTTAACCGGTGTTTTCTCTAGCTGAATTTTTAATTGTTCAGGGTTTTATTTGTAATTTCATGTGACATTTTCTAGTAAAGGGATAGCTAATATGAGCCTGAGTAAAAATCTTTTTGCATCAAGGGGAAGAGGTTAGCATTGAAATCTGGTAGAAAGAAATATAAAGAAAGCATATTTTTTTTAATTATTTTTTGAGCTGCAAATGTTTCCTCTTGCATTCATATGGATAGAATACTAATTTATATTAGTAATTCCAGGGATTTTATTTAGGGTTTTCCGTGCATGTATATGTGTGTATGTACATATTACACAGAAGTTTACATATCTTTTGCTATTAAGATAATCATTCAAATATCCATATTTTGTCCTACTGTCTTAACTTTTTAATCAGCAGCTAAAACTCTTTTTGAATTGCTCTTATACAGCTATCATATGAACTAAATGTATTAAAAGTATTTCAGTCGTTCTCCTGAAATTAAATATTAATGGTATATCTTTTAGGTCACATCCTCGCACTGGGTCTGTCCAGACTAGCCCATCAAGTACTCCAGTGGCAGGACGAAGGGGTCGGCAACTTCCACAACTTCCACCAAAGGGAACATTGGAGAGAAGTAAGTTTTATTTCTAATTATGTCATATAGGAAATACACATGGAAGCTAAGGTGAATCAAGATTTTTTTCACTACCTTTGTGCTAGTTTTATACTTTTAAATGAATGCTTTGTCTGCATTTGTTAATGGTTATATTTATAAACATACTTATGAATATGGTATATTTTGCACTTAAAATTTGTGTTTGGAGGTAAAATAACCTACCATTATTGCTCTTGCACATTTTTCATATTTGAATAATTGCATTTTAAAAAGTAAAATTAATGCTCTTAAATAAGCAATTGGGTGATATGTCTTTGCTACAATTAAGTTTATGTAATTGTTGACAGTTACATAAAGTTTATTAGTAACTAGCCAAATCAATTTTCACACACTGCAAAGGACTGGTTAGCTGATGCACAACAGTGGTGATCCTTCTCAAAACTGGAGTACCAGAAAAAGGTAATCATGAATGTACCAAGAAAGATGCATGTTGTACTGATATTTTAAAATTTTCAAATTTTTGCATAAGAAGCATTACTTGCTTACACACAGATGAATATACGTCCCCATTTTTCTATAAATTCCTGGAACAAGGACCTCTAAAAGCATGGGCAATAAATAGAATCTAGTACTTTTTAATGTCATCTTTAATGGTCCCTTTATTTGGTAACTGGATGTGCTTTGCCAAAAATAAAACCCCCAACAACTGTATTGAAATCAACATTTACCTTTTCTTTAATAGATGATGCATTCTGTGCCTTTGGAAATTTCTGTTGTTTTTAACCCCTGTGCTTTGGTTCCCTCTTTTGTTTTGTTTTTATTTTGTTTTTCCTAGACAATGGAGTCAAGGAGATAGAACCTTATGAAGGTCTGTACATAAAGGAGGGTTTGTTTTGTGCTGACAGCCTTTTTGGGGGGCTATGAAAGCAAAAATAAACCCAACTGCAATTGATGTTCCTTCATTGTATAGACTTTTATTTACAGTAAATTTACTTTGTTTTGTGATTTCTGATGAAGCAGTCAGCTTTTGTTTTACTTGGGGATTATACCGAAGAATTAAATTTCTTTGATTCTGACATATAAGAGTACAAAGAGTTTAATTTCTTTTATATGGTAAGGTAAAATTTTCCTGTTAAAAATCTTAGTTTGCCGTTTAAGTAGAATTACATTCTTTGTGCAAGACTTTAACCAAAGATATCAATTGCAGTCTGTGTTTATATCATTGAGGATGTATACGTAGTCTAGTCATACTTACCATCATATATTTCATCTTATATTTATGATGATTTTAATTACTAAAGTTGACTTTCAAGAAGAGTATTAGTGTTTGTGGTTTATACTTCAAACATTTTCCGTGTTGTAGAAAGACTGCTTATAGTATATCAAAGTTAAACATATACAGTTTAAGTATCAAACCCAGTATGACTCAAGAGAAATTACTGAGTTGTGATATATGGAGTGTCACACACACATCCTAGTGGACAATAACAGTGCCTGTTATATAGCATTCTGAATTGTCTTTGTGACTTTAAGGAATGACTATTGCATTTATTGATGACTCTCCAGCAATAAAATAATGCCTGACACTTTTTGGTCCCTCAATAAGTATTTGTTGAATGAATGCATGAAGTATTCTATTCATTTAAAAACCAAAAACCACCACAAACCTTGTATAAAGTATCACTCGAATAATCTTGTTATTCTTATATGTTTATACTAGAATTTATTTTTATAACCTCTTTGTAACAATTTTAAGGGCATTGCATTTGACCAACAGTATTTTTATTGCCTTACTTAACATGGAGCAAGTTGTATATTTATTAATTGTAGTTGAATGATTATCAACTTTTTTATCTCTATTTTTTTTTCTATTTCTGTGAACAGTGATAGTAAACAACTTAGTGATGTTGTGACTGGTGGTCTATTATGCTGCCTGATAACAGAATTTCAGTAGCATTTGTACAGTTCTCAGTTATTTACATAATAATGGGGCATGTAATTTTGATAGTACTTTCAGAAGGAAAGTTCTGTGGTATGTATAAAAGTTTTTTCTTCCCAAGGTTTTTTATTTTTGGTTGTCTTCCTCAGTTAAAGTCTCACCTTTCTTTTAAGTGTTTCCTGTTAAAATCTCAGGTCATAGTAGAACAAAATGACCTTTATAGTATCAGAATGCTCAAAGCAATGACTATGCATAGGACTTGCTCTCCAGAATTTTTAAACATCATTTTCCTCTCCGAGATGTTTAAAGATCATTTTCACATCATTTGTTGACATATAAAGTCAAAGTAATTTGTCACTAATTAAAAAAAAGTAATACTAATAACTTGTATAACAATTGTCTTTTGTGGTATCAGTAGTTCCATTCTTTGTAATAATACATATGTAAGAAAAGTGACAGAATCAGGGTTGATGTAGTTTGTAATGAATTTGTCACAACAAACATTCTGTTTACTATTTGGTTTTTTCCTTGCAGAATCTATTAAAATCACAGTTTTCTTTTCACTTACATAATTGTGACTTTTCCAAATTTATAAATAAAAGAGAGGAAAGCCAAAATCTTCTTTATCCTTTCCTGTATGAAATAAAAGCATTTTTTGCCTACTTTTATAATTTAAGCAATATTTTAGCAACATTTAGAAATAAATGTTGATATGAAGATTTAGTAGAGACTAATTTTTTTAGCTTTAAAGGTGATACATAGTGTCTTTTTAGAAGTCTTCAATTTCTAACTAAATAAAGATATATAACCCAAGATAGATTATCATTTGACAGCTCTAAATTAAATTGTTCAAATTAGGTCTTAAAATATTCTCACAAATTACAGCTTTTACAAATTTTATTTTAGAATCAAAGTATTAATGTTATTTTTTAATCCTGCACAACAGCTAAAAATGAGCAAGCTGTAATTTAATTATTTTTGGTTTTGACTACTAATTAATTTAAAGTCTATATTGGCTTGGACAATGGTACAATTTTAGCCATCTCTTCATCTGAGAACCAGAGAATCTGGGAACAATATAATGACAGTACACTGTAGTAAGCTACTATCAAGCATTCTTATTTTTTAATGTTCCTCTAACTTTGAGATGCTGACATTTTGTAAAAATAAGAATGAATTTATATTACCATTGTTTCTGTAGAAGAAAAATTTTATTACTATTTTTCAAAGAACATACTAATTTTATAGACAAAGTGTTTTTGCCTATTTTCCATTATTACTACATTTTCAAATATTGTAGGGGCCACAGTTTCTCTTTTTATAAATCAGTCATCATAAAAGGAGACAATCTGATAATTATAGCATATTTATTTGTTTTTCTAATGTATCAAAAACTCCTTAAAAATAATTTCTGTGTCTCCTTTGAATTGCTCATTTTATCATGAATAACTATTTTTCTTTCACTTAAGAGTAACACATATACATATCTGTTCTTATCTTTTTCTTTACTTTTACTTGTTCAAATGCAGAAATTAATGAAGAAACTGGGCATGTGGAAGAGCAGGGGGGAGAAAAGCAGGGTGAAGAGGTCAAGGCAGGTCTGTCTGTCTGTCTGTGTGTCTAAAGTAAAAAAAAAATCAGTGTTTTATAAGTATGACTCTTTATGTAAGATTTTGGGTTCCAAGTTTATAAATATACTATAAAACAGATTGTCATTCAGTATTAATTTTAAAATGAAATTAATTTTATTAGTACAGAAATGCTACCAAGATAACTTATCAGAATATGTAATTTACCTATTTGGGTATATTTCTTAATGTTTAAATCAAACTAAAATTAGAGACAATGACCCTAGCGAAGATTTATGCTCATCCTCTACCCAAGCTTTACATTTTGTTCATTTACTAATTCAAAATGTTTATTAAGCACCTGTTAAAAGTGGTCTTTTGCCACATGCCATACTAAAATTTGTTTAAGTTGCAGTCTTCTTTCTCAAGGACTTGATTTTTGGTGGAGGCAAATTACAAGTAAATGTAGAACGTAATATAAATTCATTTAAAGAATATATCATTTTTCCCTAAAATAAGTACTGTTGTAGGTTCATCTTCATCCTGGTTCAATATTACTCCAATATTTATTGACAATCAACATTTTCCCCAAGAGAACCTCACTATATTGAGACCCTTTATTTTGGTGTTTTTTAAGTCTCTATTATGTTTACATGTCACTTTCTTGTCACTTTGTCAGGAAACATAATCAGTAAATATATATACTTCTTTTACGAAAATGTCACTGTTTTTATTTGAAACTCAATTTAATTCTAATCTTTTTTAAAGTTTAATTTTCTTTGAACATAACAGAATAACTTTAGATCTAACTTTTATCAATTTTTTAACTGATCATCATTTTTTATTCATGAATAGCAGAGTTTACACACCCTTTGTCTTTCCCCTTGCCATCGTATGAAAGCAATACTATTACTAGAGCATGAGATATATTTTCATGAATGCATTCTCTGGGTGGTGTAAGACTGGAGACTTTTTACATGGCAGTTGCTAATTATTTCATGTCATAAAAGTAAGAAAAATCATCAGTATATCTGATAATGAAAACAAATTTTGATGCATATTTATAGAAGTATATGACTAACTCTATTGTGAAGATCTAGTATTCCAACAACTACGGCATCACACGCCCTGTTTTCCTGAAATGGAATAGCATTTTTATGGAAGATACTTTAGCTGTGCAGTTAATGTTTTCCCATTTGTCCACTCCTATATGTTTAATAGTAGTTCATAAAGATACTTAATGGATTGGCTCCAAGGTAATTTTATAGGTTTTCATAAGTTTAGGAACTTCCACAATCATTAATAGCACTTTTATTTATTTTTAGCTTCATTAGATATAGAAGCCATTTTTATTGAAATAGTTTGTCATCTAAGCTTTTTCACAATGTTAATTAATTAGTAAATTACATCAATTCTCAAATTAGCATAGGAACATATCTCTTATAAAATGACTCTCATTTTTATTTTTTTGTTTTTACACTTTTTCAATAGAATAGGAAGGATATACTTGTGTGTTCATTAATGTGAGACTTCATCATTGTGCATGGATTTGTTTTTCCTTGTGTGTGGTGTAATCATTTTTGGTGTGCTTTGTTTTTATTCCAGTTGTTTATGACCTTAATTATTAACCACTATTATCTGTTTTCAATGTTAAAAAGACAATGAGGGAGAAACACCAAGTCAACCTAGTAATGGGAAAAAAGGCAAGTCCAATAACATGCTAATAGTGACTTTTTATATATGACACTTTGCATTGACTTTTGTGATTTGTGAATTTACTTTTTTCATTAAATAAGCATAAACACAAGTATTATCCCTTAACTTAAATTAGTTATTCTATATTTAAAATGGGTGCTATAAATATGTATCTCTGAATATGAAATTCATCTTTAAAATACCTATCTCCTGTTTGGGTCCTGGTACAGTCCTGTTCTGTTGAAGTGTATGTCACCAAAATCAGAAGTTTTGCTTTGTCAGTCATATTAAGGAGTAAGATTTTGAGGAAAACAGTGATGTTCAAGTTATCATGCACTTAGAAAGTGCAATATAAATATTTTTCAAATCAGAAAGTGTTTGAAAATCTAAAAATATTTTAAAACACAATTTGAAGTAGAAAATAAAAATTACAAGTTAAAATTATAAAATGAACATTTGTATTTGTAGATTTTTCAGTTGTATACTGATTTATTAACTTATTGCCTCACAAATAGAGAAAATTGACTTTAATACTTAGATTTTGTTTTCTTGTAATCATTGATGAAATTCGGGAATGCACCACAACTAAGTTTTATCATAAATAGTAATTGTTTTGCAGTAATTGATAATAAAATCACTGCACATATTTGGTTTAGAATGTCAAAATTTTAAAATAGTACATAGAAAATAATGTACTTTCTAAAATTTTTCTGTATTACAACGTTTACCCTTATTAGTAGGTCAAATTAAGAATTGAATAGTTCTATACTTCAGTAATTTAGTCAGAATATTCTTTAGTCTTGAAAATCTTTTCTTTGTGTTTTTAAATAACACATTGTTATACATGAGATCTAATTAGCATAAAATAACTATAATTTTTCTTACTATAGAATGTTTTTAATTATTACCCTTCCAAGTATAAAGCTCTTAAGATATTCTAGGGTAAATTTGAAAAGCAAAATAATCTAACAAAGTAAATAAAATTAGAAAAAATATTGTAAACTTTGAATATTTCCTTAAAGAATGCAGCTGGCCCTCAATTTGTATTTACATAGTTTTCATCTTATCTATTTCTTGGCCTCCATGATTTTTGCTTACTACATATCAAATAATATGTTCTTAAATATGTCAGTGATCTTAAAGAGTAAATAAATATTGTAAAATGTTTAGCCCAACTATTAGGGTACAACAACGTTTAAAAACATTTAATGCCAATTTGTATTTTGGTACATGTAAATGTGCCAAGTTAGTATATACCTCACAGGAGGTTACTAAGTTACAGATTTTAACTAAGGAAGAAACCTCAGCAGGTTTTCTTTTTGTTTCTAATTGGCCCTGAATACGATTAAATATTAATATTTCATCACTAGAGTGTATGTAAAATTTGAAAGGTAAAAACTATTTTGCATATACTCATTTTATTTAATTTTTTGATGATCAAGATATCTAGTTATTCCTTTTGCTATTTTCTTTTGATAGAGATCAATTTGCTGTATATCTTCATTAGAGTCTCACAGTTAAATTTCTAAGTGAAGTTAAGGGGGGAGGTTGTTGTTGAATTTGCTAAAATTTAATTGTGGAACAGAGAAAATTCCATAGGTTGAAAGAATATTCCATAGATTGAAAAGATGTTCACTTTTCTACTTATATATTGAGTATAAACAGAAAAAAGCTAACTACAAATTTCAGCTGTAACCATGTGCTAGAAATCTCCAAGCATTATGGGGTGGTGGACATGTGGATATCTGTGTACTACGTCTTGTTGTGAAGTGGTCACATATCATTTTGCAATAAGATTGTCAATTGCTCTTCATTTAGTGAATATGTGATCAGTCAGAGCTAGTCCATTAACTTTGTATTAAGGTTAAAATATTTGGTATGTAGAATCATTTTCTGAGTTCTCAAATGACTATGAAATGTCTTTCACTACTTTGACTCGTCATATCTCTAATAAGCTAAAATGAAACTGCTTATTCCTTACAGCAAAGCATTACAATTGAAACTCAAATAGTAGCATAACTGATGGCTGTCTAGCTTCTCAAAATTTTTTTTGTTCGTTTATTCATTCTTTCTGCAAATGTTTAAGTGCACACTGTGCTCCCATCTTCCTTCTGGATGCTGGAGACATGCCAGTACACTTATCTAGCCGGTTCCCCCACTTTGTGGTCCTTATATTTACTGGGAAAGGTAAATAATAATTTTTAAAACATGATATAATTTCAGATATCAGTAAGTGCAAAAAGAAAAAATAAATCAAGACCATGAGATAGTGTTCAAGACAGTGGGATAAATCATCCTTGGCAGTGTATTTGAGAAGTACTCCCATCCAGACACTTGACTAAAGTGACAGACTTGCCACATGTGGTCTGAGAAGACGAGTGTTACCAGCAGAGAGAATAGCAAGTGTGGAGGCTCTTGTCACTGCAGCAGATTTGACTTGTTTGAGGAACAGTGATCAGGTCAATTAAGTCCATCAGAATGAGCCCTGTGGAGGTTGGTAGTCAATGTGGTTAAAAAAAAAAAAGAGCCATGGGGACTTCAATCAATGTTAGGATTTTGTTACTGTCTGAGTGCAATGGGCAGAGTTTTATTAAAGTGACACAGGTCATTTCTTTTTTAATTAGATACATTTAATTGCTTTGTTTTTAATAATGTGAAAGAATTAAGAATGCAAATAGTGAGAATTATGTTTAAACTTTTGGAATAACCCAGGATAGAGGTGAGGGTAACAGTGCATAGTAAGAGTAGTTAGATTCTGGGTACATGTTAAAGAGAGATCCAACAGAATTGCCTGACAGGGTGGAAGAAAGACTCTATGACATCCTATTTTTGGGCCTGAGTGACTGGAGAAAGAAAACTGGACTTTCTTTTCACTAATGTAAGGCAAAACTTGAGAAGAGTAGATTGGTTGAAATATCAGATGCTCAGTTGGGAACTTGTTAAGCTAGGGATACTGTTGAATGTCTAGGATAAGATGTCAAACAGGCAGTTTTAAATATGGTCTGGATAAGGTTACAAATTTGGTCTGTAGATTCACATTTGCAAGTCATCCTTATGAAGAGAGATTCAAAACTGTGAGACTGGTTGAGATAACTGAGTGACCAAGTGTAGATAACAAAATGAAAAGTCCTTACCAGAAGGGAAGGAGGATGAGGGGTGAGTTAGTTGGGTAAATGGGGCCAATAGTTTGATGAAGGATAGATTGTCCTTTCAGTGGTCAGTTCAGTGTAGCTATACACATGTTGATATTTAAAGATCATTTCTCAAGCATATATAATGTTATAATGCAGTGTTTCTTCAATAAAATATGTTACATAAAAAAGATAAATAAAAAGAAGAGGTCCGAGGACTATGAACTGAACCACTCAATATTTAGAAGTCGAAAAGACAAAGTAGCAAAACATTGAGAGAGTAGGAAGAGAGATGGGAGGGAAATTTTGGAGTTCAGTGCCTTGAATATAAGTAAAGAAGGTACTTAGAGAAGGAGAGAATTATCAAGAGCCTGAAAACAATCTCTAGATTTAGCAGATATGATGTGAATGTGTTAACCTTCATTAAGAGCATTTTTTTGGTGATCCTGTCAGGGGTGAAGGCCCATTCAGATGAATTTTAAGAAAGAGAAAAGAAATTAAAATGATGAGAGCAGACACCTTGTAAGAGTAAAGGAAAGAAATAAAAGTCTAACTGAAGGGAGAATCAGGGGAATAGACATCACGAAGGACAGGAGAGAAACTGTTCAGTTTTTGTCTTCTATATACAGAACTGTTGCAGGTGACCCTCTGACTCAGACATCTGCTTCAGCTTCACCAAGATATCTGCCAGTGTTTTGGGGCTTAACTCCTAGCCGTAGAATCCAGACTTACAGAGTGGGAAACAACCATGTAATTCTTTAGTGGAACTGTTTTTCTTTACTGATAAAAGAATAGAATTTTAGAGGATAATTTACTTTCTCTTTATCCATACAGTAATAGATCTCTAGTCTATAACTCAATAGTGTACATTTATATACCATACCCCTTCAGATAAATGACAGTCTCCTTCTGTGACTTTCAACCATTTATTATATTTTATATATTAGCTAATGTATATTAGCTAGATTGATTCAATGTAGATTGGCATAGATTGATTCAACCATTATCTACTATTTTCAGTGTGTTTTACTAGTTTGTCACTGAGAATACCATGATGATAAGATACATTCCTTGCTTTGGTGAGCACCCAAGGAAAATAATAATAATATAATAATAACATAATTGGTAAAAGTACTCTATGATATAGCACTTACATGAAGTTTTAAGAGTGTGATACATATATATATATACATACATATATATATTCAGGATCAACTTTTAAAAAAGAAGATAAATTTTGAGGGTGTCTTGGTAGGTTTTCAGATCAAAATATTTCTTACTACTTATTAATGAATTATTTTAATATAAAATGCTTAGACTTTCCAGAGCAATGATATGTAAATACGCCTCAGGGGACTTCCCGAGCTATATCACATGCATGAGTGCATGGGGTCAAAGATGCCGAAAAGTGTAGGAGTACTTGGAAGGGTGATAATGGGAAACTCTGCCTTGATCTAAGTCTGCTCGGAATAGTATTACTTACTGTGTAGGTATGCTATAAGTTTTCTTTCTTAAATAATTTGGTATATTTAAATTGCTTAGAACAATGCTTGTACAGGGTAAGTACAGCATGTGATAGCTAAAATTATTATTTCTTAGTGGTGCTTTAACTTTGTATTTTCAGCACACAGTCTGTTAACTTTAGATTTAAGGTAAAATTAAGCTGATTATGATCATCCACAAACCAATTATTTAATTCTTATTCTTTACTAGTTTTTAGGAAATTAGTAATCTTGATACTATTCTTGATCAAATAACTTATATAATAAAAATTCGATTGGATAGCAGCATAAGTAATTGCAAAATGTGCTAATACATGTCTATATGTTTCATTCCATGTGTAAAATCAATATGAAAATATTTAGAATATTTTTTTCTAAGTGAGAGAAATGTTGGAAGTAGGACTTTTCATGGTGTTTAGAGACTCCCACTGGAAGTCAATATTGTGCCTTGAACTCAGTTCTACTCCTGAACTTATGTTATGACCTCTGGTATGGCATCTAATTTCTCTGAACTTCAGTTTCTTCTTCTGTGAATTTTTGTGTAAGGAATTTTTTAACTAAGCCCTACCACATCACCTATTAAAAATTAGGGCCCTAAAAAATACACAGTGATGGAAGGAAAAATATTTTGTTCCTTCTAGTCTCGATGTATGTTTATGGACGTTATTTCAAATGTAGATAGTTATAAGAAGAAAGTAAAAGGGGGAGGAAGATTGTAAAGGAGAAAGGAGTGGGGGAAACCCAACAGGTTACAAAGAAATCAAAAACAATAAAGTCTTTTACAGTCTTTGTGATGGATGCTTGCTTCCATAAGAATTGTAGGAGATGGCTATCATTGAGCTTGGCAGGCTTTAGACAGAGCTTTGTTTTGGTAGTCTCAGGAATGCTTCTAGGGTGGGGAGAATACCAGTATCCCTGCTTTATTTACCACATTTGACTAATGTCTGGGTGAGATTGTATTATATAGTGGTGTTGGATCTTTCCTTAGTATAGAACATGCCAACTAAAATGAATGATCATTTGATGAAAATGAGAGAGTCAAGGATACTTTTAAAAAGCAAAGAATTAATCATGGTTTTTTTTTAGCAGACTGGGCTTGTAATCACCTCTGTTATGGTAAAGCAAAATGATGCAAATCAGCAAGATTGAAAAAGATGAAATCAGGCATATGACAATTTAGAGCATTTCAGTTGTCTGATTTATGATGGCCCAAATGAGAGCAGACACTTCAATAAAGAATAAATGCATTCTAGAATTTCTCTCCCCACGCAAATCCATAAGCTTAGTTGATTCAATTATGGAAGTACTTATAGACAAATGTTTTCTTACTTCTTTTCCTAATTTTTCCTTTCCTCTGCTTGCTGGAACAGAGGAAAAATTAGGGAAAGAAATTAGAAAATATTTGTCTCCTTGTTCCTTATTTTACCTTTCTTCTCCTTTTGCTCAGCTCATTTCATCTGTTTCCAACACCTCAGCTGACAAAATAGATTTAGAAAAGAACCTCCTTCCCCCTTCCTACCTTTCTGCAAATTTTAATCATTGACCAAGCCTTCTTATTTTTGACTTCTGAATACAGCTCCAAAACCATCTTTTGTTGTTGAAAATAGGAATCTTAAAAAAAAAAAATGGTACTAGAGAAAGAGCAGAGGTTTGGATCTTTGAATCAGAGCCTGCTTTGCTATGTACCAACTCTGTGACTAGCCCTTCACCTAAGTAGGTCATCTGAGGGAAAAAAGAGTCAGCTTATTTCTTTGGTTCCCAATATTCTACTTCAAGAATCAAAGAAGTATTGTTTTGATATTGTCTGAACATACTAACTATTCAATTCTTATCCTTGTTAATCAGCTCTTTGTTTTCTTACCTATAAAAACACATTTTAAGATTGTGCTGTATTGAAACATACAAAATTATACAGATAGAAACTTTATAATATGGGAATTTGTGTTCTTTTAATTATAATGTTGATATAGGATTGACTATATGGTGTGATGTAGTTATTTTGTAAATATGTGGGTTCCTTAAAAATTGCCTCATGGTTCAGTCTTCATGAATAAACTTCAAATTACTTAGTATGTATCAAATCAACCTTTAAATGTTTCTATCTACAAATTGAAGATGTGATGAGCACAACAATAGTTCAGAAATTTCCAATCTCCTAAAAATTATTTCTACTTATTTTAATTAAATTTTAGAAACAAATTAAAAATTTAATTAGGACATTTAAGAAATTTAAGTTCACAACTGATTATTTACTCAATGTAATTTAAAAATATTTCAATAAAATTATTGGTGGAAAAAATTACCTCCTAAAACAAACTATTTTCTGTACTTGAATGAATTAGTGGTTTGCATCTAAGCAGATTGACATATGTTCATTCAAAGTAATAATTACCAATCACATTATATTATACATCTGTTATTTTTACTTTTTACCCGTACTTTGTACTTAACTTTCAGTTTTAACATCTTTGCTAGCTAACATTGAGAAGACTATTTAATTTTTTAAATTATTGCACCAGTCCTATAATAGAAAAGACTATGTTGGAGGTGGCGGGGGTGGGGGGGGCGGGGGGAGGGAAACTCTTTAAGGTATTGCATGTTCAGGAATATTCTAATTATTATTATTTAATATAACAAAGACAACTTTCAAACAAATGTTTTCTGAGATGAAACTATTTTGCTCTTAAGTTTCAAAGGATCAAGATAGGGATAGGTTTTAGCACTGTGTTTTCATTGATAAATGAATTGAATCAGTAGTCAATTTTGTTCTTTCTATAACTTTAATTCTATCATAAAATAGACCTGTGGGTTTAATATAGGATTTAACAGTTGCCACATTTTGAACTTATGGAAAATGGCCTAAACTTTAGGTATCTTAATTTCATCATCTCTGATAAAGTTACGATTCCATAAAATAGGACTAATCAGTCTCATATCAGAAGAAGAGCCACTCTAATTTTAGAGCTGCAAGTAACTTTAGAAATTTTCAAGACCAGTTTTCTCACTTCAAATATAATAGCTAGGACCAGAGAGGATATGACACTTGCTTAAGGCTCTACACCTAGTTAATAATAGAAATGTCCCTAAAAGCCACTATTCCTGGCTCTATCTGGTCATTTAGCTTCCTCCTTTATCAATTATTGATACTCTTGACCTAGTTCTTTCACTGTTTTATAGCTGGCATTTATTATATCTTTATGGTTTAGGACTTTTCTGTCATTGGCATATAATAGATTTTCAATAATGTATGTTAATATTCTGTCAACACAGGACAAGTGACTTTGTGAACAATTTATCTTAAACTAAAGTATTTGTCAACTCAGTCTTTAAAAATTAAATGTCGCATTTGTCTTTTCTGCCGCACTTCAGACGATAGTTTCTGCCAAGTCACAGATTGGGCCATTTTTAAAATAAGTTCTTTCTACTTCTACACACTCTGTCTTGCTTCAAAAAAAGTGGGTTTTCTACTTTTGAAACGTCACAAGCTATCAGATGTGAAAACTGAAATGGCTTTTTAAAATCATGGCTGTATAGGATTTTAGAAAATTTGTTTTGAAGAACAACTCTGTAATGTTTGTGAAATATTCTATTGTTTATTGCTAGATAGTCAAAAATATAGGACGTGGAAAATCAAAAAATACCTTTACTGTTAATAAACTTATCATCTTACTCAACATGAGGAAATTAATCTGTTGTTATTTGTGTTACTACAGGTTAACTTTTGGTTAAGGAGCCACTGATTCCTTTGTTCTTATAACTAAAATCTTGGAACTTATCAGAACATTTTTATATTTGTTAAAGGTTTTAAGATTTCTTTTTCTACTATCAGTTCATTGAAATATAACATCTCATCCAAATTATTTACTATTTAGGAATCCTGTATTGCATCTTTATCAGATATTTACTACTAGAAAATCAGGGTGTCAGTTACACACCCAATTATAACTTTTCTATTCCTAAAGCAAGCACTTTCCTTATAGTAGCTGATTTTTGTTGAACCAGATTATTATTTTTATGAAGGGTAATTAGTATTTCTATCAGCTCTAAGAATTAGAAAACACTCATACTTAATGCAATCAATTCCAACAGTATAAATTTCAAAAATATGTATCTAAATATATATTCAAAATCTTCTGTATTTGATGTTTCAAAATAGCATTTTTTTTCTATTTTTGGTTGTGATCTTTATCTTCCTTGTGATTTTTATCTTCCTCGTTCTGTTTTGCTTGGCTTATGATGAAATATGTTAGTAGTTTGCAATTTATGACCAGAGATAAAGTGCCAGAGAATATGTATGACATGTGAAACTTTATAGGGATTCAAATGTACATTATATGCTAACTGTCTAATGAACTTCAAGGATAGCTTTAGAAACATGTGAATAAAAGGATAGGCAAATATATGCTGAAGTTTATGAGTGTAATTATGAGAGTAAAATTAAGTGGTGACCATTAAATTTTTTGATATATAACCTTCAAGCGAATGATCTATTTACTTCTTTAATCTCATTTTTGTAATATCCCCTTCCTTCACTCTGCTCTTGTTAGATATCTGCTTCTTTGCTTTTCTAGAACATGTCAGACAATATCCCATGTTAAGATATTTGCATGTGCTGTTCTCTCCGCAGTGTTCTCTTCCCAAGTAGCATATGCCAAACTCCCTTACTTCTTTAAGTTTTTTACTCAGAGTTTACCTCTTTATGTTGGTTTCTGTGACTATCCTGTTTAAACTTTGATCATGCCCTGGACATTTCATTCCCGTCTTGTCTTCTTCATGTTTATCTTCTTAGAACTTGTCAATATCTAAGTCATAAAATATTTCTTTATCTTGTTAGAATCAGTTCCACTAGAATATAAGCTTTATGAGAGCATGCATTTTTGTCTGTTTTGTTTGCTGTTATATTCTCAGTGCCTTGATATGCCTGGATTTTAGTAGTTGAATATGTACTTGTTGAATAAATGAATATTATACTATATTACAAATACTGCTGAATAATCTTAGCTAAGCCAGGAAACTCATATTCAATATCAGACTAGTTTAAATATTAATTGAAATAATACCATATAGAACATATTTTTCTTTTAAATCTATTAACTCATATAATTATTAATATATAATCTATTAAATATGATAGTTGAAATAAATAGCTATTTTGTCTTATCACATTGAAATGTATTTATGAATTTACTGTTAATATGTATAAAATTTTCTGTATTTTAATTCCATATGAACATTTCATTTCACTACAATAAAACAATGTTTAGCAAAATACTTATTTTTAAAATAAATTTGTCAAACCATTTAAATTACCATTTCTTCATACCTTGGTCCCATTCATTTTACTGAAAATAAATTTTGGAATTTATGGAACTAAATTTTAGTGCTTTAGATTTTGAAAGCTATAAAAAAATTCAAATAATATCCCTTTCTTACATTTAAAATATTAACTAATGCTAAGCCTTTATGGGAAAATATAGGGAGAAATCTATAAAAAATAATTTAGATCCCTGAAGTATTATAGGTTCTTTATATGCACATTATCTAATATTTCTGATAAACCCTGATTATTTTTTTTGGTTTATACTAGAAGTTACATGGGAAGACCAGCAGAAAAAAGTGAATGGTACAATAAGTGATGACAAACCATTGCCGAAAAAGAAACACCAATCTGAGCCAGGTTTGTCAGGGTTTGGAAAACTATTGAAAGCATGAGACGATAAACATTGCATTTCATGCTTTTAAAGTATGTGTGTGCTTGTTGTACCTCATTTTTATTTTGGTATGAACTTTATAGTGGGTAGAGCTTATTTAGAGTAGAGTGGTGAATACTTTTATTTCAAGATTTTTAAAGAAAACTAATTCCCTGTATTTTTGAAAAAGGATAAATTATTTTATTACTAAGATTGTATATTTAGGAAAAATTGACTAGCTTAAGCTAAACGGTCATTTATGTATTTTGCTGTTTTGACTCAAAATGAAGTACATTAGTGTAGGTCTTGCTTCCTTTAATAATACTACAGAAAGCTCAATATATTAAAGTTTGTAGGTCATTCCTTATTTCAATTGCAAATTCTACAAAACATTATTCTGTATATTGGTAATAGCTTAAGTACAAGTTCTAGAGCTAAAAATATTGCCAGCAGCAAGAAGGAATGATACCATAGTATATGGACTCAATGAGTCTCTTCATACCATTAGTTCTACCAATGAATTAATTTTATTTTATTCTCTCCTTTTATTGGAGAGTTGTGATTAAGTAGAAGAGAAAAACTTAAATCATGAATAAAAGGATGAGAAACAACATGCAGAGGTAATCAGCAGTATAATTAGTACAACCTTTACTCAGTAATAGAATGAGATTGCATTAAAAATTTTAGATTACAAATGAATTTTAGGGTAATGACATCATAATTTAAAAGGCTGTGCCTATATTAGCAGTGTTAATGTATTTTTATGTGGTGACTCATTCATGTTAGACCTCTAAAGTCTATATTTTAAAATATGTCAGTGTTTTAACTAATTATTAAATGAGTATTCACTGCCATCCTGTTGTATGCCAGACACTGCAGTTGGCACTGAGTTGTTGGGATAGACAAGACAGATGCAACAATTGTCCTCGTAGAGTTTATCTTCTGGCAAAAATGCATAAATCCAAAATAATTATAATAATGATGAAGTGATTGTGATTAAAGTTAAATGTAATTGCAGTTAAAGTGTCAAATAGGGTGTTCTGAGAAAAACAGTTACATAGTAAGTTTGAGAACAAGGAAAAATGGTGTAGCCCAAATGCCTTAATTTGTGAATTATTGTTTAATAAAACAGTACATATGAAAATTTAATAAAATAAACCAGAGATCAACATTGGGAATTTAAATATACCCATAAAATCATAAGAAAAATAAATGTTTTTTAAGTCTTCAATTAAAATCACTTAGTTTTTTTGTATTACAAACTAATATATTTAAGGATATTTTTCAAAGTAAGCAAAGTATACAAGAAATATTTTGTTAGTTTATACATAACAAAAATTATTATTGTAAAGTCTCTCCTTGCTGTATTGTATGCTATGTGGACTATCTTTGGTCATAAATAATTTGCCTTCACATAAAGCCTGATTACATATATATGTATGTATATATATATATATATATAAAAGTATATATATGTGAGTAAGTTACATTGTGTATTAAAATCATGAAACAATGCATTAGGCTAAAAGTATCTTAAATCTCAGGAACGCAAATGTTAATGATGCCTTAATAATATTAATTTATGTATTTTCACATATATATGTATTTTTTAATCATTTAAGCCCTCTAGTTGAATAGAAACTATGTGTGCAGTAGGGGAAAATTAATGTGAAGAGAACCTGGATGTCATGTTTTAAAATGTTTGTAGATTTTTTTTGAGCAATTTTGCATTTTCCTATAAACTAGAAAATTCAAACTGGCCTTGGAAATTCAAGTCCTAAATGTCATGAGTAAGTATGTAACATAAAATGGTAGTAAACATAATGTTAAATTTTGTTGTTCCATGAATATTATTTTATTTATAAAGAAAAGTATGTGGTATAGAAAATAACTTTAGTTATTGAAACTTTTTGTGAAATATGCCAAGTGAATGGAACTAATTACATTTCAATAACATGTTTTTGACCCTGGTCTTAATAGAAAACATGTTTGGAGTTATTTTTTATTTCATAATTAGGTGCATTTACAATATTTATAATCAAGCCATTTTAATACATAATTTCCCCCCACTAAAACAAAAGAGCTTATCTTCCATTAATAGTCAAAAATTCTTCATTAGAGGATTATTGTGAGGTTTTGGCATTAGTAAAATGTGTAAGAACTTGAATTCAAACCTGAGCTGGAAAGTCATCTGTGTATCAGTAGCATCTATTGTTATATTTTTCTATTTTTGCTTTATGAAAATTTAGGACATATACTAACAATAAATCATGACTTGAAATATTTGGTTTAAATACTATACTGCAGAACTGGAGGAATAAATGACCTTATATAGAATAGAAAATGAGTTAACAAATATTTGGATGGACTTTAAGTAATATGCATTTGTATATGCTTTTTTTTCTCTAAGAAAGATCGATATCTTTGAATGAAGCTGGCCTGAGAGGATTATCTGCAAAAAAAAGGGATGATTTACTTTTAGTTTAGTGATATTTATATCATTCTAACATCTTTGTGTGAGTATAGCATGTAAGAATCCTACAAATAATCTTCAAACAAAATTTTGTGGATAATGTTTAGAGTAAATAAATGTCTTCCTCATGTGGAATGTAGGTTAGATTTTGTTTAGTCCATAATTAAATATTGTCAATGAAAATTGAGAATATATGTGTTTGGAAAATATGTTGGTTGAATTTCCATTGAGCAGTGTAATTCCAGACTGAGATATTGGTTCTATAATAATACAGTGTTATTAAACATTGCAAACAAACTTTAATCCATTGAATTTTATTATTTTCACTTGGTCAGTTTATCTGTTCTTGACGTAATTAGAAATTTATCAACTTTTGTTGTATGTAAACTTTTACATGAAACAACAACTTTTACATAAAACTTTCATTTTTACCATGGTATAAGAGAGCATGATGGGAAAACTAATTACATTTAAAATGAATGATTTAGAATGTTTTAGAGCTGATACAGCTTCTCAGGTTGTCCAAAATGAGAAAGTCTTGGACTTAAATAGTTCAAAATGTTCAAAATTACAATTTGAAATAATTTTTGTATTTGATGTTATTTGTAATAGAATTATTGGTATTGTTTTGTTACTTTATAACATATTCTGTCCAGAAAATATTGAATTGACTTAGCTGTCCTTATTGTATTTAGCCTAAAACCATAACAGTGCTATTTACTTTGGTGTATCATATCTGCAAAATGTCTATTTTTTCCTTCTGGAAAAGTCAGGGCAATGAAACAGCTTTCTGGAGTACTGTATACATATAATTTTGGAAATAGAAATAATCAAAGTAACAAGTTATGTTTTACTACTTACTATAATATTTTAATGTGTGGATAAGCCCCAAGTGTTAGCATATGGTGTGGTTAATGAATTAACCTTCTACTTTTTCCAACATGAAAAGTTCCATATTGTATTACTTATGGATCTATAACTGTGGGAAGGTAGGGTTTATTGTTGTTTTATTTTTTTACTTAGTCTTACCTTTGGAATTTGCTTTATAAAAAAATCTATCTTAAGGGAAAGTAAAGATCAAACATGTGTTTTATTAGTGTGTTTTATACTTGAGCATTTTTTCTTGAGTATCTTGATGTCATAGACTTGTTTCCTTATTCTTGGATAGTTTGACATTTCTTAGAGATAGAAACAGTTTATTTCTCTCTCAATCAGTATTCTAAATTGGTCTCCTATTTAGATGCTCTTTTAATCCAATCTGGGAAAAAGCATCAAGGCTGTGTCCTTGGCCAATATTAACACACTGTTATTTCTAATTATGTTTGGATTGTTACAGAAATGATATATTTTATTTTTTGACAGGAAAATAGTGATATAAAACAAACTAATTAAATATTTTTACAACAAAAATTAACTATTAGAATTTTGGAATTTATTACTACTGGAGCCTGATAAGTAAATATAAAGTTCTTTGTTAACAACCACGTTTACCTGTAAATTAATGAAAATTTCATTATGAATTTAATTGTTCACTTAAAGTTTGTTCAGTTTCCTTTGAAGATACAGATAAGTTTATAAGACTAAGACTACATCAGTAACTGCTTTTTTTCCCATAAATGCATAGTATGATATAGTTTGAAAATAAATTATTTTAAGCTTTTGCAATATCCTAAGTGTGTTTTTCTTCTGCATTTAAAATTGTGTGTGTCAGACTTCAAATATAAAATCAGGATAAAAAGCACAGGATTAGGAAATAATATTTTAAAAACATTTTGTTAGTTTTTAAAAATAGCAAAATATTTTGAAAGATAATACTTTGTTTATTTTAAGAGGTAGACATTATTTTAAGTCATCAGTAATTTTAAGGTTGTTAGCAAAATTATGGAAAGTGATAGTTTTTTAAAAACGCAGATTGTTTAGATTGAGGAATTGTTGACACCACTTTTGTTAGTGATTTTTTAATTTTAAATTTGTAAACTTTGCAAAATTGTGTTTTTTATTCTTGGTATATTCTGATCTTCTTATCATTTTGTTTCTGTAATTTAGGCTCTTTTAAGGACTGTACTACATTTATTTGTTTACTTTGGATTTACACACATACACGCACATGCACACGCACATATGTATTTTACTTGTGGTAACATCGATAATATTGTTGTTATCTGAAAGTATAGGCTACCACCTATCCTGCTACTGCAGTGCACCTGCCACCAGATCACCCATAGTTCAGCATCACAGTCCATTTTGCTCCCTTCCCTCTTTGTTCTCACACCTCCTCCAACTGGATGCATCAGTTCTTTAGTCAATTTTCAAGGGTTAGTTTTTAAGCTTGTCTGTATCCAACCCTTATTTTGGTTTCTCTATAGTCCACATGTAATTGAAAGGAAATATCCTAAGGCTCCATGACATCTAAAAAACTCACAAAATGATTAACTTTGAGTTAAGTGAAGGTTCCAATAGATACTTAGAGTCTTGAACTTCTGTTTTGTTGACAAGAATCTCTTTAACATAACATTTGCTCCTATGGAATGCATGTTTATTACAGCACAAGTCTGCTAATAAAGCAAAAAATAAATGTATTGTGAATGATGATAAAGGGGACTATTTATTAATCAACAAAGTTTGAAATAGATAACATCTTTATGGACAAACAGGTCCTATGTGCATGCCTTTTTAAAATTTTGTTACAGGTTATTATTTTTATTTAACTTGAGATGTTTAGTGAGACATAATATAGTTAAGATATTATATTGAGAAACAACAGAAAAATGTGGGTTTGCACAAAATTTTACATTAAAATGGACATTCATTCTCATGAGCTTACCAAAAAACGTAAAGAAATTATCCTATGTTGAAATGATTAAGGACCAACATGCACATAACTTAGTAACTCTGACTGATTATTGCTTAAATGAAGCCTTGAAAAAAGTTCTCATTAGAACAGTCACTAATACTACTGAAAAGTGGAATGTTTGTGGCAAAATGATGATTAAAGGAAAATAGGGAGATAAGAATAGTGGAGAGGGTACTCTGGTTCTTCAAGAAATCCAACTCATTGCAATAATATTTGTGAAATAAGTATTTTAGCTTATCATTTAAATAAGACATCTGTTTTAATAAGAGTTTCTCTTTTAAACTGTCTTTAAAACTAACCACAAGGAAGACAAGAAAGCCAAAAAAATAGTTTTAAATATATTCAGTATAACTAGAAGTTGTGCTTTATAATTTATGATTTGAATAAATAATCTCTGCAAATTAAATTAAGTGTTTTATATTTAATATTAGTTAAAACCTATTTATTACTAGGACATGTTCACATAAATGATGGAAAAATATTTCATTTCAGTTAGTAATGGTATCATTATCAAAATTATTTCTTACTTTTATATAATATAAATTATGTATTTTCTACTAAAAACTAAATTATTAGTGTTAATAATCCTCACAAGAGCAAAAAATGTTAATTAAAAGGCATTAATTAATTGCAACAAATAGTTGTGACATATACCACTTTTTAAAAACATTCTAACTAAATAATATATAAAAAAATGTACAGTTAAGATGTCTCCATGGGAAGATTTTTTTAAGTTTTATTCCTGTTTGACTTTTTATTTCATATTTTTTATTGGGTTATGTAACATTTTAGTAGAAAGAAAATTGTCTTGGTAATCAGGATACCTGTTCTATTTTTGGTTCTGCTACTGAACTTGTTTTGTGACCTTGGGTAAGTCACTTGCACTCTATATGCCTCAGTATTCTCTAAGAATAATTTTGAAAGTTTTTAATCCATATATCATGAAAAACATTGTTTCAGAGTTTAAAATACAGGAAAATACTGGACAAAGAAGATTCACTTACTTATATTGTTTTTATGTTTTCATCAAGAAAGTAAAATGTTTTCTTAAAGATGAAATGTATACTAGCAGATATTTCATCCAGTTTATACTTAAGGGAACTGTTTAGTACTAAGATAAGTACTTATATTGGTAGATTTTGAAGTTAAGAAATGCAAGATATGACACAATTTAGATTAATCTGCGTTATTAGTGTATATCTGATTTTTCTATAATCTTTGTGATATGGGTAGACCGGAAATGAAAAAGATTGGCATCTGTCATATTAATATAGGAATACATTTTAGAAGGATCAAATTTTCCTACCTGTTGATCCAATTAGCAGTCTGGCTGATAATGTCATTATGATGTGATTTAATGTCTAATTTTGAGCAGGTCAGAGATGGACTCGTGTAGTATTAAAAGATAAATCCAAATAATATTAAACTTCATATGTATCATTCCTTTTGCTGTTCTCTGTAATTCATACTACGGTTTCATTTTTTTCCTGAGGAATTAAGTTTTGTTCATCTTGACACCTTTTCCATAATGGAAAAGTTTCATTTTCTCTCTTTTTCTTAAAAGAAATTTATCATAAGAAAGAACCCTCTCAACATTTAATAATTTCTATATTCAAATGTATTTTGGTACAATGAGTCTGTATTTTTTTATGGCTGTTGCAAAAAGGAATGTGATATTTTAATTGAAGAATTTTGTGGTACTTTATTCAATGCTGAGCAGCTGACTATTCTAAGGAATTGTAGTTTTGTGTTATATTGCTTATTTTTGTCAGTCATTCTAACACTACCTCCCTTAATCTCTAGAGGAAATTTTTTCTCAGAATAACTTGCTGCTTTTCACCACTGTGCATAGTGGCTTTTGAGTTTCTTCTTTATCGATGGGAAAAGAACTATTTCTAAAACATGTGCTGTATCTGTTATGGTAAATGTTAGATTTAAGTGGGCAAATTAAAATAGAAACTTAATGATGTTTATGTGGTGTCTGAAGGAATTTTCTGGATAAATAAGCTTGATAATATAATCAAAGATTTGTCTAAATTGAAGTTAATTTATTAATATTTAAGTAAACTCATATTTTAGCTATTCCTCTTATGAGTTTTATTATATTTGCTACTCTCCATAATATTTTTATGATAATATTTTGCTAGCTTGAAGCAATTCAATGAAATATTGGTCTAATGACCATATATTATTTTCATGTGTACACTGATCAATTTGGGAAAGGTAAAAAGCATAGATCTGTTGAAACTATTTTTATTGCTTGTTTGATGGTCATTTAATGAAATTATTTTCTTTAGATGATGATTATACATTTTAAAAGCATTTTCACAGATCTTCAGTTGGCTCAGTAATATCTTAAATATTATGGTCCTGCAAGTATCTTTATTTTCACTAATGATATCTTTCTTTGACATCAGTGTTCAGGAGTGGCTGTTCATCAATGATTATAAACCTTTGAATTCTCTTTATTTCTACATTAACTTTATTTTTCTGATCCTATTAACCCACTATAGCTAACCAATTTGTCATCAGTTCTCCTGTATTCTTTTTCTTTTTTTAATATCTTATGTGTTTGATTATATCTTTCAACAACTGTGCACAGGATTCTTTCTCAAAATGACTTGAGGTCCTTTCCTTCAGAGTCACTTTTTACCTTTTGAGTACAATCACTCACACCCATCTCCTTTGTCTATGTCTGTCCATTACACGATGCGATCACAGAAGAAGTGGACTCCACAGGGAGAAGACATGCAGGTCTGTCTCTTCTACTGCTTTTCCTTGTTATTTTTTCATTTATCTAACTTTTACTAATAATTTTCTACTATATTGTATTCATTTCATAATTTTTCATTCTCCTCTAATTAACTCTTGCAGGCATTTTTATTTCAGATAGTGGTATATTCAACTTTTAACAACTGTGGCAATTTGATAAAAATAAAATGATTAAATTTTATGTAATTTGCATATGTGTATATATGTATGTATTTCTTCCATAGCTGGGTAACTAACTCCATATTCAAGTGTATGTATGCATATGTAGTAAGCAAGATTAAATTAACACATTAATCATAATTTGCTCTTCAACTTATTTTAGATATAAAATTTCTTTTTTTTTAACATACATTCAAAAGTATTTTATTTTTAATCATGAATTCAGCAATATGTAGACTGTGGAGAATAATAAAGACCTAGTACTTGTCCCAGATAAGCTATTTATATCACCAAGGAGTTAAAATATGTGGGTAACATGTTATGTTTATGTATCAACGTGGATGCCTTTAGCATTATGTTCTATAAAGCAATATAGTCAAATAAAATATGTTTCAACTAGATGGCCAGAAAAAAGCTCATGGAAGAAGTTATCTTTTGCTAAAATTAACATTCATTCAATACATTATTATTAAGCACATTTATGTGGTACTATGTGGTACTATGTACTATGTGGTACAGTTCTAGATGCTAGAAATAGCAAGACACACAAAGTAGTTACCTGTTCCCACTGGCTTTTTCTAGTATGAGTGTATTTCCACTAGAAGGGTTATCTTGGAAACTCTTTAAAAAAATGACCTGGAGTGATACAAGCAGAAAGATCATTTATTGATATATCGCAATTGATCAATTAAGCAATGGTAATGGGCTGAGCTACGGTATATGTAGGTGTAGTTGATAAATCAGAAGTTATTTAAAGATGTAGAATCTTAAGAATTCTGATTGGATATTACTAATTGAATATTATTGATGCATAAAAAGAGGATTAAGAAAATCTAATTATTGAAATGTTTGAATAGGTAATTGGAGGTGCATTTTATCAAGATAATGAATATTGGTTGAGCAAGTTTTAGGGGAAAATAGAATTCAACTTGGAGACAGGTTGAGTTTGAGGTAATAGAAGTGTTTTGATGTAAGCATCTGGTACTCAGAAGAAAATATGAATAAGAGACGTAGATTAGGGTAGCGTGTCAGTATTTAACAAATTCTATTGGAATAGACAGAATTACTAGTCACATATGAAGAATAAGAATAGTACCAAGAGTCAAAATTCTGGGATCACCATCATTTATTTATGCTTACTGAATGAACAGAAGGACAAGAAACAGAAAACTATGTTGAAGAGAACCATTCAAAGAGCATAAGACACCCAGAAAAGAAGATATCCTGAAAGGAATTCAAGAAAAGAGTCTTTCAAGAGGGATATAGTCAACAGAGCAGAATTTCAGAGAAGTCAAATATGTTGTTAAATGATAAAACTAACAATAATGATCTTTGCCTGATTCATTTCAGTGAAGTTATAGAGGATGGAAGCCCGATTAAAGAGAAAGGAAAGATTATGTTTAAAAAGAAGGTGAATGTAGATTAGGCTTCTTGATGGTTAGGGCAAATTATAAAATTAAGGGTAGAAGTTTGTGGGCAGTTACATTAGAAATAAAAAAAAGGATAAGGATGTTGAGAGTAACTGACAAGGAAGTAATTGCAATGATGTCCAAGATATATTAAAGAAGATTCTAGCTAAATCATGACTGGATGTAGTATTCAATGAACTGGGAGAGAAAGGATTCAGTGAAAACCTGGAATTTTTGGAGATATTGTGAACTAGTGGAAGCAAACAGAGCCAGTTATTCATTTATTTATGCGAGAGATTTATTTAATTATGTTTAGAATTTTCAATGTTAAACAATTGCAAATAATGTAAAGATAAAATGTTTGGTCCTAGGAATCGGTTTCCGGGATGAACCCTGGATTACAGTTGGGAAGGCAAGAAAATCAACCAACTTTGATGCCATAATAGTGAATTAGGATGTCATTGAGGGTTTAAGACTGATAGAAAATAGATGAAGAAAATTGCCTGGGAAGTAGATTGTAAGCAAAATAATAATAATAATAATAAAGGAATGAAAATTAGATTTTATATGAAATTATAAAAGTAAATGTGGAATCAGCAGTGCAGACTTGGGAAAATGCAGATAATACTTTCAGGCTTCTATATTATTTAAAATTTATGATTTTAAGTGGCTTCCCTTTTAAATTTCTGATGGAGGAAGTCTTGTTGAAGCATCAGTTTTTCATTCAGGATAAGAACTGAAATGAGCTTGTAAGATTTAAGTAAAATGACTAGGGTTTCCAAATCCATAATGGAGAAAATTAAGATTTTTTTTCAGCAATATGGGGAAAATTAGGGAAAGCATAAACTCAGTTGACATTACTGGAATGTTAAGATTGGAAATGTTAAGGAAAAAAAAAAAACAGGTGCTGGGAAAAGGGAGGAATGGACTATTTAATTTGGTAATGGGGAAGAATTAAATAATTTAAGCTTTAGGATTGAAATTTAATAAAGTAGAATAAAGAATCTTCATTATTTGCATAGGCAAAAATAAAGTACTTAGTTGAAGTTTTAAAGAAGAGAAAAATATTAATAATAGAAATAACTTTTCATTAGGAAAAAAATGCTATCTAGTATGTATGTAGATGGTTAATTTCCTCCATAAATTTATGGAGGAAAGAGGATGTTATATTGTATTCAATTACTAGGTACCAGGTGATTGCGCTAACTGAACATAATTTGAAGTTTTTCTCACTGTCAACTTAAAACTGCAGTTGTAACTATAGATCTCTAACCCTTCCCTTCCTCTAGTTAAGTAAGCTGAAGAATGGGCTTTCTCAGTTCTAGTTTAGACCCCTACGACTGTAAGTTGGGGCATAGTCTGTACTCATTCAATTAGCCCCAAAAATCTTAAGCCTGAAGGTAAATGAAGACTAGTGCATTCTCTTTAAAAGGACTAATTAAGAGAGAATGATAGAGAAGGTAATAAGATTTTCAAAAAGCAGTACATTTTATGATATGCAATGCAGAATGGATTGCGCCCGTTTAATAAAAATTATATGAAATGAAGGCTTTTAAAATACTGCAAGAGAATGTAATGTCTGTATTAACTTATCATTCATGTCTCTTATGAATACATAAGCTGGTTATTTTTTATCAACACCTATTAATATTTCAACCCAAAATGTGATGAAAAATAATCTCATAAGACTAGTCATTTCCCAGACATATTAAATTGAAGTACATTTTATACCATAATCATAGGACCTTCATATGAAGGCCCCTCACTGGTCCAAGTATAGCTAGTCACTACAACATAATTCTTCTCAGTGAATGAAGGAATAAAGTTGATGATTTATTTTGAAGAAGCAAAAAAGTGATTTCAGCTCTGGTAATTCATAATCATTTTCTTTTAAATGTGAAGTTCCATTTTTTATTAGGATTTATATGCTTTCTTCTTATTCTTATAAAATTCCATATACAATTTTATATTTTTTAATAATTGTAAAATATATGTCTGAGCAATTTGAAAGAGAGCCAACAATATAAAAGAGATTTTTAAAATATAGTTTGGTAAGTTCTGTAAAACAACATCTGCTCATGCTTTTAAATTATAGTCCCAGCTCCACAGATTTTTCAGAGTACTTCTGACCTGGTTTATAGTATCTGGCAACCTTAAAACTTGTATAATACATTAGTTTTATTCAGGAGATCTCAAAAATAAAAGATGGCTTTCTTTTGGTAAGAATTCTTACTAATCCCTTGGATAAATTATTATACTAATTGTATTAGCTAATCATTTTATTATGTTGTGTGCTACCTTAAGTGTTTTAGAAAATATGTTTAAAAATTTATTTTGAACTGACCCATTGGCCTGTCACTAATGTTATTTGAAAAGCTTAAGAATTCAAGTTGAAGCATTTCAAACACTTCTTAATTAAAATGCAATTAAGAATAAATTATATATACTTTATGTTGTCATAATCCTTTTTAAAGCTTTTAATTCTTTTAAGTTTTTCCAGGTTTTTTTTAGATATACTTGACATACAACTGTATTAATGTAACTTAAACAACACAGTGATTTCAATATGTATACATTTTGAAATGATTACCATATAAGTTAGCATCCTGTAATTGATAGTAAAATTATTATTTCTCTTTAGGGTTAGCTAAGGGAAATTTTTCAAAATGAATACAATTACAGTATTCTTTTTAGTATGCAAACAGTTCCTCTTTTATTTTATTTTTTTGTTTATTCTGTATGTGCCCACCAATATTTATTACTTCAAATATGCACTCCAGTGCTTATCAGCTTCCTTTGGTATGTGTGCCACAGTTTAAGTGCTATGCGCTTTTACTTCATACTTGTTCTGCTTATGTCTGTTCTAAAAGGTAAAGAGAAGTAGCAGGCATTGTAGGGTACATGTAGCATGTATGTGTATATGTATAGTTAAAAACATACATACAAGCTGTTGTTTAAATATCCCCAAATCTTCAATTGTGATTTATTGTCAATGTTACCATTACATAGTCTACTCATTTTATAGATACTCTCTATTTATATTTAGTAAACTATTATTGAAGAGCTTGTAAGGCACATATATTCAAGATTTGCCTAGCCATGAAAACTATACCCTAATACACTGAAATCATACTAGAAAATGAAAATTGCTCAGGTTCATAAGGTAACTTAGGGTATAAATTAGATGTTCAGTACTGAACTTGATAGCTTAGATGTTATGAGATACAACTTAGTGAAATATTTTATATTACTTTAAGCTTAATACTTTATTAAGTAATATTGGATATTTTAATCAAAGTCTCAAATGAAATAAATATGTGCAACTTATTTCACATACTTTTATGAAAACTCCTATTGATAAAGCAGAATACTTAAGCTTAGTTCTCTGGAGCCTATATGCTCAAATGTAAGAAAAGTTAAAGTTCTTAGAATTTGAATTTCTAAGAATACCCAAGCATGGAATAAATATGGTGTTGGTAATTTCTTCCTTTCATGGGGAGTGTGGAAGAAACTGGAAAGATAATTAGCATAGGCATCAAGTAACCTAGTCCTACTACTAAACTGTATAATCATAGACAAATAGTTTATGTCTTTGCATTTCAGTTATCTCATATTTTAAATGGAGTTAAGAATACCTTTTAAAAAACTCTTTATGGATATAAGATTCCATCTATATTGTAAAATATATCCTAAGAATTCAATTTTACCTAAGCCTATTGTCCAACTTAAAACTCCTCCCTAAAAATTTCAGTAATTGGGGAGACTATTTGTTCTCTATGTTATTTTGAACACAGACTCTTCAGCTGCCCTACCTATGATTAGCTCCAAGACTTATTTTCTGTACCTCTTGAGGAAGTTGCTTTCTGTGCCACAAATTTCTCGTCTATAAAACATATAATAATAGTACTACCTCAAAGGGTTGCTATAGGATACATTAGTTAACATATATATATATATATATAAAGAGTCTTAAATATTTGAAATTTGCAGAGACTGAAGTGCAGCTCTGGATGATAGTGGTGATTTAAAAATATTTTTAATTGAGTTGGAAAGATATTCTGGATATTCATTGTTAATAAATAAGGAAGAAAAGCAGATATAGTACATAATTTAATTTTTTTTTTTGACAGAGGGGATGGCTAGAGACAGCTAGAAGGGTCTTAATTTATGGGAAAGGTAAGAAGTTTCAGTATTAAATAACAGTCAAGGTTATTATATCCATGAGTTAGATAAAAGCACTCATAGATAGAAGAGAGAAGTTTCTTTAGGAAATACATGTATTTGGAAGATATTGAGAATGATGAGATACCAAAATAATCTGGTAAAAAGTGAACTAAAGAAAAGTCAGAAAAATCTGAAGCCGAACAGTTAAAGGAGAAACTATAAGGATAGTGTGATAATTATATCAAATGCTGCAGGTAGAATGATGCTGAGGAATGATTGTGAATTTGGCTAATAAGACATTTTGGTAATTTTTGAGGTCTAAGTTTCACAATATCAGACTTAGCTACAGTACTTAGAGATAAGATTTTTCTTTGAACACGAGCACCATGAAAAAGGAGAGCTAAAGTTATACTTACAAATATATCATCAGTAGCCAAATAACATTTTGCATTTGAAGATATGGGAAGTGGCTTTTTATATGTGGACATTCTTACTTTATAGCTCATTTTAAGGCTCACTTGAACAAGCACAATTTCCAAAGTCGAGTAAAAACCCATTCCTTATTCCAGATACTGTGGGTCTGTTGGAATGATGCTGAATCATTCACGATTGAGAGCTTAACTTTACATATTACAGATTTTACTCTTTGGAGATGCAGTAGAATTGACTCAGACAAGGGGATTTGGAGGGTTTTAGTTTGGAATAGTTGAAGAATTTTAAAACTCAGTAATCAAAGTCATTTTTTATTTTGCATTTCCTTAATCAGATTTCCTTGTGTTAAGAAACCTTTATTTTACTTTTTTAAAGGTTTTTTTAAATTTATGTATTTTTTATATCATTTGTGGTCCCCATAGATTTCCCACCACCATTTCACCACTGCACCATCACGTCAGTCCCTTGTGCTCTCTCCGCCCTCATCCCTCACCCCTCCCCAATTCCCAATTCCCCAATTTCCAATTCGTCCCTGTCTTTTTGTTTTTGTTGTGAAGAAAGCTTTATTTTAAGATGAAGCCCAATGATGTTGGATAATTAAGTCGCCATGGTATAAATTCTTCATAAATGAATTTAGCACCTATACAGGGACTATTTATTTTTCTAGCTTATTGATCAAAAAATGAAGTACAGATCAGCTGAATAACTTACTCCAGCAATTTAAAGTTCGAATTTAAACTGAAACAATTGGGGTTGGTATCAAAATCCAATTCCTTGACCTTAGAAAATGTGAAAAGGTGGAGACATAGACATGCTAAAGACAAAGTGAGAAACTGCAGAGAACAATATATGAGAACATTTTAGAGTTCTGCTCAGAGCATAGCAGGGAGAGAGGAATTCAGAATGGCCATGGGATGTCGGTGGATACCAACTCAATTTAGTTTGTAGTTTTATTTAGGATCCTCATTATAAAGAATATTTCCATGTGGTATTTGGAAAACTGACTGAAATTGTCTGCTTTCTAACAGCCTAGTCACTTCATCTAATCATCCTTTATTCTCTGAGAGTGATCACATACAATATTCTTCTGAAAAAACTCATATCATGACCTGTGTTTGAAATATTCAGGCTGCATTCCTTTGAATCTGGGTGTTACACTATATGTGAGTTACTCTGTAGTCATTCTTGTTGGCCATTAGTTTCTTTGGGGCAAAAAGTATGAGTTAATATGTAAGGATGATACTATTTTTAAATCCCTATATCTAAAAGTTTCTCATTCAGAATAACTTTCCCTGATAATGACTTAATAGCTATTCTAATTTAATGAAAAAAATTCATAATGTAAGATATTTAGTCAACATGAATAAAATTATGTAATGAAGTGCTTCTTTCCTTATACTCAGACTGTTGCCTATATAAGTTACATTTTATTCAAATTTATAATCTAAATATGTAACTGTTTTCCAGGATGTTCACCATCTATATATGAGGAGTTACTTTTCTAAATTTTGCTGTTAGTTCATGTATAGGAAGCCCATTTCAAATTTACGATTTATAATCATTGTTTACTGATGTTTTCTTAATTTCGGTATCAAAATATTTTCTTCTCTACAGGTTTTCTCAATTTTTTATGAACAGCTTTATATTATTTGATATTCCTGTTATTTGCACTATTTTAGCCTAAAGGAAATTTAAAGACTTGACAATTTTTATTCTTACTGTCATTGAAAATATGAAGTGAAATGTCATCTCTAAAAATGGATTTACTTATTCTACTCCTAGAATTTCGCCCTCTGTTTCATTCTTCTGCCCAGTAACCCTTGTCTGATTATGTTTTTCTTGGAGGAAGAAAAAAGCTAGGTCTGTTTCACACTTGCATTGTGGTTGGGAGGGCATGATCATGTGTTTGGATACTTTCAAGAATCTGTAGTTCTGTTGTGAATGATTTCTCGTCTGCCTCTTTGTTTGCCTAACTTAGAAGGTAAACAATATTTTTGCTACTGACAAAAATGTTTTTATTATTTTAATACCATAATTAATATAATTTGAATTTAGTCAACAAATATGATATCATAGGAGTCTAGAAATTCTTAATGAAAATAAGGGGTAACTCAGCATGAACAATAGCAAATATCACAAAATTTGAGTTTTCTAAATTATTTTGCTTGAGTTTTCATTTTTATTAGTTACATGCCTTAGGTCAAACATTTTAGTAGTCATATTACCATTTCATTTTCTGTACAAAGGTAATAGTCTTTGTGGGGTGGAATGTCTTCTTCACACAGAAAAAAGTTTATACTTTAAACATAATTCTATAAGCAAAATGTCTAACAATTAAAAATTCCAAAATGTCATTTGTGTTTGAAATCATAGCATGATATCTTTAATATGATTTAGTGTACTAATAATAAGTCTGCATCAATAATAAGCCTGAATAAATATTGTAATGCAGAAGTCTCAATTTTTATGTTATTGCCACGACATGTTTTTCATTATAGTATGAGGAGTGCTCTCTATTGTATGAGTTCTTAATGTACATTAGAAAAATTATGAGTTTTTTCCACCATAGGTATTATCTCACTTTCTATATGATGGATATTTTTATTTTTATCTAAGTTTTCAATTAACATGATTAGTATTTCTAAGTATATTTGAATTTTTATTTCTAAATGAAGATAACTACAAAAATGAATTTAAACTTTCTCATATGTCTCTCAAACCTTCCACACAATCTTAGAATATGTGTTATGTGGATGTAGTTGAAATGGATCTTATGACTATGTAATTAGACTTAAGAGGGGAACAGAGTTGTCTTTGATAATTATATCATACCAAAACATAATAAGACAGGATCTATGCACAGGATAATAATACATGTTGCTCTATTGACTAGCCTTCTGTTACTATGCATCTTAACTGTAGGGAAAAATCAGAATGTTCCATTCACACTCATTCTATTGGGAAAAATCAGAACATTCCACTCTCACTCACTCTATAGAGGAATTTTTAATGACTGAAATTCCAAGACAAACAGTACAAATTTCTAGACCAATTTACATTTTACATATTGGTGAAATATATATGATATTATAAAATACATGTAGAATACATTTAAATGTCATTGGCTTCAATATTAACCAACCAGAAAGTTATATAGCAGAAGAAATTATAAAGAACATCTGGTCCAAAAACTATTCATTATTCGGATGAGTTATATACCTGGAACAGTAAGATGAAATGTGCAGTTAGAGGGGTTATGAAGAGAGGACTCAAACTCAAGTTTTAACTCTTTGTGTCTTTTTAAGCAGTGGCATTTTTAATATTTCCTTCAATTTCTTATATCATAAATATCCCCACTATTCTAAGTCTAGATGTTTCAAAACCTCGTCAACACCATGATGGTTACCTCCACTGTACTCTTCATGTACACAGCCTTTACCTTACCTGCAGACTTAGTATATTCTGACTTGAAATATCAAGACCTAAAATGGTGCTAAAATCTAAATTCTCTGTGAATGAGCAAATCTTTGTAAATCTGTTCACTAAATTAGATGAGAGAAAGAGACATACTCTATTTCCTGTGATCACTAGGCCCGTCCTAGTAGTTTATATCCTAGAGAAGTTTGAATATCAGTTTCTTTTGACTGTAGGGAAAGGAGTTGGTGAAATTTGGTTATAGCGGCTCCCTTGAAGCACCATATAATGAAATGGCAGGGAGTTAATACAGAAACAGCAGACAGGTGGAGTTAGTGACAGGTAACCTAAATAGATTTTTTTTTTTTTATTTTAAAAGGACAGGTTTTGTTTTTTTGGTTTTTTTTTATTAGGAAAAGGAAAAAGAGAAGCACCTGCATAGTCACAGATGGGCAGGAGAGCTGCCTCTAAGGGTTGTTAATTTAAAAGACCATAGCTTTTAAAAAAGAGTATGAGCCTCACAGCAAGTAGTACAACACTTACACATTTCTAGAGCCTTTCTATTCCATTGAACTCCGATTTCCTTTGGCATGTATGCAGGTCAGTTTTCCTACATTCCTAGCAGCAAAGGAATGATCATTTTTATAAGCAAACACATTGTAAATAAAGTCAAATTATAATTTCTTTCCAAATTTGTAGTTCTTAATGACCATGGTAGAAAAATTTAAAATTGACTCATTTGGAAACAGTTATTCCTCAAAACTTGTGTGTCTTTGTTGGACAGTTAAAATTAAAGCTTGTTTATACTTTTAAAGAAAATGCTTCTGTTTGCCCCTGTACTAATGTAGAAATATTTGGTGCATAATTTATCATTTTTATCACAATATTTATTTACATACTTTTTCCTAATTTAATTTGTTCCTGTATTTTCATTTTTTGCATTATGTGCATATTTAACAAATAATGTAATGTATTTTATGAAGTTCTATATAATTTAATATAAAAATAACAAGATTCATGACAGGGAAGTGATCATGAAGAAATCACTTTATAGTAGCTTTAAAATTTTTTGGTTTGTGTAGTGTCTTAAATTCAACATTGAGAAAACTGATATGGAAAATATAAATACATGCTTATGTCAGCATGCATAAGTCAACATGCTTTGACTAATATTCAAAAACACTTTGTATTTATGCATTTAGAAGTATTATTATGTACTACTTTCAATCAATAAATCCAAATACTTTTATTTAACAAATAAATATCCCTAAGATAGATTAAGTAACAAATGACTACACATTTGCATTTTAAAAATTATTTAATATTCCCAAAATATTATTATTGAAAATGACAAAAGTTTTCAAACTGAAGAATTTTTTCTTTTAAACAAAAGCATTATATATTGTGTTTTTATAATAATGTTTTGTTCAGCATAATATATAGTTATGCCAGATATTTTTATAGATGATATATTAACCCAGGTAAGAAAACAATAGCACGGACACCTACCTTCAATAACAGTACTAACTGCTAGCATTCCAGTTTGTAAATCCTATCTCTCTTTTTACTCCATCTCTTGTCTTTTGTGTAGGTTATGTTTTATTAATTATAGTTTTAAAATTAATGGTTTATAAGCTATGGTACTGTATATCATTTGACCTTTTATAACTGTTATTGTAGTCTCTGTATTTTATATATACATGTATATGTGAATGCTCATGCATAATGTGTGCATCCATTTTTTTCATGACTACATAGTAGCCTGAAGATAGACATAAATGCAATTAACTATCCTCTATTGCTGGACATTTAGAATGTCTTCACAATAATCAAACAATGCTACAATGAATATTCTAGTCTTATGTCTCTGTTAATTGATTCATTTCTTTAGGAAAGATTCTGAGAGGAAATTTATGTTCAAAAACATGACTATTGTAAAACCTTTTGATACACAGTACCAAATATGTTTTAAGTAATTCACTTTTTATCATTAACATTGGTTACTTTGCAAAGTGTTCATGTAAATGACCATTTTTTTCAAGTCTAGTATGTAACTGTCAAACTGAAATAAATGTTATTTTCAGTTATAAGGCATTTAGAAAACACTTATTCAATAAAATCAAGGACTATTCTTTCTTTCTGAGTTGCACTGCCTTTGAAAATACAATTTTAACATGCATCCATTTTTTCTGAGGAATATTTTAATAATTTTTGTCATTCTTCTGATTGTTTTTAGAGTTCATCCTTTGAAATCCACAAAATAAACACAGTCATGCTTTCTCCTAGGTGACTGTCACCTTGCAGTAAACAAAGAACTACATACTCTGATAATGCCTTTTTCTTTATTGCACTCAATTTGGGACATGCGTAGGATGGTGGTTTTAGCATTTAGAAATTTTATGAATTTGACTTTTCAACTTATTCATATTGAATATTATTTCTGTCACTCATTTTCGTTCATAACCATCTTTTGTGTGTCTTCAACACTGTCTGTATTTTCAAAGAAGTTTGAAATTTTTTTCTAAACTGGGATTCAGTAAGACAGTCAAAAGTAATTTTTTTCCCTCTCTTGGATGGTTTGGTAAAATATATTTAAAAATATGTTCTACTATGTAAACTATATACTTTTTTACCTTCTGCTAGAAAAGGTCTTCAGATAATATTTTTTTATTCTCAGATTACATTTATCTTAGTCGATGTATTTTATGAAAATTAATTTGATTTGCTAAGGCTACACTATGTATATTGTTATCAATTATTTGGATAGTTTTGACAGAAATTGTTGGTATTGGAAAACCTTCACTGTTAAAATATGAAAACGTGATATTGTTTGAAACCTTCACTATTAATGAAACCATGATCTTTTTATAAAATTTATTGGAAAACAAAGTTAACATTTACCTTTTAAAAGGAAAAATTAGAGTATATCCATGTACATAATGCAAATATTTGATGATAATTTCACAAGTTCCTGATATATTAATTTGCTGAAAATATTTATAAATAAGTTTGTCTCCTAACTTCAGATATTAAAAGACATATCTTCTTTTTATAAAGACCTAATACAATCAAAGAAAAAGGAATTACGGACATATTTTCATCAGAAACTTTTATGAAACAGATAGACACATTGTGACATTTTTTTTCTCTCAGATACAGCAAGACTTCAAAAACCTGATTCTGTATCAAGGTAGTAAAAGGGATGAGAGGTTGTGAGAATTTTCAGTGCTAACCAATACAGTTTCTTGATTAAAATAAGATTAATACTCTTAGATGTCCATGATGTCTGTAATCATAAGTTATCTAATTTTTTTTCCTAAATTTTGAGCTTCTTCCTTTGTGTTTTTGATACTGGGTTTAAGAAATTTTCCCTCTTAAGATTCCCAGATTTGAGTATTTGTTGACCATCAAAAGGTGAATCCCTCAGCAGGCCGGCCACATTCTGCTCACTTTTCAATTTCATTGTAAATTGTATCACTGCCAAACCCATGTCCCTATTTAAGAAGTTTGGGTTATGATGCTGTACTGGGACCCCAAAAATGTGTGTGTATATGTGTGAGCTTCTGTATTTTAGAAACAAGTACTTTCAAATTAATACCAGGGCATCTATATTTGACTTTTTTTTTTTAATTTTTGGTGTGGATAAAAAAAGCCTTGCATAATTTAAATACGATATTTAGAAAATCAGTGAAAAAAGCTTTGAAAAAATGTCAAGGAGACATTTGTCAAAGAGAACTGCTAAAATTAATGGTTATTCAGGAAGCTTTGTGTATAAATGTCCATAAGCTACAGGTCCACTTGAGGAATGATTTAAACGAACTCTATTATTTCTGAAACAAGTTATTAATGAAACAATCATATTGTCTTAGTTTACTTAATTAGTAATTTATACCAAAAAAGAATTTGAGGCTAGTATTGAATATACTTACACATTATCACTTCAGTAGACACAATATATGCAAATTTTGTTTTAAATGTGTTTGTGTAAAATATCTAATTGTCCATTTGTCTTAATCATTTTTGTTCTAATTTGAAATGTTTTGAGATTTGATTTGATTTTTAAACTAATTTTGACTTTTTTTTATCATACTCAAATTACCAATCAAATCAATCTTCTGAAATGTTTTCTGTAGTAAACGTAGTATCACATATAAAAGTATGTCTCATAGAGCTTCTTAGATAAATTTACAGTCTAAAGATTTAAACTAGTACTTCCAAACTGCCTTTTTAAAGACTATTTCAGCTAGTTATAATTAGTGTGTATTTGGGAAGGAGGAGCCTAATACAAACAAAAGATTATTTATTACAAAATTTTTCAGGTTTTTTAAATGCAAATTTATAGTGTAAATCTGAAATAGAGGAGACCGAACAAAAACTTGCCTCTTCACACACTTTCTTTTTTTTTATTCTTATTTGTAATTTTAAAAATTATATCAAGGTAGCCAATACTTTGACTTATATCCTTTTATAGAATATAGCATAGACGATCAGATTTGAAAGTTTAGAAAATACATATTCCATTCCGAGATAGTGAACAGCTCTTCTACTTGCAATGATTCCTATAATTTTTATTTCATTCTAAGTAGTAAGAAGTAAAAATACTGTTTTGATTGAAATAAAATTAATGTTACAGAAAATATTATTTCTGTGTTGTTTTCCTTAGAGAAAATCATTGGCAAAAAAAAATCAACTTGCTGGTGAAAAATCCCCTATGATGAGGATTCCTCTTTATCAAAAAGAGATTTTCCCCTCTGCAGGTGTTATTATTTGTGGAGTACTTTCTCTATGAGAACACATTTTTTTAAAAAATGTAGAAAAAGATTTGGGAAAGAGGCATATCTGGTTACTATTTGTTCTAGGAATTATCCTCTTAGGAGAATCTAAAGTTGTAAGTTAAAGGTAGAATTGCCTAAGCTTGTTGACTATAGAGCCACTAGGTGCTACCTTGAGATTTTATTGGTTGAGATTTCAATGTAGAATATTTTTCATTTAGAGACCACGTATAGATGAAATTAGAATTTATCTCACAACATATTTAAATTGTTAGGTCACTCTAGTTGCATATTTTTCCTTATATTAAATACAGATTCATATCTTTCTTAACCGCCTCACCCCTTGATCTATAAAATATAGATGATGTCACATAAGCCTAATTCTACAAAAATTTTAAATCCTTACAAAGGAGAAAGGATCTGTAATATGAAATTAATTTATATGAAGCCAGTATGCTTTAACTATGATTATAGGCTATGGGCTAGACACCAAGTCTAGCCTACTGCCTGCTTAGTGAATACCTTTTTATTGGAACACAACCACACAGATTTGTGTCTGTAAGGTCTGCAGCTGCTTTCGTGTTACAATGGCATGGTTGCGATAGAGACCATATGGTGCACAAAGCCTAAGAGATTCATTGAGCTCTCTGCAGGGAAGTTTCCAGTTCTTGCCAGTATGTCATATTATACCTAGTAATCAGAAAGTTTTAATGTAGTTTTCATAAGAAGTTAGTACCCAGAAAATATTCTATTAGAAAATGCATCTATATGTATGTGTGTATCTATATGTATATATATTTATTTGTGAACATGTATATATAAAATATTTAAACTTCTTCATTTATTGGTGCTATTCATATTTAAAATACTATTTGTTACTGTGACATCAAAAAGAGACTTCCCAAATACTCTATTTAGCTAATATTCCTTTGGTATACATAATGTTTTGATGCTGGGGTGATTATTTTTTTGTTCCCTTGCTATTGGAGAAAATAAGCATTTTCCTGAGAATATTTTTGAAGTACAAGTTTCAATGTTGTATTTTAATAAGTCTATACTTTGCTGTATACACATTCATATAATGGAGGCACTAAATGGATTTTAGTTGAATTTTTATAGTAAATTTATATTAATATGATATTTACATTCCCTATTCTATAATTTGGAACAGTCAATCACTTATTATTAAAACGTGACTCTTAAAAGGAACAAATTGCCTCACTTCCTTGACTAGTTTATTTAAAAGTGCTGTTATACCTAGAAGTCACATAATGTATGTTTTTATTAATACTCTTTTATTCAAGATTTTCTTGCTCCCTTTTGAAACTGTTTTCCCCTTTTATCTTAATTAATCTTCACTTAAACTTAGAATTATCTAATACACATTGAGAATTTTTTTCAGGGTGAGTATTCAATAAAGACAGTATAGACTTACTTCTGTCTAGACCTCTTTTCCTCTTTTCTGCAGTTTTAAAGTTATGATCTTACGCAAGGAGTATATTGCATGTTTACATTCCTATCTACTATCATTGCTTTTATTATACATACCCACTTATGCCCTTTTAAGCTATGATTATTTTTCCCAGTTTGTAGATTCATAGAACATAATTGAACATTTGTTTTTCCATTATGTATATACATGAGAAATGGAATTTCATATAAAGTCTCTTTAATAAAAATCAGAAATGTACTTTAAAATACTTCCTATGTTTGTTAAGAATTGCTAAATAAATTTAGTTCTTGTTATCAAAGTTTTAAAGACCCTTTGATACCTATAATTGATGTGTTTTGCGGTAACACCTATTAGTAGATTAATCTCAATTTGTAATAGGCGTACTAGCTCACTTTCTTGCACTCCTTTTTTTTCTTCTGAAATGATTGCAGTAATATTTTGTGCCTTTATGGGCATGGTATTTTTTTATTTTTTAGCAGTATATTCCCCGTTTCTCTTTCTTGATCCTAATTCTAGAAAATTCTGGTTCAAAAATTCTTCATAATGTGTTGGGGGAAAAATGCTTTAATAAGTGAACTAATTTTATGATATAGTTTCTAAATGTAATCCTCAGATATTACTTGCACCACTTTGGTTTTCTTCCAGTAAATAAGCCAAACTTGATTAATTAAACCCAAGTTTTTATTATTGCTGTTGTTAGATTTATGTGCTGTCAAATGTATTCTCCTGAACATACATGTACCAGAAAGTGTTTTTTCACCTAGTGAAGATTTGTTATCTTCTGTTTATCTTGTTTATATTTTATTTAGGATTTAACTTATGTATTTAATAATCATGCTTTTATTCACTAAATTGCATAGTTTAAATAAATCTAAAAAATAATAATGACATTTAATTTGTACATTATAGCTTGAGTGAAAGTAGTATATCAGACTAGCATTTCTTCTTTTTTTACATCCTGTAAGTAGGGGTCAGAAATAAGAACTGAACATTAATTTTATGGGTTTTTTTCTACTCGATAGGTGCTATCGATATAGAGGAGAGAAATCGCCAAATGAAAATTAACAAATACAAACAGGTAGCCGGATCAGATCCCAGACTGGAACAAGATTACCATTCAAAGGCAAGACATTTTTCTTTTTAAAAATTGTAAAATAACCAATTAATCATACGAAACCATTAGATTCTCTTCAACTGCTGAAGGCAGATTAGTTAGACACAAACATATAATGCAGTGGCCCCATTTTATTATCAAGTGCTAAAAATTTGTATGTTTATAGACAAATTGTTAGGGATAGAACTTGCCTCATTTAAAAAAATTAATGTAGTGGATTAAAGACATAAACATCACAAATTACCTGAAGAACAAATTTTTTGAATTTTTCATTTTATAAAACCTGTGAAAGTTTCTACCATCATCAAAAATGTTTAGGAAGAAATTCTATTTTTGATGGCTTATCTCCATGTAGACTTTTTTTTTCATTGTAATTGAATCTGATTTATTAATGAGTTATTGGGGGAAAATACAAGCTCATGAGGCATTGTAAGTTCAAAAAAAAATTTTAGTGAAAATACTTTGGACTTAAATTTTGGAAAAAAAGCTGAGGTTTGAAATTTACCAGAACAGGAAATAAAGATTATTATTTTATTGTTCTTACCTTTCATTGCTTTTACATTTTCACAGCATTTTTAGGTATGCTATTATTTATGGCCAAAGTCATGAAAAGACTTTTTTCCCTAAAGTACTTATTTTAGATTTAATTAAAATGATGAAAATAGCAAAACTTACTCATAATATTTAGTTGTTATGTATTTGCTCTGTGGTTTAGTAATGTAATCATTGCAACCATGTAATATTTGTGGTTTGTGTATTTGTATGTTAGAGAAAAAGTTTGGATTTTCAGATCTGTAGGTCTTCTTACCCTTACTTGCTTAACCTTGAGCTTCTCTCCATTGAACTACCTTATCAGTTCTTTGATAAAGTTAAGACTTACTAAGTATCATTTTCTGTATGGGATATGCATACCTGGCAGGTAGCACAGGTGTCTTGTTTGTTCATTGTACAGCATAGAAGAGACATTCTTTTATCAGCATCATCTTCTAAACAAACCATCAGTCTCTTCCCCAAATTACATATATAGTGCCATAATGAATGTGGAATTATTCATCACAGATTCCTGATGTTGTGGAAATGGCACAGGCATAAAGGCAGAGAAAATAATTAAGATAAATGGAAATAAACTTGCCTTTATTTAGCAGGTCCTAAACTTGTAAGAACTTTTTCTAAAATTGAATTTCAAGAAAAACTTCAAAATGGTTTAGTAAACTTCACAGAAAATAATTCTGTGATGACACAATGGTTCAGATATCTGTAACCTTTTGAGCTTGCTACCAAAAGTGATACTTATGTTTTTCCCAGGTACTATCTGATTATTTCTGCCTTAGGCTAAACAGAGACAAACCTGTTTTTTTATGGTATCTATTCTATAATCTCTCATTTGCTCATTTTATATAATCCAAACACCAAGGTATAAAGTCCTAATAAAGTAGGATATCAAAATTTCTGTAAGCATATCTTCAGATACACAGATTTGTTTGTGTATAATCCTCTATACTTTAGGAAGGAATGGTGGATTTTTTAAAGTGCATATAATATTCTATATAATATTTTCAGGGAAGAAATAAGGATCACAAACAAATAAAGTAAGGCAAAACAAGGTTTCATTTTAAATCCAATAAAAAACAACACCTCAGAAGCATTACCAATGACTCTTGTTATGAATGTGCCTGGAGCTCTGAAGTGTTACAACTTCAATTCCATTTTAGGTGAAAGAATTTACGCACTAGTTATACTAAAGCAGTATAATTTTCTAAGTACTCACCAAGGTGTGAGTTTCAAAGTGTGGTCCCAGACCATTAACATCAACGTTATCTATTCACAAGTGTAATTCTCTGGCCCCCTCCAGGTCTACTTCACCAAAACTCTGGATGTGGGGTCTTTATCTTTTAACAAACATACTGGGTGATTCTGATGCATAATAAAGTTTGAGAACTACTGCTCTAAAATTTACTTGTTTGTAAAATTTGCTTCTAGGTATCTGAAAGAGTTGATTTCCTCCATTAGTGTTTTAAATAGAAGCCAGTGATGAATGAGGTTGAAAATGGAGACTTTGTTTTGATAATGAGTAATTGGATACCTTTGCAAAACTTTTAATAACAAATCTAACAAATCTTATCACTTGAATGCCAAATAATTATTTATCTGCTTTCTATTGCTGGAAATATACATTCAGCTTAATCAAAAATATAACTAAGTTATTAAGATAGAATATTTTAAAAGGATCCAAAAAGCAACTCTAGTTTGTTCCACTGCAGATTATTTTCTGGTGTCAAATAGTCTACTGGGTTATCTATTTTTGATCTTCCTCTCTGTGGGTCAGAGAGAAATTTATACAGGATTCTTTTTGAATCAAAGGCACATCCAGATTTAATTGTTAATTTCCACAGTAAGAGTAGATTCAATTTTTCAACAGAATCTCCTTTTTTATATGGAATACTTAACTATATTTTTATTCTTATGTCAAGAACAAGTACCAATTATAAGATTTCTACTGTATTTTCATACCTTAGATCTAATTCTTAAGAAAATATCATTTAACAAATGAAGGAACAAATATATAGAAAGGTTACATGATCTACCTATGTTTACATAACTACTAAGTCATGGAAAGTAGTATTCATTGCCAATCTGGTGTTTCAAATTGAAACAATTAAATTCAACTTCTCAGATCTATGGAACATATGCTATACTGCTCAGCTATTTTCTTGAAATCCCAGTGAAACTATTGAGAAACTGAATGGATTCTAATTAAATGTACATGAAGGCTTTTCTTAACTACACATTTCACATTTTCAATGGCATAGCTTTCCTGAATTCCTCGTCTTCAACAATGATAGGTATAAACAATTTTTACTATTTTTTTTGGTTTTGAACAATGCATTTTGAAATATTATCTTTAATTAAAAAATCTCAGTAACTTATCTTGAAAGCATCTGTAGAACAGTATCTATTAATTTACTTTTTATGAATATTTTAAATATACTAGGAGTAGGAAGAGTATTTATCAAAAGCAGCAAAAGCATGTGAAGACCTGCTTCCTATTTAATCAGCAAATGTCTTTTTAGTAATTTTTTCCTTAAAACAGAATTTTAACTATGTAGCCTATGTCCCCTTTAATGCCTTTTGTATTCCTAGTATCTGTGGCAGCTGAAATGTGATTCTTTGTTCTACTCTCAGCAGAATTTATGGATCCACTTTTGTCTTTTCTATAAAACCAATATTCTGCTCTTCATTCATTCAGAAAACTGTGAATGTCTATTAACTTTAATAGTGCACTCTATACTAAAATACACTATAACACAGCATTGTAATACAACATTGGGTAACTAACCTTCTATGGGTTATACAGTGATTAATGAACATAATTAGAATTAATTGAAAATTAAATAGTGCATATATCTGAAAATAAATATAGAGAATTTTTTCATGCTTATTAATTATATGGAATTAATTTTATAAATTCACCGTTTTAATATTTTTAAATGATACCAAAAGATATTTTTAAAAGGGTAGTTCTTAACAATCCTACAAAGAATAAAACAGTGCAGTTCTTTGGTACAATATTTACTTGGCATGCAAAGTTATTTTTGTAGAAGCAATGCTCTTTTTTAAATAAGGTGATTTTACACAAACTTGTCACAAAATATCTTATACCTACTCTAGCATTTATGTCATAATTTTCTGTTTTCTTATTTACCTCTCAATGCAATATGTTAGAATTAAGCAATATGACTTCCAAATTGTCCAGAACTTTTCAGAATGAACCAGAAAGTCCATACTAATCTAACCCATAATCTAATAGATTGAGTTAGTGTTCTGGGAGCAGAGGACAATGTAGAATAGAAAAGAACCTTCTCCATTCACTATGCCTGCCTGGTCCTAGGTACTTGTCCCTCTTTCTCCTAGGCTCTGTCTTTCTGCACCCATGTACAATTTCAGAAACATATTAGGAGGACAGAAAACCAGCTAAAGTACTTACATTACAATTTGAATGACAACACAGATACAGTTTTGTTTTGTTGAAGACTCTAAGTATAAATAAAACTCACATTAATGTATCAAGCAGTACTGTATTACAAGCAGTATCAACATAAAACATTTCAAATCATTAAAGACAAAGAATTTTTGGCAAGTGGATCACCACTGTTAACTAAGCTGTTCCATTTATATTAGAGCTTATTCTCTTTTCAACACAGAGAACACACATTCTCTGCCAGTCTTAATCGTTTTGAACTGACTTTCAAAACACAGCAATAGGGACACAGAAGAGGGGAGACAGGTTGGGGCTGGTTAGTAGTGGCCAGGTACGAACTGTTTACAGGAACAGTGTTTGTAAGTCAGAAGTATTTTAAGAGTCCAATATCAACAGAATGTGACAGGCACAATAGAGTGCAGGAATGAGACTCTGGCAAAGCAAACTCACCTGAGTGGTCTGAGCTTCTTTATCATTAAGTAGGGTTTAGATAGAGAGTTCCTAGGGCAGTGATTAGGATGAGTTGATATATATAAATGGTTGAGTACTTAGTAAAGGGCTCAGTACATGATGTAGATATAATAGTTATTATTTTATATAGTAACAGCAGCATATATAATTACAGGCACCAGAAATGAATATGATGAGATTCAAAAAATGATAAAGAAATAACTGAGCTAATGAAAATTATTTTACTGTAGCTCATATATCTTTTAATGTTTCCTTTGTCCTCAAAGAGATTGAAGCAGTAAACATCAAAAGGAACAAAATCGAATTTAAGGGGAAAAATTTATGAGTGATATGGAGATAAAAAATTATAAAAAGATACCAGATTTTAACTGTGATGAGAAATTACAAACTAAATTACTAAATTCAAGAAATGATGTTAAAAAGGTTGATGTTAAGTGAACTGACTGGTCCTTAGGAAATGATTAGCATATATGCATATGGATCTGGATATTTAGAAAGAAATCCTCTATATTAACAATGACATAAACTGGATGTAAAACTGAAAGACTACATTTATATAAAGCAAATTTTAAAATGTAGATCAAGTGGCTTCATACAAATTACTAAACACAATGTATGAAAATACAAACATTTCTTAGGAGTGAAGAAATGAAAGTTGAACTTCAAATTTATAGCAGTGATGGTAGTAAAATGCAAAAGGCAAAGCCTTTTTTTTTTTTTTAACCCAAGAAGAAAAGCTGAGCTGCTTGTGTCATATAAGACAGCCCAGTAACAGTGAGACGGGGGCAAGCCTATGCCCCAGAGGAAGATCTGCAGCAGAGGAAGATCTGCAGCATTGGTTGTCAAGCTAGCCAGAGAATTGGATGTTGACATGAAGCAGCCAACATGTCAGTGTCAGACACAGTCATCTGATGAACAGAGTAGGAGAATCCAATCGGAGTAATTCCGGTCATCTAATTTCTACTTTATCATTCACCAAAGAGGGGATTTAGATATCCACTGGGGAGTAATAAAGCATCCTTTCTTGGAATTAACAGTGCTGTTTCATGAAGAGAGGAAAGATTCAGATTTTAAAAGAATTCCTTTTAGGCTTGGACTAGTTAGGAGAATGGTTTCTTTTTTTTTAAATCAAAATTAAGATCACCTACTCATCATTTCCATCTTGAGTCAAATCACAGACTCTTACTATTCACGGATGAAGATGCCACACACAATGCCAATGATTGATCCTCAATTTCTTCAATGAAACACACCATTTCCCTAACATTATATCCCACTCTGCCAAGTTTTTCTATTGTTCTGTTCATTCCCCATAATCCTACAACCATGCAGCTTCATGCACTCTAGCAAAATCCCAAGAGGACTTTTGAAAATAGGTTAATTTGCTAATATAGGAGCATAGGGGTAAAAGACAATTGACATTTCTTAGAAGCATTCTCATTGCCAGCTTAGTTTACAAGGCTCTGAGAAGGAATGCTGAGTCCTGGGTACTGCTGCCATCGCTTACATTCCACATCTCTACCTGCTGAGGATACATCTTAACCAACTATTGCACATTTTACATTTCTTCCTGACTTCAAACCAAGCTGCCACCTTCTAGACTGTTTGGTGCTGCCCAAGCCATGTAGCCTCCAAGCCTTTAGTTAATTACCTGCTGTGTGCTTTCTTGTTACATTACTCAGTGGTGGTTCTTTTCCCAAGTATATTTGTGAAGAGAAACTAAACCAGTTTTAAAAATCCAGATTATTAAGCTAGCAAAGCAATATGTAATATGGCCCTAGTGCAAGAGATATGAGTGGTCATCTTATGAAGGCCTGGCTAAAAAAAATTTGATCCCATATACACATTTGTAAAAGAATGTTATAAGTTGAACTTTTAAAAAATTAAATCATTCTTAGTAATTTTATATCCTATTTTTCTCATATTCATGTTTTTGAGGGTAGACACCTTTATATTTTATTAAAAATCTACCAAACTAGAATTTAAAGTAAATAAAATATTTGTGTACATATTTATACAACTCTGTATAATTAAAGGGAGAAGAAACAGTTGGAACGATAGCTTCTTGCTATTCCTGTACATTACCAGTAACCCCCGACGCAAGCATTTTCACAGCAGAGCTTCTGAAGTTTTGATTACAGTAATAGAGATATAGAGGCAGTTTTATAATCATTTTCAACTTAGTTTGAGTAGTGATGATTCAATGTAGACAACATGGTAATGTTCAGTATGGAATCCAGAACTAAACTGTCTGAGTTCATTCAAAACCTACATTTGTCACTATCTTTGTATACCTAACCTTGGGCAAGTTAATTAACATCCTTCTGCCTAGGTTTTTTATTCTGGAAGGTATGCTAATAATATTACCTACCACATGGATTGTTTTCAAGATTAAGGCTATTTATATACAAGTATAACGTAACATATACAGAGTTTGGAACTTGATAAGGAATAAGTAAATGTTAGCTATGATATGGTTTTGATGGTCATGATAGTGGTGGTGATGATGATGATGATGATGATGATGATAGGGAAGGAAAAAAGAATCATCTTTTCTAACAGATAACTTGCTCTAGGCAAAGATTTTGGGAATTCAGATCTGTATTTGTTGCTCTCAACAATCTACTAGATATAGAAAGTGTATCTTTAACGTAATCCTAAGTGCAAGTGGGTGAAAGGGAAGAAAAGTCCAAAAGTTAATAATTTTAAAAGTCTAAAAATGAATTTGGGTTGTCTTATTTTTATTAGTTTAGTTCAATTAATAGCTATCCCAAATTATTACCCTTTCTACTCCTTCATAAGTGGAGTATACCTCAACCTTAATTTAAATATAGATGCATAGAGAGAACATTATATTTACACAGAATTTATCTATAGCTATACATACACTCACACACATATCCTAAAGCTCTGGTTAGAGAATTTCTCTCCATATATTAGCTGATTTCTTCCTTAGATGAGAGGTACAAATAATCCTCACCTTATGTAAAAACTTAAATAATTTTAATGGGCTTTTAGAAGTCTGTATTTTTATCTGTGATTAATCTTTGAATTTAAAAGTTTCTAACTTTATGCTCCTATTTTTCTTAGCATCTCATATTGATTTGCTAGGGCTGCCATAACAAAATGTCACAGCTTAGGTAACGTAAACAGCAGCAATTCAATTTTTTTTAGTTCTGGAGGGTGCAAGACTAAGATCAATATGTTGGCAGGTGTGGCTTCTTCTGGACCTCTTTCTTTGGCCATTTCCTTGTCTTTACATGGTCATCTCTATATGTATGTCTGTATTCAAATATCTTCTTATTGTAAGGAAATCTCTCATGTTGGGTTAGGGACCCATCCATATGGCCTCATTTTTACCGTTACCTCCTTTTATTTAATTGCCTCTTTAAAAGTCCATTTACAAATATAGCTACATTCTGAGGTACTAGGAGTTAGAACTACACAGCATATGAATTTGGGGTATACAAGTGAGCCATGACATATCTCTACAAAGTCATTAATAGTATTTTAAATTATCACTTTAATGCTTATTTATCACTTTAAAACTTATTTTTGGTTATAATATGAACAGAAATTTGAAGGCAGACTAACTATACCCACTTGTTTTGAACTTTTTTTTTTCATTTTGTTACTTTTTCTATATTTTTGTATTTTTCCAATTACCTTTTTGCATCCTAGGAGCTGAGATATTTTGTTTTTAGTAGTGGAAGGGTTTATAAGTTCATTTTTTATATTAGTTTTCTTAGTCATACAATCACATTTATACTTAATTACGGTTTTCTTAGCCATAATTTCATGCTGATATGGAAACATGGATCCTTTTTCTTTACATGTTCTTGCAAATTACTACCTCCTACTATATAATCACATGTAAGGCTGGGAAATCCAAGGGGATTTTTTTTTAATTATGAAAGAGTTATTTGAGATGACTGAGACAACAAAGTATATGCTACAAAACACCAGAAATTATAAAAGAAATAATTTGTTCCTTTTTAGTAAATATGTTACTAAAAACTGACAAAAGAGAGAATTTGAAGTAAGCTACATCTCCATGCTGCTAAAAGGACAATCTGTGGACAGTGGCTGCTGGCGCCAGTAGTATGATTCTCCCTGCACACCGCCTCAGGGGAAACATTTTTCTTTTACCTTATACAAAAAAAAAGTAATTATGCATTCAGTTTCGCTTTCAGTCATCCTCCAGAGCTGCTAACTTGCTAGCCACTAGAATACTCTACAGGGATTCAAGGGATGAACAATATAGGGTACTGGATAGATAAAGATCTTTCTTTATAAAATCAAGGAAGATATGGAAAATAAGAACAGAAGAAAATGTGGTAAACAGGGTAGAAGCATTCTTTCTCACTCAAATTTCATACATTTAGTAAGATTAAGCATGGGCATAGAAATTTACAAATATGAGAATATTCAAAGAGATGTGAAAACATAGATAGCTTTTGAATTAATTCTGGCCTCTGTTGCCTACAGAAATAAATGTTTTCTGTCCAATATTTAAATTCTTTATTATATATCTTTTTAAGTAAACTATCCTTCTTGAGAATAGTGGTTATATTTTATTTATCCTTGTGGTCTCCACAGTGACAAGCACTTTGCTTTGACCCAAAGGACCAAGTATTCAGAATTAATTCTAAGGAAAGTGTCTTTCTGATATTTAATTCTAGCTAGATATTTTAGTTTTCTTACCTGAGGACTTAAAAAAGCATTTAGTCATAATGTTCTTGTTATTGGATATGAGATATCAATAATAAAAACTTATCAGATGTGAAAAAGTGATATAAAATATTTGAAAGTTATTTATAAACCATAAAAATTACTCAAATTTTAATAGTCACTAATGTTATGATCATGTACTATTAATTTCCTTGGCTTAACTTTCTTGATGTCAAGTATAATCATAATTATTAAAAAGAACCCAGATTAACAGTTTAAGAATAAATGGATATACATATCTAAGTCAGGTTTGATGTTACCCTGCCCTAAGTAAATAAGCAATCTGGTGTCAAAGGACAATGTCTTAATTTTTGAATATGGAATTAGGAACTTATTTATAAATTTTCCATCGCTATTTTCAAGTCAAGATGAAGTGTTTGTGATCATGGCATGTATCTATATTAGGATCACAATATAGAGCATCTTTAGTTTCATCATAGTCTATGTCTAATTATAATCATGATAAATATATGCTATGTATAAAAAGACCCGTGATCTCATTTGAAGCTCACATTGGATCCAAGAAGTTAAGAGACTGCCCCAAATTAAACAGCTGCCACTAGTCTGGACAGCAGTTACTCATTCATTCATGTCTTTCAGCTCTGTAACCTGTGGTCACTAGAATATACAACTTCTTACCAAAATTAGATGACAACATTATGGTTTTCATCAGTATTGTTGGTTACACAATGTGCCTTTGTACTAAGAAGTAAGAAAATGTTTTCTAGACAGAACAAAAGGAGTAGTATTTTTTTCAGGTTTGCATTTAGATGTTCATAATACCAAAAACCTGACAAAGTCATCAACAAATAAGAAATTTTTTTCACAAGCACAGAATCTAAGCAGCAGTCATTGGCTGGTCATACTGTTTAGGAGTCAAGCTCTTAAAAACTTGTCTCATGCTCTCTGATAATAGAGTAAGAAATTCATCTCCATTTTCACAGAATGATTACTGTGCCCCTGGCTCATGTTTAAATTGCAATCAGAAGTAAAAGTGAAAAGAAAGGCAGATGGCCATATCAGATGAAGCAGCCCACTGTGATCAGAAAAGTAATAGCTCTCTCCAAATCCCACCCCTGGAGTCCTGCTTATGCTCAGAAGCCAGATTCAAATCAAGTGATTACCCTAGCTGCAGGGATCCTAGAAAATGAAATTGTTTGGTTTATTGTTGTGCTTAGACCACCAAAATAAATTTGGACTCACAATAAGGTGCATAAAAAGAGAAAGAACATTAGTAGAAAGTCAGCAGCAACTGTTACAAAGAAATAGATGTGACTAATAGCCAGCATGAAAGACCCAGGTCCTAATTACAGATCCCAATAGCTAAATAATGAAATATTTGCGTCTATAAAATGAGTAAACTATATTTCTCACCAAGCAGAATGAAGGATATTGGAGAAGTCAAAATAACTCCCAAGTTTTCTAGTTGGATATAGAGCCTATGAAATAGTGAGGGGTTTAGAAGATACAAGAAATGTTGGTTTGATATAAAAAAGAATAAATTTGATTTTGGCCACATTGAAGCTGATGTACTTATAGAATAGCATATTGAAGATGTTTTGTTAGTGTCCAGACATATAGATCAGAAATTTGGGGAAAAGGTGAGAGCAAAAATTATGGACTTCTTAGTCATTGTATCATAGTTAAAATGGATAGATAATGGAATTACATGATCTAGAGACTATTTATGGTGAAAATCAAAGAGCTGAAAATTGAAATTTGGGAGAAATATAATTTAAAAACAAATTAGGTACAGTAAAGACAGAAAGTGATACTAATAAGAAACTGTTTGTGAGACAGGGGCAACTCCATGAGTGGCGTTATCTGGGAAGCCATATGGAAAAGTTTCAGGAAGAGACAGGACTTCAACAATATTAGATGTAATAGCAAAATCAAGGAATAAAAAAAGCTAAAAAGACATGACTCACTGGTATATAGGATATTGGTGTTTTCTTTGTTTTTGAGAATAGTTTCAGCAATATTGTTTAGAATGGGTGAAGAATTATGGATTCTGAGGAGGAATTCTGTGGTAAATGTATGAACTCTGTAAAAGGGCAAAAGCTTGAACTCTGCAGTCACCTAAAATTTCTAAATGTAGATTTGGATTGCAAAACTAGCATTTCCATCTTGAAAAACGTATGAAATTGATGGAAGGAAATAAAGGATGGTGCTTCTCAAAGAGCAGCAGATTACTAGACTTTGTGTTCCCAAGTCTTTGTCATAACAGACTACTTGCAACAATTCCTCCTCTACAGATTCTTCAGGAAAAATTATTAACCTTATAAATTCCCTTCAGACCCAGAGACAATGACATTTTAGTAAATCTTGGCCTACAGGCTAATGGCTACCCTTTCTAAGATTGCGGTTTTCCGCTTTAAGCTGTTCTTGCTGCTCCATCTTTTACAAGACTTCCCTGGAGAAATAATTTACAGATATTGTATTTTACTTCCTTTTCTCATTGTCTCCTAACCAATCTATATAGTCCTAAACTCTACTCCCAATGGTATGCTCACTTCTGTCTTCAGTGACCACTTGGTAACTTGAAGTCAGCAATCATTTATTTTTTGGAAATAAGAACTTTTCTTGCTTGGATAGATGGTTGTTAATATTACCAGCTCATCACTGTCTGTATGTACCATAGAGAATGAAAGGGTTAGATACCTAAATTCTATTCACAGTATTTTATACTCTGATTTAATATTCCATACTAGAGCTAATACTCTAGTATATAAACCAGAAAAAACAAGTATTGCATTCACTTTGATTCATTAAATATCCATTGAATTTTTACTACATGCCAGGCACTGATTTAGAGTATAATAAAGAAGACATGTATCAATCCAAGGATAACAAGAGAGATAGATATAAGAGAGAGGAAGGGAGGGAAGGAAGGGGGGAGAGAGAAAGAGATAGAGAGAGAAAAGGAGAGGGAGAAGGAGAGAGAGGGGGACCAGGAGGGGGAGGGAGAAGGAGAGAGAAAGTGAGAAAGGACAAAACTACAAGAAAGACCTGAGTAAAGTAGTTTAATAGTTAGTGATTAATTCTCCTTGAAGGAAATCTGGAAGACATTTCTAGCTGGATTTCATTTGCACATTATTGCTACGAGGTTAAATCTTAAATAAGCCCTTGATTTTATATAGCCTTTCCTCACTGTCTTCTCCAGCCCAGGTAGAGACCTTATCACACAATACCCTCTTTAGGAGTCCAATCTACGCAAAATTATCTCTGACAAACAGACTTTGCACAGTGCATCGTTCAAATTGGCCACTGATAAGAGCATTGACTAGAAAAAATAATATAATTAAAAATGAAAAAAAAATGTATCTGAAAGTAGCTCTTCAAAGAGTATCTGAATTGTGGTACTATCAAAAGGCAACAACTACTCTCTGAATTTTGATATGAAATCAAAATACAATGGGGAAAATGAGAGCATCTTCCTGCTCATCATGTTTATTTCATTGACTGCAGTGCCTGGCCCCTCTGCCCTGCTCTTGTAGCCTCTGCATTCCCAGCCTAGCACCAAGATGCCTGTCCAGAGCTTCAACCTGTCCTTTCTTTTCTGAAGATTTTTCACCCTATGTTTTCCCCTGATCTTTTGATTTACTCATTGTGTTTTCTATCTGAATATGATTGTTCCTCCATATCCTCCTTGATGGCATAAATCTGTTTTTCTTCAAAATTGGGTTTTCTTAATGACCAATATTTTGTAATAACCAATTCTTGAATGTGGGCAGTAGGCAAAAAAATCACAGTTGTATGGTGAGATTTATTAAATTGAAGGCAGACAAAGCTTAAAGGAACTCTCATAAACTCCCCCCCCCCCGATGTTTTCTGAGGAGTTAATGTACAAAGGACATACCCGTACAACCTGAGTTGGTGAGAAGTTGCAGAGAAATCTAACTTAGGAAACTATCTAGCCCAAGAACTTCATATATTACTATATGGGAGGAAAGGAAATTTTATTTTAGAAGTTTGAATTTACCTCAGTAATATTATTCTAAAATTTTTATATTAACCTTCCTTTCAATAGAGCTTTATAAATATACTATTACTTTCCACTAATGTTAGATTAATAGGGAGAACATTAACTTTTGTAGGCCACTTAGAAACTCTTTAGAGTCTGGAACATCCTGAAGAATCATAATTTCCTGTAAATTTTTCTAGTTCATGATCTGCTTAATAGTAATGTACAAGACATCAAAATGTTGTCGGGAAAAGCTTCCTCATTCCCTTCCAAGAGTGTAATGATCTCCAGTCAGAGCACAGTTTTCAGCTGAGATCATGTAATCCTATGCAATAAATCTTTGTTTTGGGTCCATTAAAGAGATTGATGAGCATGTCATTCATTGTTCATCTGTCAGCTAAAGCTAATACATACTAATTGTTTAAAACAGTGTTTATTATTGAGTGCCAAGACAGCTCCCAGCATTTCCTAAATAACTGAGCTTACTTTAGTCACATTCATAACTCATTACCTTGGAATAATAATTTAACTGACCGTCCCTATCATTTGCTAAAACATATACTTTTTATCATACTTTAGGGAAAATAAAAAATACATTTAGGAAAAACCAACAAGGAAAAAGAACCATATTAAAATCCAGTATCAGGTCAGTCATTACCTTGATTTCTGGGTTTTTGTGATTTATGTATGTGTATAGGAAGATGTTATATTCTAAATATTTAAACTATGTTATTCTGAAATTTCATGTGTTAAGAAAACTTTTCCTATTATTTCTTACTTTACAAGTTTCTTATTCTGTTTATCATGTTTGTAATGGAACTTGAGCTATATCGCAAAGGTATACATCATCAGTTGCCTAAAGTAGACAGAGAAATACACTTGGGGGCAAGACACAGAATCATCAGTTAGACCTTTTAGATAATTTGTATTCTTTATATAAACTGTCCCAGTCGGTGTCTTTTTATTTAATGGCCTGTTTTAGACAATAGAAATGAGCAGCCCTTATATGCTAAACAAATTACTGGGTATTTTGAATATATTATTTTTCTTATTCCTTAAGAATCCTTAAAATGGAATTTATCCTTAGCTTGCTTATAGTAAACTGCAGAGTTAATTAAATTAAGTTAAAATCATCTCAAATTGATTTAATTAAATTATTGACTCTTAGGTGCTAAGAGAATTACAAAGATAAAGAAAATATTGCCCTGGCTTTTAGGGACTTATATTCTAATAGAGGGCTTGCAGATTAAACATGAACATATGTACACACACACACACACACACACACACACCCTATAATACAAAGGAGCTTGTAATGTTTTATAAGCTGTGTAAAACTTTAGTATGCTAAATCTTATCTTTCCTTAAATATTGCATATCCATTCATCTAAGATTAAGAAATTTTAGCCAAAGACATGTACAGTGCAGATCATGTATGTTTAAAAAAAACAAATCTTAAGCATTAAGTTAGCCTGTATAAATCATAAAGACAGGGTCAAAAGTCATTATGACCTACAAAACAAAATAAATATACAAAGTCAGAATTCTGACTACTGAAATTCAAAAGTCGAGAAGCAGTTAGGATTCAGAGATGAAAATAAAACCAACCAGACAATAACTAGTCAGGGGGAACATTGGGCACACAGCTACCAGGGGGCTTTGGCTATCAAGATAAAGTAGCAGAGACTAATATTACAAGTGAATTATCTATTATGTCAACCAAGGAGTGTATTCATTTTCTGCTGAGATAAAACTATCTTTATCTTGCAACAGCTGGAAATCAGTAATTCCCTATAAGGTGATGGGATAGGGAGGGAGGGATCTGGCTAAATGAGGAAGGTAAAGCTTAAGAACATACTAGGAGTCAGTGGGAAAGTTTGGTTTGACATTTTAATTTTGCTTTATGAGCATATTTACTGAAGTGCATCTATTGGCTATGTGTAGAAATAATGATATTTTTATTATAACTTATAATGATGTGTAGAAGTAATGATTTTTTATTGTAACTTAGAATATTTTAAAAATAGTTATTTATTGTTGGGTGTTAATACCTTATATTCCTTTCAGTAAAGATATTCCTGGAACTAAGTTAACACTCAGCTACTATCTAATCATCATCATCATCATCATCATTGTCATTACTAAACACTTGTTATGCAGCAGATACTGTGCTTTATATGCATTATCTTCTTCAATCCTTGCAGCAATCCTAGGGAATGGGTACAATTGTTATTTAACAGATAAAAAATAAGACTCATAGATGCAGTTGGAACAAGATCACAGACCTATGATTCAGACCAATGATTCAGTTCACTTCCGAGTGCGTACTTGTTATGATTACGTTATTACCATTACTACCTCCTAGAGTTAAAATGTAATCATTTTTCACTTGACTTAGATGATCATATGGCCAAAACAAATAGATATGTAATAACAAAACTGTTTCATCCAATGATACATTATTTTTAAAACTATAATAGCAGATGCTTCTTTTTTTTTTAATTATAAATTGTGAGAATGGAAAAAAAGTAGTCAGAATGAAAAAGATACCTCCCCAAATATAGTGTAGTATCTATTAAACAATTTAATACTTTGAAAATTTTCTAAAACATTCATTTTCCATATAAATGAAATGTCAAAAAAGTATAAGTAAAATGAAATATTTCCATTTATATCTTGAGAGCAAATTTACTTTTAATAAACGTGGTGAGACATACATAAATATATGATAGAGTGTATATATACATATGTGTTTGCATATACAATAATACTGCCTAACATGGCTAGCTTTGTATCCAAACGCATAGGAATGCTTTTCTGGACAATGGTTAAAGAAAGACATTGTCATTTAAAGTAAGTTGTTTTGGGTATTTTATAATGTCTTTGTTTTCAAAAAGAATATCATGACCTAAATGTTCACCAAACAAATCATCTATAAATAATCTTCCTTTCAAAATCAAACATGAAGGTTCTATTTATATTGAAATGCCTGAAAAGGGGGCAATTATATTTTTGGTAGAACTTAATTGTATGATTTTCAATAACTGAATTATATAATAAAGTGAAAAGTTAAAATGGACCAAGTAAAGCCAGTATCTCACCTAACCTAAATGATTTCTAGTTAAAGATTTGATTACTTGAATTTTATGGAGCCTTAAATAACCTCTTTATTTTACATGTGAAGAAAAAGATCAATTATAAAAAATATGGATAATGGGAGATCCTGCCCAAAAAACTCAGATCATTTGAATCTGACCTAATGTTTATACTACACACTATTGCTATTCAATGAGGCCTAGGCAAAATGTTTATAGCTACTTAATATTTGATTTATATGGGACTATTTTTGGTTATAATTTTTAAATCACAGTAAATGGTTTATTTAAGATCTTTCGAAGGCCTTGTGGAATTTGCCAGTATCTATGATTAGAAAAAAAATCTTCATTATATAATTAACTAGATAGAGATGCTTCAGCATTAAGTTTGAATTGCATATAAATAAAGACAAATGTGTTAGCAGGTATTCTCTTAAACAGGAAGAGTCATTAGTGGTAATTATACAGTAATAATACAGGCTCCATTTATTTATATTATGCCAGATACCATGTATTATTTCTAATTTCAAACCAACCCTGCAAGGAAGATACTAGTATTCCTATTATTTTGTAAACAGGCTTTTAAAGATTAAATAATTCACTCAAGTTTATTCAACTAGTAAGAGTTTTCCTTATTTCAGGTTTTCCAGACTCCAAAGTCTATTCTTTTTTGCATCCCAAATGTCATTAACATAAAGCATTTTTGATGGTTTTTAATTTACCAGAATATTTTAACATCCAGAATTCCTGCACCCTGGCTGTGCCAGATAACTGATCGTTTCACTTCCAGGAAGTTTGAATTGTTGTAAATAATAACGACTTTTTCTAGTATTTCTAGGATTCATCATAATTCCAGCAACCATTCAAAAATGAAACTTTCTCTTTTCTCTTGGTTTTCCTTAAGAAAAAGTTAGTATTTTAATCATTAGATTTTGTACTACCTCTAGGTTTTCAGTGAAGCATAATGGATTAAAGAGAAATTGATGGCTACTAGAATTGGTTTTTATAAGTTACACCGGCAACTTGATCATACTTTTTTCAGAAATAAAAAATCTTACTTCTTAATACTAAGTCAAATGTTCATTTCCCAGATTTTACCTAAATGTTCTTCCCTGAGGCCATTGCTATTGTGAAACTATTTTAATGGCCTTCTTGGGGTGTGGTGAGATGCTCTAATTGCCTTTGCTAAAAACAAGGGTTTCATATAAATTGAATTTTTCTTTTAGGATAATTGCCATTCACTTTTGTTTTATATGCAACTGAGTAGAGTTTTGCAGTATCCTCTGTGGACAATTAAAGTGCTGAAATAGGAGAAGCAAGTAATTGCTTTGTGTGGTAATACTGACAACTTCTGCGTATTTGTCAATCTGTGTTAACAGTATCGATCAGGATGGGATCCTCATAGAGGGGCAGATAATATTTCCACTAAATCTTCGGACAGTGATGTAAGTGATATATCTGCGGTTTCAAGGACTAGTAGTGCTTCTCGTTTCAGCAGCACAAGCTACATGTCTGTCCAATCAGAACGGCCAAGAGGAAACAAGAAAATCAGGTGAGTAAGGGACTTCAGCAGGAAACCCGTAATATAATTTAGATGGCCTTATTTTTCTTTAGATAAATAGAAAACCCTTTATTTCTCATTAAGGAAATGAGAACTTCCGTACATATTAAGTCTCACTATATTTTGGTCTACATTTCAAACTTACTGCACAGGAAAGATTTCTAGAACTGATAACCATTTTCTTACTAGCATACTTGAAGAAGTAGCACTAGTTATTATTTTTATGTTTTCTATTTAAAAAGTAATTCTGTTATTGTAAATCTTTACTGAAATTAAAGTGAAAGTTAAGTGAAGCCTTTTATTTCTGAATGTTCCAAGGAATATACAAAAATAATATTTTAGAGTGTTTTTAGTTGAATACATTTCAAAAAACTTCAGAAAGCATATCAATATTCTTTTTAGTATAATGTACTCCCATCCTTCTGAAGCTTGAATGAAGGCATGGGAAAGAAAAGATATAAGTATATTTTATAATATAATTTACATTTATTACATGACCTATAAATGCAATGGGTACCTGAATTAAATTATTTTCCTTTTTGGATCAAACGAGGTCTGTAATAGAGAGGCCAAATTTTTTCCATGCAGCTTTGTAACAGGAAAATAAGACCTAAAAACAATTAAGATTAAAGTTTGCTTGCCCAGGGTTTCTCTGTTAAACACTGGAAAAACATTTTCAACATTTAAAGGTGTCATTTTTATTTATGTTTTTATTACCTTTCTGTTTAACTTTGTGTGCATTTCTCTTGACCTTTTCTTTTTTTGTGTGTTTATTTGCATGCCTTCAATTGTGTTGCATTCGAAAGACCAAAGGGACTAGAAGAGGGTGGGACAGACGGGGATAAGCATGAAGAGATAGTGCATGAGGAGGAAGAGGCAAAGGAAGAAAGAATTGAGAATGGGAAAGGGAAAAAGATTATAAAAACACATAATAAGGAGAAAATCAAAGAATCAGGAGATGAGGAAAAAGCACAAGACGTACCTGAGCAAGGGAATAAAGAGGATTTACAAAGGCGATTCTCGCATGATGATGACAGGTAAAATATGCTTGTTCTGATAAAAACTTCCCATTTGTACTGTATTCCTTTTTCCTACTCCTAAAATCTGTTCTCCTATTTACATTTGGTTTATTTTCTTGTGTTTGGTCTATTTAGCTACTAATACAACTTAGAAATATGTTGGCAAATCATAAAATAAAAGTCGTTTTATCTAGTAGCTCTGAGAGTTTGATTTACTTGGTTTTCAAGTCCTATGTGATTAGCTAAATGAAATTAGCCTTTAGTTCTTTTAGTATAAATTACTATATAGCTTCCTCATTTTTAGAATCAAAATCCTTAAAATGAGGTTCTGAAAGGGCTAAAAATTAAGTTACTTTATAAGAAATATTGTATACTGGACATGACATTTAAAAATAAGTGGCAAATGGCTAGCAAAGCTAAGCTTTATTCAGCCGCTGCTTCCCTTGCCTCTTAGTTTTCTGGTAGATTCTAGTGCATTTTGGAATCCTAAAGAAGCTTACAAAGTGGGGCCGGTATTCTTTGATATATTGAAAAGAAAGGATATATGAGCCTGGTATCATTGGAAAGTGAACTTGTTGGGTTAGGCCCTCTAGAAATTCATTTAGCTAGAGAAATCGGCAGAGAAGGCACTTTGAGCAGAGGCACTTAAGCAGCAAGGCATAAAAAACTGTTCAGTTTTCATTGTTGTAGTGCAAGGCACTAAGTTGAAGCTGTCTTTAAAGCTGTATGAAAATTGTATCAGTGCAAGTACACAGACAACAGCTCCTACCTAAGGAAAGGAGGTTTCTCTGATTTCTTTTATCTGAGACTGAGAATTAACAATCATGTACATTTTGGAAGGATTGGATTTTCTAGTAATCAATCCAGAACTTGATTTTGTGCAAATACTAAGTCTGCTGATCATCGTGCCACACTAAAAGCCAAAATTTTCATTCTCATATCTAAAACCAATCTCAGTTTGTGTTTAACAAGAAAGATATTGAGAAAGATGTTTACCCCTTGAGTATATGAGGTTTAGTCAGTGATGGTTCATTTTTTGTCTTAGGCTGGACTATTTACTTAACTATATCATGTACTACAAAAGTTTCTGTATAACACACATGAATCCTAAAAATAAATCTTAAGTCAGACATACTTCTTTGAGTGTCATACTTTTCTTCATGAAGAGAACACATTATTTTACAGGGAAAAAGGAAAGGTGGCATTTTCCTAGCAATCTGAATCATCAAGGCACTGTACTCAGCTTACATAGCTACAGAATATTTATGGAAAGCTAAACTAAGGAAGGCCAGACTAATCTCTCCAGGGGACTATATAGCAAGAAATACCAACAGCAATCACTTGGATGAAAATGTAGGTGTCCCTCATTAGTGCAGCATAAGGACTTGAATTTGCTTTCATTTCTTGTAGACTAAAAGAGTCTTTATTCTGAGAGAAAACATGCCTAAGGAGTCCCAGTGATATTTGTTTGTTTTGATAGCTCGTAAGTACAATCAGAGATTGTTCAGTGCTCAAAACAATCTTACTCTATAATAGATCGTTGTTTCATGCCTCGCGTTTATAATCCGTGTTTTATAAAGGAAAGAAAATCTCCAGCTTCAAATTTTCAGTATTTATGGTAATGCTAGTACTTAAACATAGTGACTACAGTGAAATGTTTATTATTTTCATTATAGTAATTGGGCCTCAGCTCATGATACAGAATTATGTTGTTTGTGTTACAAGTCATATTAAAGTATATCTTCTGCATATACAAGTAGAAGAAAGCAAAATGTAAGTTAAAAAAATGTTCTTTAAATATTGAGTAGAATGTTTTAAGCTGATTAGTAAATAAGGCATTCATACTTGGCTATTTTACACATGTACCCAATATTTTTTCCTAAAGATTTATTTATTTATGCATATAAGAACTAGGGTACAGGCCATACGTGTGGGGGCATGGTGAGTAGATTCACCAGAGACAGAGTGGGAAGCAAAACAGGCAAATTGACTGAACTACACTGCTGAGGGGAGCAGCGGGCGAGGCAGGAGAGGTCTGCTGTGCCATGTGGTCCCCTCCCTGGCTGGGGATCGAACTTGTGCTGCAGTGGCTGCTGATAGCTTCAATGTGCTCTGCTTAACCCCTTATGCCACCAGGGAGGCCCAAATGCCCCTATGTTTTAATGATTATTTGATAAGCACTGGAACATCCAATATTATATTTGCCATTGAAATACTTCTTTTCATTTTATACAATGTGCATTTTAAATTTTATATCTATATTTTCTGATTTGGGTTTTATACACACACACACACACAAACATATATATAGCAGCTGCCCCCCCAAAAAAAGTGTTGAGAAATAAGGAGAAATGATTCATTCCACCAGTATTCAGCCAGTGATTTTGATGACTAATGTAACTTGATGCATACAGCATATCTATGCTTGTTAAAGATGTTTGAAGGGGAAACAGTATGTTCCATGAAAATAATGTCAGATTAGGAATCTAAAATAATTGGATTCTCATCCTGACTCTCATAATTTACCTACCTACTTAATCTGCCCGAGCATTTTAGCTTGTCAAATAAGGGAGTAGATAATTTGTACTGTCCTGTAGTTTAGATGAACACAGTCTACAGGAAACAGGAGAGTAAACATTATCTGTGATGCTGATGAATGTTACTGTGAACTCAAGAAATAGTTGGTATGGTGACTGTGCACTAGTAGAACGAACAGCTCAGTATAACTTTGTATCACTTGACAGATGTTTCTAGAATTAAGTCACCAGTATTTAATACTCTGTTAGTCAACCAGAGCGTTTCTGGTTTTCTCTAAATATCTTTCAGTGCTAAGTCATCTGAAAGGGCATACCAATGAACAGCACTCTCCACTGATGTATTATTAATGGCTTGTGTTTTCTTTCATTTTTTTTTCTTTCTCATTAGGCTGTCTTCTGTTAATACCACTAAAATCTTACAAGTCCAAGTAACTTCTCTGTGTTGTGATGATTTGTAAGAAAACCCTTTTTAAAAATATTGAACATCACTGTTTGATTTGTAAATCTAAAATGTTAGGATGGTCCTCAGGAATTTGTGTTTTTTAAGAAAATCACCCCAGATGATATGATATGGGTGATTATTATCCTATCCATCTCCTCTTTGGGGTTATTTGTATTTATTGACGAATTTTGAGATCAGCTTGAGAATTTTTGAAGCAGGGAGGTGGGGGGAAGCAGCTGGGATTTTGATAGAATTATGTTTTATTAGATCAGTGTAAGTGGGGATTATTGCCATCTTAAAAATACTGTCTTCCAATCCATGAAGTCAAGATGTTTCATTTCTTTGTTTGCTTACTTTCAGACACACAGTTTAGTTTTCAGTGTACACATCATGAACTTCTTTCTTTAAATTTATTTATCATAAGTATTTTTGGTACTCTTCTAAATGGGATTGTTTTATTGATTTTAATTTTTGATTTTGATATTGCTAGTGGTAGAAATACAATTGATCTTTGTGTACTGATCTTGCATATTGTGTATTACTCTCCTAAAACTATTTTGTACTCATTCGTAACCTCTAATTTTTTGATTAATTCCTTACGATATTCTATATAGGAGATCATATCACCTATGAATAAAAATAGATTCACTTTGTTATTCGCAATCCATATGCCTTTTATTTCTTTATCTTGCCTAATTGATCTAACATTTTTTTTCTTGTCTGATTGACCTGATTAAAATCTCTGCTACAATGTTAAACTGAAGGGACTCATGAAATGTTCTTAAAAAAATAACCACATAGAATTGCTTTACATTAGCTTTAAAATCATTTTTTAGGATACTGTTGCCTGTGCCACTCATCCATTTTAAAGTAGTTTTTTTTAAAACTTTCAAATTTTGAATATCTCTCTTAAGGCATTGATATGTGCTTCAGTGAAAACAAGAAAATATATCCTATTGCATTTTCCCTTTTATCTATTTTATCAAGAAATTCTACTTCATAACAAAAACTATACTAATTCCCATCAATGTCTTATTTAGTACCTTATGTTCAGATCACCATATATGATAAATGGCACTTTCACCTTTCCTCTTTTTGAGGCTTTGTTTTCTACTTGCTTTCTTACAATTGGGAGTTATGTAACTTCTTGTTTAAAATGCCTCAAATTATGTATGTTGCTAAATCTAGTTAACCGCTTTCACATTTTATTTAAAAAATTTTATTAAGAATTTAACTCCCGTTGCCATTTTCTCTTTCTTGAAATATTTTCTCTGGATTTTGTGATTGTACATTCCTTTAAATGACCACTTATGTCTCCGACCACTCCCTTAAATGACCTCTCTCTTCTCTGTGAGGTTTTTATATGACCCTTCTGTATGGATATATTCTAAGACCCCATCCTAGGTCTTCTATTCTTCACTGTATACATTCTGTCTTGGTGGAGCATTCTGTCCCGTGCCTTCCAGTAGCATCTATATGTTGGTGACTTCCGAATCTGTATTTCCAGCCCAGATATCTTTCCTAATCATCTGCCAGATGCCAGTTCTGGCCATCTTCTTATCTGTCCCAAGTTACGCCACACATGTAAGAAGTGATACCAAACATATACTTCTCAACCATGTAAGAAGAATACAAGAATGTGGATGAAAACTCCAACAATTAAAAAAAGAAAAGGTGGAAGAGCTCTAAAAGTTTCCTTCTTATCCAGTGTTTAATTCTTTTCTACTGTTTATTTCTTCTGGAATGGAAATTTTTATAAGATTAAAACAGTAAAAGAATTTGGGTGATAAATTAGAGATTTGATTAAAGGTTTGGAATAACAATCACTGAAAAAATAGAAAAAGTAACTGAGCAAGGACAGAATAAGGGACTGATGTTTCTAGCAGCTCTGAATCAATCCATGTATTAAAATAGGGAAATATGATTGTACCATTTGTTGAAGACTAGAAGTTTCAATGGATAAGATTGTTGAAAAATAGCAATAGAAAAATTGCAGGTGCTTGTGTAAATATCAGTGCTAGATAAGAAGAAAATAAATACAGTCAGGCATTGATAGACTAGGAAAATATACACAAAAATTCAAGAATTAAAGCACTACTATGTAGAAAAAAAAAAGTTTAAGTAAAGATGCCTACCCAAATGCATCACTATGATGAATTAACTTCAATATTAATAAAAGAGCAATTTAGTGTTATTTTAAATGTCCACTAGCATGTATTGATATATTGAACTTTTAGTTTTGGGTATCACTACTATTGATCAATATATTGGTAAGTAATGTTTCTATAGACTTGTCTAATTTAATAAATAAACTTTATTTTATGCTCTATTTACATTTATATCTAACATTTCCACCATCTGTTGTGAGTCAAGTGAATTTAGCAGAGAAATAATTAATATGGCCGGACTTCTACCTTACAAAATAATGACAGTAGAAAATATTACTGTAGTAGCTTCCTTTATAGTCAATTTTTTTCAAAACCAATAAAGACAATCCACAGCTATTATTGTAAACTAAATACAATAATCTGACGAGTGACTCTTAGTAAAACTACAGGTATTCCTCATGGGGAACAGATTTAGCCCACAGGTTGATTTTTTTAGAAACAACAAAATTCAGATCAAATCTGTAGTTTTGACTTCAAACATTCTTTGGAATGTTTATGTATGATTATTATTGTTAGATGCCATTATATCAAAATGGTACTACTGATGTATGACTTCATTTTCTTTTTTTTTTAAGATTTATTTATTTATGCATACAAGAGCTGGGGTACAAGCCAGAGGTGCAGGCTGTGAGAGGATCCACCAGAGATCTGGGGAGCAGAACAGGCAGACTAACTGCTGAGGGGAGGAGCAGGCAAGGCAGGGGAGGTCTGCTGCACCACGTGGTTCCCCAACCTTGCCAGTGGCAGGGATCAAGCTCATGCTGCAGTGGCTGCGGTTTGCTTCTTAGTGTGTTGCTTAACCCACTGCGCCACCAGGGAGGCCCCCTGATACAACTTCATTTTCAAAATCTGATTCTCATGTAGAAAAAGGGAACATAATTTGAAAGAGCAGAAATCAAGAAAAAACGTTCCACAAACTGCCCCAAGACTTTAGGACTTTAATAACACAATTCCAGTCTTTTTTTTTTTTTTAAAAAGTAATCTAGACTTTAGCCTTTAAGACTTACTGGCCCTGCCCCTCCCAGCCTCTTGCCTTTATGACTTTGTGCAGGTGCTTCATGGGTTCTTGTATCTGAAATACACAATTCAAAGATAAACTTATCCAACAGATACCTTCAAATTTATTTAATTGTCTTTTATAATAACGGTTCCTCTATAGGACTCATTGTACACACTGTGATAGTTATTTAAGAATGTATTTAATTTACCGTGCTTGACTATTGTTATTAGCCTTTTGAGAATAAGGTATCTATCATTTTTATCTTTTTATTATTATCTTGCCCCTCAATATCTGCTATTGCACATATTAAGCACTCAATAAAAGTTTGTGTATGAATTAATGAGCTTGTTATAAAGCATTGAAAGTTTAGAGATATGTGAAAAGCTTCCCAAAACAATGCTTCTGGCATATTGTTATATGCAGTATACCTATTTTACTCTTTGTTAACAAAATTTTTAAATAATATAGGAGACCATTCTTTCCCAGTTGTTATAAAACTATAAATTTTAGACATCAATGAAATTTACTTCATAAGAGTTTGTTTTAGTGTTCAAATATATTTTACTTAGGTTGATGGCATGTTGGTTGGTTTACTGATTTGACATGATGAATCTTCATTTCTCTCATCTTTGTACCTTTCAATAGCATTTTAGAAATTTATTTTATGTCATTATTTTGGGACACATTATATTGGTAGGAATTTTCTAAATTTTAAACATGTCTAATGAATCCTTTTGTTTCACTCCAACTTATGTTGGACTTCATGAAGAATTTTTACATATAAAATAATATGTGTCATTTAGGAATGGCAAAATAAGAAAACTTATAAATAAACCTTGAGGCTTTCTATCAAAAATTTTTGAATAGATGATATGTAGAGTTTAATACTGAAGTTGTCTAAGGCCAACTGTATGTTGAGGACATTCTATGAATTAAGTGTCTCTATACTATTTCTGTATATCGTGAAGGATGAATTACTACTTTACATGGGCCATCTGTCATGTGTAGAGATTTAGTCCTCTAGTCTGGCACATTGGGGATTCAGTTGAGTTGTTCAGCTAATTCTGAATAAGAACTTGCTTATTTTTTTAGCTTTTGAGAACTACATATTTCATAGAAACTTTCCTATAATACTTTGCCAGATGACAGCTCAAGAAAATGATTCATCTTGCATTTTGTATAAAAGGAAATAGTTTCTGAAGTACTAAAAAGATTTCATTATAGGATAATTTCACAAAGTAAAGCTATAGTCATTCTATAAAATGTTTATGTTTTGTTTTGCAGTTTGGCATTGTTGCCCTTAATTGATCTTTTAATTAAACTATTTGTATTCCTTTAACTTGTTCACCAGATATTTTTGAACATCTTCTGTTTAGGAAAGATTTAGCTGGTTTGTTGACAGGGAAATAGTTAACTTAGTCCTTTCCCTGAAAGAGATAATTGAGGAGATAGAAAAGTAAATAAATAATTACAAGATAGAGAAAAACTGTAAAACATAATTGTAATGTGATTCTAAAATGATACTTCCCATAATAAAACATTTCAATAAATCACCTGTTCCATTTAAAGGTTATTCTTAATTTTTACACTTATATGGAAATTGTAATTAGAACATATTATTTAAATAATCTAATATTAAATAGTTTAAATTCTAGAGTAGCAATAGAAATCATATCTTTTGACATTGAAGTCCAGTATTCCTCTTATTTCACAATAGAATGTTTTTAGAATAAATTGACACAAGAGAAAAGTGACTCTCAGCATTATACATTCTTAGATTAAAAATCCATGATTTCTTACATCTTCTAGCCATTATAAAGTCATCTATCTGAACTTATAGCAGAAGAACATATCTGATGAGCTTTGTTAAACAGTTGTTCTTAGTTCAAGTGCAAAGCAAGCATAAGACATTTAAATTTTAAAAAATCAATAATTATCCTGTATATTATTTTGCACTTCAGTCTTCTAGTTTCTCCTGTTTAGTCTTTTTCTTCTTAAATCTTCCTTCCATATAAGTTTGAAAGAGTCTCTAGCTATAATCATGTAATGATTTAAGAACATGAGGTATGAATACTTAGAAATATAACAATGAATTTCTTAAATCAGTGATTTCCAAGAGTGTTTCTGGAAAATTAATCCCATGAACTGGTGCTTAAAAATAAACGACTTTATAGTTAATAAATTTAGGAACACTATACATACCATCCTTTTTTCCCTTGAGGTCATAACATGCATCAGCATTCTGAGATGTCCTGTTTAAAAAAAAAAAAATTAAAAGCACTTGCCAAACTTATGATGGACTATTCTTAGTGTGATACTTTCAAAATTTATTTTTGGAAACGTGCTTTAAACTCATTCATATGCTTTAATTTTCCATTTCTAACTTTGGCTTCTATCTTTTCATTAAAATAAAACATTTTATCTTGGTGAGTTAAAAGCATAGAATTATTGTGCAAAATTCTGGGTTAGCCAGGAGAGAAACCTTTGAAACTGAGAAAATTTACTGTAGGAATTGGTCTTGTCCCCCAAAAAGCAGATAGGTGAGATTAGGGAAAGAACTGTAGAATCAAGTAGGGATTAACTATTTTGACAAAAAAAGAAAAGTATTATCTAAGGTATATAAGATTTATCTTTCAACTAATGACACAGAGGGCAAATATGTAGAAATAACTTCTATAATTCAACAAAAAACAAACATAAACATGGATAATTTGTTCACTTTTTATGCATATTTAAAAATGTAATTCACTCCATCTGTTAATTAAGGAATCAGTTCAACCCAAGTAATTAAACTTCAAGTAATTAAACCCAAGTTTTTTCCCACCTTCTCGCAACCTCCTTGCCCCCAACTTTCACCTCTGAGAACCAGGCGTCTGATGTCTTTTTCTGAGTTGGGAATTTTGTTTTTAGAAAGGTGTTTTTTTTTTTTTTTGAAAAATTTGATGCAAATTTCAAGTATAAGATAAATAAGTTCAAGGGCATGATATACAATGTTATGACTAGTAATGCTGCTGTTTGACATAGAGGATATTGTCTGGAGAGCAGTTCTTATGAACTCTCACCATGAGAGTCTTCTCTATAGTATGAGGGGATGAATGTTAGTCAGATTATTGTGACAGCTATTTCACAATATATGTAAATCAAACCATCATGCCTAATGTCCACTATCTCAACAAAACTAGAGAAAAATTATAAAAATAACATCTGCAGATTTTAAGGTTTCTTTTTATAATAGGAATTTTTCTCCTAGACACAGGAAGCTAAAACACAAAAACAGATTATGAGTAGCCATTTTCTCTTTCCTATTCTTTATACATCTAAAAATATATTGTTTAGGGATCATTATTTGCCAGGACCAAAGTGGGTTTAGCTTCTAGAGAGCTCTTTTGTGTCCTATACATACATACATATACATGTAGAAACTTGTTCACGTGTTTGTATGTATTAGGCCATACTATCACATGCTTGGTTATAGAGACTATTTCTTAATTTCCTGCAAATTTCATGCATTTCTAATTTTCTAGATTTCCTGAGATGGCTTTGCATCATTATTTAATGATTATGTAGTTCATAACATCCATATTTAACATTTTACCACACCATTAAACTTCACTATTTCTACCATTCACTGGAATATACCCTTTAAATTAAAATAATTAATTCTATATATTGTATAGAAATAAGCAAATTCTCTGTTTAAGGAGACATAGTCATTAGCATCAATGCTACATCTTTACTATACTTTCAAAGTCATTACCACTTTGTCTTTATCATTGTTTTAATAACTAATAATGTTAGAATCATATTTGCCAAGTGCTTTACTGTTTAAAAACTGATTTTATATATCAGACAAATACATATGCGTATGTTTACATATACAAGTAGTATAGTCATACATCATATGTACTTTTTATATTACATATATATCAATGGAATTTTAACAGTAAACTTGAGCAATTGATAGAGAAAGTTTTATTATTTACATTTTGAAAAGAGGATTCCCCTGGTTTAACATGTTGTTCTAAAGAAATAAATTTGGAATTAGGTACACTCTGTACAAGTAAAAATCGCTATGGAAATTAAAAAGCCTGTGTTTTAGTATGCTCCTCTCAGAAAACAATGATAGTTGGGGAATGCTGAAATTTTAGTTTCATGGGAACAGGGAACAGTCCCTCTGTTCTGGGACTGTCATGTCTCAGTGCTTAGGACAATGCTTGGCATCATGTAGGTCTTCAACAAATATTTGTTGTAGAATGGATGGATAAATGAATACCTAACTCTCTTAGTGATTTCTTACATGTGGGTTTTCATTAAAATAGGTGAACTTATACAATGGGTGAGAACATTAACTCTGAAAGAATCACAATTTTCAAACTCCAAGTAGATAAAATTAATCCCTTCTTCCACTAATCATATAACTGCTATGAAATATTATAATCATCATATTTCCTCCTCTTGATTACAGGTTTTGTTGTTGTTGAAATGATTTGCTGCTAAAAACTTTATGTCCTATGACTTTCCTGTCGTAGTTAGCCTTTTACACACAGACCATTATTGAAGGGACTTAAAAGTTACTTGTACTCTGGACTAAAGTAGAACCCGTCTGATATCAGTGGTTCTCAAATCAAGTTCATAAAGAGATCACCAAGGAAACTTTATTAAAAAGATAAATTCTATACCCTGAGCATGAGAATTCATTCTAGTATACTGCATTGTGGTCATCAGTGATATAATGAATATCACAGATGGTAAATGGTCCAATCCACCTGAAGATGCTGAGCGCTCTACCTTTGAGAGGGTTCATTCCATTCTTAGATATCTGTAACTGACGAAGACTTTTGTCAGTTGAGTCCAATCCTATAACTGCCCATAACATTTTTAAAAATGGCCAATGGCATATACTGGAGAATGATTATAAAAGGATTACTATGGAATCAAGCTATCATTCAAGGTATAGAAACTAGATAAAATTAAGTTCATACCTGGAAAATAAAAGTGTTTATAGTTATCCTTTAATTCAACATATGTCTTATATACTTATTTGTATTTATGATATATTTCACAACTTGAAGAACATGAAAACAGAATTGGAAGGAAGAGTTGTGTCAGATACATACATATACACACAGGTAACTAACTGTACACTATACTATATATGTATTTGTGTGTATATGTAACATATACTATGCATTTATTTGCAAATTAACATACTTCACATATATATAAAATCAATAGGCTATATACCAGTACTGTGTTAATATTATATGTATATGAAAATCTATGGTGTGAAATTTTCATCTATTCATAGAACTTTTATGCTCCAGCTGTACACAACTGATTCTGTATTGTGTGCTTTTATACTCCCCACACTCCATTTTATTGAAAGCCACTGCAAGATATTTAAGCAATTCAGTGATTTTCTTTTTAAGTTTTTAGTCTTTCTATTACAGTGTAAAATGAAGTAATGGAAAAATATCATTAAAAAGATAACACAGTCCACAACTGAGGAAAGTATTTTATGATCAGTTTTGTAGTTTCCTTAATGCAGCATGTACAATCAAATTTAATAAATCTAGATTACAAAAGATCTGAATTTGTCTCTGACAAATAAGTTGTTCTGATATAAGTTTTTCTAGTTTTTGTTGAATTTTATATTACTATTTATACTGCTATTTATAAAATGTTACTTTTAAGACAAAACAATAGATGCCTAAGAGAAATTCTGTCAACATTTTAAATAGTATTTAGTCTCTCATTTGGAAAAGGTTTGTCATGTTCTATTTATCTCTGCTCTATTTATATCTGCATTTCACTAGTCCTATACAAATTGTTCTTTCAGTGAAATTATTACACAATTTGATATGAAATCAATACTACATATATTTTATATTGAAAATTAGCAATTGGCTTCATAGTAGTGAGAATTTACCTTGTTGATACAATTTAAAGATACTATAAGTTTGTACAATATTAAAACATATTTTCTTTAAGAAAGATATAGATTGTACTATAAAACATTTTATTAGTCTCCTGTATAAAATCAAAGCTAGTCAGTAGTAGTATTTAACACCCTTAGAAGTTCGCTCATAAGTGTTAATAGCTAATATTTTTGTTAGCTAAAGTAAAACTCTATAACAAATGCATTTATTTTCAAAACCTCACTATTCTTTTTTTTTTTTCTGGGTTGATTAGAGTGCAACACCTTAATCATTCACATAGTTGCTTCGGAGAAAGATAAACTAAAAACTTAATGATCCTACCGTGTTTTTATTGCTCAATTGTTTTTTCTTTTTAAAACCATTTATAATGTTCATTTACATAAATTTATTAAAATTTTAATCTTTTGAGCAGCTATTGAAGGACTGTGACTTTTTAAATGCTACCCCTGTGAGTCAGTATTTCTGTATGAATTGAAAATAATTAGATGCATTATCTCAGAATATGACTACATGATAGCTTATAGTAATTGTTCTGCAGTGACAACATATAATAGTTCTCTGAAGCTAAGACTATAAATGTATTTAAATTTGCATACATTTTTTATAAGTCCTAAAATATATTAATAATGGTAATTAAAATCTTGAACTTTCAGCAAAACATGTTGCATAAGAATGATAGTTGTCATGGAAATTCTTCATTCTTTTCTGTTTCAAAATTCTCTATGCATGAACATGTTTTGTTCATAAAGTCAATGACTAAGTTTCTTTTTTCATTTTAATTTTTAAAATTTAGGTAATGTTGTGACCCCCCATTGGGTATTACCACCATAGTTAACCCACCATCAACTCACCCATATTTTACTTCCATAGACCATTTTGCTTCATTCACTGATTGTTCTTATCCCTCTTCCAACTCCTCCCCGCCTTGTTGCTTCACTTTTTAGTCACTTTCAAACTTGTCTTTATTTTACTGTTAGTTTAGTTACTTTATATTCCATATATTAGTGCTACTATCCTGTATTTATCTTTCTCCATCTCACTTATTTCACTCAGCATTATGTCTTCAAACTCCCATCCATGTTGCTGCAAATGACAAGAGTTTATCTTTTTTGTGATCACTGACTAACATTACATTGTGTGTACATATACCACATCTTCTCGATCTTGAACTACTCATCTGTTCTGAGGCACTTTGGTTATTTCCATAATTTAGCTGTATTAAATTATGCTGCAGTAAACATGGGAGTGCAAATTTCTTTTTGAGTTAGTGTGTTTTAATTTTGGAGATAGATGCCTTGGAGTGGAATGATTGAGTCAAATGGCAGATCGAGTTTTAATGTTTTATGACACCATCATAGTGCTTTCCTTAAGGACTGAACCAATTTGCATTCCCATCACCAGTGGAAGGGTTTCTTTTTCTCCATAATCTTGCCACTGTTTGTTGTTTGTGATCTTTCAATATGAGACATCCTCACAAGCAAGAGGTGGTATCTCATTGTGGTCTTGGTTTGCATTTCTCTAATAATAAGTGATTGTGAACCTTTTTTTTTTTTTTTTTCATGTGCCTGTTGTCTTTGAATGTGTCCTTTGGAGAAGTACAAATACTAAATTTCTTCACTTCTAGATTGACAATAGCATGCTAGATATCTTTCAATATCAAATATCTTATCATTAAATGTTGCTGGAAATGGTTCCAGGATTTGCATATTTATCATGAGACTCACTTGCCAAAAAAAAAAAAAGTTTTAATAATATTTTAGGTGATTCAGTGAAAAGGAAGCTAGGATTTTTAACTTTATTAGAATAAAATCTTTAATTGATTTTCTTAATTATATAGAAACATTGCTCAGTGTAGCTCATATTAACCAGCTAGAAACAAAATACCAGGAATTGTTATTAACCATTTTTTACCTAAAATAGGAAAATGCCAATAGAAATTGCCTACACCAAGATAACTGAGATTTCCTTTAAAGGCAACTTTGATAGAATTTTTGCCAAATTCGTTCAATTTAATTTTCATGACTCCTGCAGTTATAGACTTGAGGTCTCCAATTCGAAGTCCAGGTAGTATAAGTGATTGAAATCACATTTAAGGAGTAGGCAGTACTGGGATTTGTGCCTTATTAGAGAGTACGTGCTGCCTTTAAAAGTGAAACTGCTGCTGAACTATTATTGCCATACAGGAATGCAGGCAGTGTTACCAGATCTGATGCTTCGTGAAACCAGAAGTTCACAATTTTATGTTAAATTTATAAATAATTCTTCTGGCCAAGGAAAGTACATCAGTGGACCTGATCTACTGGGTGGGTCACTGGTTTGCAACTGAAATAGTAATTACTATTGGAATAATGACTTCAAGATTGTTAAAGTGCATATTAACCAGAATGTTATAATGCTAAAGTCTTCTTGTCAGTGATTAGATAGATAAATAAATGATTGATAGATAGATAGATGGATAGACAGACAGATACACAGAGCACATGGATCAATAAATTGATAATAAAAGCAAATTAAATTATGAGTATTTCTCATCTTCCTCATATAATAAGCAAAATAAAAGGCTGTTATATGAAATTATGTAGAATACTAAGGATTCCTTAACAGATATGAAAAGAAGTGGTATTGATGGATTGTGGTGAGGGGTGAAGCTTATTATAGAATTGCTAAATAAATACAAATAATGTTACTCATACAGAAAACTGTTTTCTATATTTTATAACATAACTAAATTAGGAGAAATTAAATGAAGCTTTATTGGACTCCTGGAAGATAGAAAACAGTTAAGTTGGTTATAAAAATGCTTTAATAAAAACAGCTTCTTAAAATGAAAAATCAAGTAGCTATTCTTGATTGGTTTAGGGTTTGCAATGGTATATAGTGAGTTAAATTGAATTTTATGCTTTCACCTAGTGGTTTTGGAATTTTGTAAATAGCATTTAATTTACTATGAAAAGGATTGTTTCAATTTATTGTTTTTCTCTGATCAAAGTGTATGTCTAAAACCAAAAGAGCATGACATTGTACTATAATTATAATATAGTAATTATTTTTTACATATAGCTAACATTGCTTTAAATTTCCCTTTCTTTATCTAAAGGGCTAACTTAAATATAAATAATATTTATAATATACTTATATTTTTTAATGATAAAAAGCTTAAGTATAATAAAATGTAGTGTGTATTTTGTTTAATTCTGTGTACAGTGACTAACAGTGATAACAGTGATTTGTCCTTTTTTCTGTTTTAGTAACTCATAAATTTGTGTTTTGGACAAAGTTAAATTCAGCTTTATCCAAAACTCATCATGATGTATATATTAGCATTTAAATTATATAAATGATAAATTTGACTATATAGTGTATAATTTATAGATATCTTATATATTAAAATAATTTTTGCATAATGGAACTTTATACCTTGTGTAGAAACAGAAATACCCTTGAAAGAATTTCCAAAGAATGTACTTATCAGCAAAGTCATCTTTACATGTTCTATTATTGGTTATGTTGAGTACATTCATTTGCTTTATTCAGCAAACCCCAATTATCTTTAGATAAATTTTAGGAAATTATTTCTTCTGTCCTCTTCTATTGGATCAGAGATATTTTACATAGCCACATCCAATTTCTGTGTCTTCAGATCGCCTGATACAGGTACCCAATTCAGTATTATTTATTTATCTATTTTTCCTATTACTTTTTCCTATTGCTAAATAGTCTTGCATCTGCCACTCCATGTTACAAGTACTGCTTTTTTAAACACTAATATTTTCAAGTACTGAAACACATAGGACAAGACAAGTACTTAGAGGTATGATGTAAAGGATTTACCAGCCCATTGAACTGATTTCTTTCATGAATCCTCATATGATAACAGAGATTGTTTAGAATCAATCAAGGACACAATAAGTAGAGCAGATGAGTGTTCTGCACAGAATATACTATGAACTTCCTCTGCTATTGGCAATCCAGTATGAAAATTTCACAGCAGCAATAAAGTACAAGAAGGAAGTAAAACCAGAAATAACTAAGAAATTTATCTTGATAACAAAGGAGCTTCCTTCTTAACTATATTTTACTTGTTTATTATGATAAATAAGAAATGTGAAAATTTTATAATTCTTCATGTGGTATGAGATTATTATTATCATGAAGAAGGTATTTTATAAGAAAGATGTTTATGAGAATCTCATAGGAAGTACTTGCTTAAGAGACTTTCTTAGTTTCCAGTTGATAAATGTCAAAATTCTCAGATTAAAATTTCAGTTAGTGTAAACAATATATAGTCTTAAAAATTGTTGCTTTAAAATGTACCATTGTATGTGATTATGGGCCTTTAGGTATGCTATAAATCTAGATTTGTTTTAACCTTTTTATATATAGTAGTTAAAGAGAAATGCTTAGCAAAATATACTTTGCCCATAAGTTTGAAGAGAAAAATTTTGCATAAGCTGAAAATGTCCTGTGATTCACTTTATTTACTAGAGATACTAAAACTGACTTAATGTTAGAAAGTATTTTTTAATTAAAAAATCATGGCTGGCTACGAATTGTATTAATTTGTGTTTACTACCAAGTTTCATTTTTCAGTATTCTCTCTGAAACAAAGTTTACAATACAAAACAGTCATGTCTTTTTGTGGCAATGTACTATCAACTTCTACCTGATTTGGTGCCTTTGATCAACTGTTCTCAGGTTGAAGTTAAAGAAGGGCAATTTAACTCCTGCCTTTCCATGGTGAAAAAAAAATCAGCTTCTAAGAGCCTTCAAGTGTGGAACACCCCTGTCTGTTGCTTGGAAAGCAATAGCAAATGAGTATATATGAACAAAAAAAAATTTTTAGTTTATTCTACCATAGTTAATGAAAGATTTCAGAACTCTAGTCTCACATCTAGTAAAGCTGGCAATGTAGGGTGCACCATGATCAGCAAACTTAGTTCTCTTAGTCTGGTTCCACTTACTACATAGATTCAGCTGCATAGATTACAATAATTCCATCTTGGCTATTAGCACTATGAGGCCTGGGCAATTATTTTCTTCTTTGGGGATTCAGTTTTCTCACTCACAGAGAGCAAACTAGATGATCTTCAAATATCTTTCACCTATGATTTTAAATATAGATTATAATATTTTTTAAAGATTTATTTATGCATATAAGAACTGGGGTTCAGGACAGAGGTGTGGGGGGTGAAAGTATTCACTAGAGACAGAGTGGAGAACAAAACAGGCAGATAGACTGAAATACACTGCTGAGGGGAGCAGCGGGCGAGGCAGGAGAGGTCTGCTGCGACATGTGTGTCACCTCCCTGGCTGGGGATCGAACTTGTGCTGTAGTGGCTGCAGATCCCTCATAGTGTGGTGCTTAACCCCTTGCACCACTAGGGAGGCCCTAGGTCATAATATTTTTAACATTTGTATCTAATATAAATATTCTAACTCCAGAGAATGTGAGATGAATCAAATTTAGAACTTTCAAAACTGAATGCTTAAAATATTTTAATAACATTTATATTATTATTTGAATGAGTCATTTCATCTTTGAGTTAGCTATTAATAATTTTTCAAAATTATCTTGTAACCTATTGATCTGTGTTTTTCTTCCTTTGCTGGATAATTTGGCATGTGTTTTAGATTGTGATCTTTCTAAGAGATATATTGAGATAATAGTCTTAAAACAGCTAGAAACAGTATTTATAAAACTATGTATGTATAAACTCTCTCTATATAAAACTACAAAAAGGAGGGAAAAAAAGGAAAAGACCTAAAAAAATCACATTTTTCAGTAAAAAAAAAAATCACGTTTTTCAGTGTCAAGACATAATTAATACCATAGTACTTGGAAGAAATAACACTATTTGTAGGTATAAAAAAAGATTGGGGCTTTCTCTTTGTCACTCCTCAAATGTAGAAAGAAATGAACATGTAGATTTACTAAGTGAGTTCTTTCCTTAGCAGTGTTTGACAAAACCATGAACAAATTAACTTTCTTCATTCCTTCTTTCCTCCTGTGTCCTTTCCTTCTTTCCTTCCCTTTCTCTCTCCAACCATTCTTATTCATCATTTTAAAATTTATGTTTTGGCAATTGTGATACTTCCTAAGGGAGATATTGAAATATCTGAAAACAGTTCTTATCCTGAGGTGATAAAAGCTAGTGGAGGAAATGAACTTTTAAATAATTACAATAAAACTAATAGCTACTATTATAAAGATAAATTCAGTTATTAAAAAACTAAATGTTATATAGTTACACATATTAAAAACGAATGATTTCGTATTTTCCTTACTTAAGGAAGTGTCAGATAAAAGTCTTGGAAGATACCAGTTAAATTTTGATGCACAAATTCATATTCCTGAGTCTACCACATTCTGGTATAAGATATATCATCTCAAAGTATTGCTATTTCAATCTGAAGGTAAACTGTTTTATTGCTATGAGACTACAGAGATAGCAAGAAAGGAGTAAAAAAAAAAAGAAAAAAAACCCAAGACTATTATAAAAATGCATCAATAGTTTTTAGTACTTGATCAAATTCATTCAGCAAATATTTATTAAGATTAGACCCTATTCTGTATGTTTGAGATACAGCAAAGGAGTAACAGGTAAATCCCAACCATCGTGTAACTTATACTTTTTTAAATAAATGATATGCAAAGTATTTTATTTAAGATTTTACTTATTGGACCTCCCTGGTGGTGCCGCACTGTGAAGCATCTGCTGCACAGCAGTGCAAATTCGATCCCCGACCAGGGAGGGGACCCACATGGCGCAGCAGACCTCTTCTGCCTCGCCCGCTGCTCCCCTCAGCAGTGTGTTTCAATCCATCTGCCTGTTCTGCTCCCCACTCTGTCTCTGGTGTCTCTCACCTCCCACAACTCTGGCCTGTACCCCAGCTCTTGTATGCATACATAATAATAATTATTTTCACGTAAAAGAACTGGGGTGTAGGCCAGAGGTTGTGGGGGTAGGTGAGATACTCACTAGAGACAGAGTGGGGAGCAGAAGAGGAAGATTTGCCAAAATGCACTGCTGAGGGGATCAGTGGGCAAAACAGGAGAAGTCTGCTGCCCCGCGTAGGTGAGCTCCCTGGTTTTGAATCAAACTCAGGTGTTCAGGGTAGAAGCACTAAGGCTTAACACCTACGCCACAAAGGAGGCCCCATCATGTAACTTTCTGACTGAACAGACTGACAAGTAAAGTAGATTTGTTCTAAAATGATATAGAAGAGAAAGTGTATGCCAGAAGAGCAGAATGAGTGTTTGAATCCAGGAATAAGTGGAGATTTAAGAGTTCTGAGCTTTGTCTGGTGTATGATTAACAGAGAATAGATACAGTCAAAGCTGACATTTTAGGGGAGGCTAAGTTTGCAGAGGCTGGATTTCATGCCAGGAACACATGGAATCTAGGCCCCACTTCCCTATAGCAGGCTGGTCTCACAGGCAGCATAGTAAGTCAAAAGTTCTCTCTTGACCTGACTGTTGGAGAGAGAGAGCAAGAAGTTGAAATGAACCCCTTATTCCAAATTTTAGAAACTATGGCATTTGTAAGCAAAGAAAATAGATTTCTTAGATTTTTGGTAACTTTCATTCAATTTCTATATTTTTTAATTTTACATTATGTAAGATCATAGCAAATGAAAGGTTCATATGATAGTTTAACAATTCCAAAAACTTTTATTCTAGTTATTATAGACTTAAAAAGTTTGAGTCACAGGAAAGCCATACCTTTTAGTTTAATATAGAATGCAGCACATGATTCTACTTAGGCAACATTTCTCCTGTTGGAAAAATAACAATGTAAAAGAATGAAACTTACACTAGTTGCAAATGGCCCCATATATACCAAGAACTAGTTATAGATAATGCAAACCTTCTGTAAGGTAAATGGCTCCAAAAAAAGAAAACCCCAGTAGGTAACTAGGATTGGCGAATTCTAGTAATATTCGCTTTCTGCTTAATGATAGACTTAGAAATTTAACCAAAAAAAGACTTAGAAATTTAACCAAAAAACTATCAAAGTCTAAAAAAGACAAACTAACCAAGTAAAATGCTTTAGTAGGGTCCCTTGTGATTAGCCTACACCTGAGTTTCTTATATGTTTCTTATGTCCCCTGTGTTAGAGTCACTAGAGAAACTTCAGAATGCAAATTTCTGACTCTCATGCCAGAAGTAAAATTATTGAATGAATCCCTGAGGCTGAGACGTCAGGTGGTTCTGTTGAATACAAAACTTTGAGAGCCACTTTTCTTATTCATCTGGAAATCATGTACTTCATACAGCCTTCCAATTGAGCAATGTTCCTAATACATTTACTGCTTGAATCTCTGCCAGTGGTCTTGGAGAATCCACAAGTTCATGGAATTATCCCCCAAATCTTTGCTAAAAGAGAAGCAGACCTGTCCGACCCACAGCAAAAGAAACTAAAAATCAAAGATTACAATCATTACTCTGTGACTTGTCAGTTTGCCCCATGAAGAACAAGGAACACTGACTTAATGGTCGTATCTGTAAATGTTTTGTCATTAAGTTTGAAAAACAAGTGACAGAAGAGATTGGATCGGAAGACAGTAGTGGAATAGCTGCAGCAGTACTCAGAGCAGTGGAGGTGGCAAGAAGCCAACCCACACAGAAGAGCGAATCAGTCGCAGAGGAAAGCTTGAAACCCTTACACTACACATCACGGGCTTGAGTAGCCGTGGTAAAGAGCTGTGTTATGCACCCACACAAATAAAGCCAACTAGTCATGTTCTCCCCAGTGATTGTCACTGAAGAGATAGTAAGTGTCTCTATTTGTGACCAAGTTATACACCTGAGTATTCTAACATGCCAGTGTACTAAGCAGTGCGTTTTGTAAGAAGGGGAACTTGGAGAGACAGCACAAACTCTGGGGTCATATTGCTTTCATTTCAGCTCTTTTTCCAGCACCTCTCTTCGTCTGTATGACTTCTCAGTTCTCTCTTCTTTAATTAGGATACTATTACTTACAGCATAGATTCTTTATGAGATTTAGTATGTGTGTATTGCACTTACAACATTATCTCACACCTACTAATGGTTGTTGTTCAAACTAAGCGTGAAATTTTAGAAAAATTGAGTAAAATGTCAGGGAATCATTATTATAAACATTATTAAAACATTAAAACTAAAAACATTATTATAATATATAATAACAATCGCCAACTTTCATCATGACACCTCAGTAAATTATATGTCTCCAATTTGAAAATAACAATCTGTTCTTAAATGTTCATTCATGTTGGTATCAGAAAATTATAATGCTACACCTTTCTAAAGGCACACATATTTAACCACTCTAAAAACACAAGCTAAATCTTTTATATCTGTGGGGAAAAACATTCAGAACTCCAAAAATAATAGATTAAAAAAACGATTTGCTGTTGATCACTCATGGTCTCTTCCAAATTTCTGAGACATGAAATTATAATGAGGCTCATCTCTGCTGACCTTCTTGGTGTTCATAACAAGTTTCACCAGAAACAAGGTTTAGTGTTGGCTGATGAAGGTGTTCCAATGCTTGAAAGTAGGAAATGGACTAGATTTTATAACAAATCAGTAAAAAATATTAGCTGATCTATCACTGTATGCTTTGAATACATACTGTTGAAGACATAATTTAGATATATACGATGTGTGACTCCCGAAAGATGGAAGGGTTAGCTTAAGTGGAAAAAGCAAGGAAGTTGCTCAAAATTAGGATGGTATTTCCCCTATCAGCATAGAGGCAAACATAAAAGCACCCTTTGGCAACTCTGTGGCCTGCATGGAATGGAAGATTATCATGAAGCAGAGGACAGGAGAGATTAGTGGAATTCCTCAATTATTTTTATTTGGTTATTTTAGCTTTTATTTGACACTGTTTTGCCTTGAATTATATTTTGTTTGTATTCTCCATCTAGAAAACTAGGTTCTAACTGGGTTAGTGTCTAGTATTTTTCTGTAATTGACATAGCATTGATTCCAGTGCCATGTACACAGTAGATGTGCAAATATTTGTTAATTGATTGACATCTATATATTTCTTAGACATTTATTAGGAAGTTTTATTTTCTGTATCAGTTAATATTTATTAAATACCAAAATGATGTGTGAAGCTTACTAAAAATTAGTATTAAATTAGTATCTAATTACCCTATGTTAGAATTATTCATTAATATGATGAACTTTTGATATTTACTTATTCAGTTAATTTTTTAGACCTATTAACTACCAAGTTTTGGGTTCTTTTCCTGCAAAGTAAAGTACACTGACCAAAGGGATTGATTGTCCAAGTTACGTGAGAAGAGGACAATTGCAATACAATTTCTAGTGTGGAAAAAATGAAACCCTAAAGCATAAACTATATATAGCTGGCATCCAAAAATTCATTACGTGAAATATAATGATGCCATATTATTGGGTTCTTGACAAGATGTGGCAAGTCTGTACAGCAGCCTCTTGTCTTGTTACATGATTCTAGCTGCCTAAGCTCCATTTTCAATTTGGTGCCACCTGGTGGCAGTTGTCTACTCTGGTGACAAAACCAAAAGTGAAGGTGATTTTGAATCGTGATTCAGCAAACAGTATAGTGACAGAATCCGGGTATCTTCTTGTTGATTTTCACAACCCATGGCAGAGGACTGGAGATCTACCTTCCATCTTACTGCTTCTCAAAAATGCACTTGAGGGCCTTTGTTGTCTCCTCACTTCTGCCTCTCAGGAGATAGAAATTTTAACCTAGATGCTAGGCCAAAGAAAGGAGCAAGTTCGCAACCATGTTATACCTAATTTCACATTACTGTAGAATTTTGTATTGCAATGCCTAACTGAATATGCAGTTCACATCAAGAAAAGCACATCATATTATCTAAGCTGATGGGAAGGAGATATGGAAGACCTCACAAAGGAACTCATGTTGAAGTAGAGACGTAAAGAAATATAGTGATTTACCAAGTAGCCATATTTCATGACCATGAAGGAGTATTCATCTTACTCTGTAGATGAAGATGCGTTAAAAATTTTTTTTCAGGTATTTTATTTCTAAAAGAGTGCTAGGAAAACTGCATTTCCTCACCTGTAAAATAGAGATAGTAGTACATACTTCATAGGGTAATGTGGGTTAGAGAAAAAATATTGGAAGTATTTTTGATAGCATACAGTACAAAATAATAGATAACTGGTGGCTTTTAAGATTAGCATTAATTAGTATTAATGTTAAATTGGTATTAATGTTACTCTAATTAATAAAGGATTAATTAGGGCAGGAGCAAGTCTAGAGGCACATATTTCTAAGGAAGCAATTATTTAAATCATCCAAACCTGATGATTGATTGGATGAGGGAGTAAAGATATGGGAACACTTATCTTAAAATTCTTGGTTTGAGCATTTATATGAATGATAATATCCTTCACCATGTTCTCTAGAAGGGGAAAATATATAAACATACTTATGTTAATTAATAAATGATTTAAAGTAGTTATATTACATATGAAGATACATGAACTATCTGGAATAGCCAAAAGATCATTAACACATAGATAAAAATGAGACTGAGTTATGTTTCTTTACTGGAGAAAAAAAATGATCAGAAGCAGTCATGGAGTTATACTGGGGGGACGTGATACATTAAGCTAACATTTAAAAAACCAACATTTTAAGTTAGTGAAGGGGATAAAATTGATTCTTTGGGGATGGGAAAGTGAGTGGAGAGAATTGCAGAAACACAAGCATGCCCGTGGACAGGGCCTGATATGAATGAAGCAGAAATTGAGAATTGATGTTTGTTGAGGAATGTTTGCTGCCAGTGCTTTCATGCACACGGCATTGACTTAAAACCCAAGAAATCAGTTTATATTGGACAAGACAAATACTGTGGGATTTTGAAAAGAAATAATAGGATCCAGTGGGCATTTTTGTTTTATTGTGATTACAGAAGTAGAATGGAGGGGTGGAAGAGAAAGAGAATGAAGTTAAAGATTTCCAATTCCTAATATTTAGCTAATAATTTTCTAAATTCATAAACATTTGCATTTCCGATTTCAGTGATAGCCTATATATATTTTTTTCAAATAATTTTGAAAACTATTCATTTTCCTTTTCTGTTTTGCATGTTAATCGGGGCACTAGTGCCTATTTGTTATTCTCCTTGATAGAATGTTCATTTTTATAAATAAACCTATAAAGTTTTATTAACCGCTATAAAAAATCTGCATTGTACATATTCTTTTTGGATAATATTAGAGCTTTTGTCTCTTGTACTAGAATTATGTTCCATAATTCCCATTCCCTTAAGTTGAACAACTGCCAGAGATATCAAATCATTTATCTAAATGCACATATATCCAGTGCTAAAGTCAGGACTTCCATTTCATGAGTCTTATCTTTACCTATAAACCTAAATTTGCTAATAATTAAAAACATAAAATGCCTTCTAATGGGCAATATACTTGCATTGGTACCCTAATTTTCTCTGACTTACTATTACAGTAGGAGGACATGCAGGCATAAATGGTGCCTGCATAGGCAAAATAAACCTGAGTGTGGAGGCTATAAAAATCCTGACTAGCCCCTCTGGCTTACACCCCAATTCTTATATCTATAAATAAATAAAAATAAATCTTAAAAAGCAATCCTGACTAGGACCTAGAGGAGAACAATGTGAGCAGTTACCACCAGGAAACTTGAGAAATTTAAAAGAAACTTGTGTGGTCAAAACTAGTTTATAAAGAAAAGTGACTTGAGATGAGGTGGCGAGGTAAGGGAAGATTGCGCAAATCTTGTAGGATCTTGGAAAATGAGTATGAGATCCTGAGCACCTGTGGAAAAATTGGTATTTGTAAGGAGCTACTTTTTTTCTTGATTTTGTGATAGAAAAAGACAGAATAGTATGCAGAAGCAATCAGAGGTGAAACCTGTAAGACAAGTATGATAGATTAAATGTGTGGATGAAGGAAAGGGAGAAATCAAGGGTATTTTTTGATTTGCATCTTAAGTAACTTGGTAAATAATTGTATTTTTCATTGAAACACCCTGAAAACAGACTGAAAGAGGAAAATATTTGTAAAAAGATCAGTTTGGGACACTTTAATTTGTGACATCCTGTATGACAGCTGAGTACTTGCTCTAAGTGCTGGGTTGACAGTGCTAGAGTTTAGCAAGGTAGCTTACTCAGCGAACTTAAATTTAGAGATGATTGGTGTGTGTGTGTGTGTGTGTGTATATATTTATTTCTCTGTTGGTATAAATATTGGTGTATATATTATTTTTAAGAGAATTTCTTCTGAAAACTTACCTTTCCTTATGAAATAGAAGGAAGTTATTTGATGAGAGGAAGCAAAAGGTAGAAGGTCTGAGTAACACGAAGGAGGTGGTGGTTGTTGTGGAGAGTGGGGAGTGCCTATGTGATGTGTAGAGTAAGCGTTTATGCTGATGACAATGAATTACAGTGGAAACTGGGTGTCCTTCTGATTTTTTCCCCAACAGTGCTCAAACATTGACATGTAGTCATAGAAGCAGCACATGGTAGCATTCATCAAAGGATTCAGTCAGTTGGATGTCATGTAAAGTTAAGGGTATTTATAGGGTGAAATGTGGGTTATGAAATCTAGTTCCTAAGTATAAGTAAAGATGAAGACAATGATAATTGGGGTAAAGGTGGGGGACCCTACTTCTCATATTATGGAAGCATAGGAGTACCTGACTTAAATGAGCCAGAAAGGAAAGGGATAGAAAGCCTTGTAGCAACTATCAGAATAAGGTGGAGGTATTATTAGCCCTGTTATACATAATAACGCACTGAGGTACATACCTCTTTGATTACTCAGTTACAGCAAGAATAGTGCAGCTACATTTTAAGTGTGAGTCTTCTAATTAAGTCCCAGTAAATAAATATGTTTCTTATTAGATATGGAAGTCATAAGCATTCTTGGTTCAAGGTTAGGAACCATTGCTCTTAGCAGACTGGAAATACATTTGTCCAAATAAGCATTAATATAGAAAAATTGGCTGTTTTTTCTAGACTTGTGTTTACCATATCTTTATAATATTTATTTGCTAAATATTCTTTTTACTGCTTTATATATTAATTTTCAATGTACCTATTTTATGTTTTGAGTATCGCATTGGTGGTTTTTTTGCATTAAGCTTGACATTTTTGTCAGTGATGTCATTTGATTACCTTTACATGTTTTTGCACTAGTCCATTTTATCCACAGAAGAACACTAATTTCAAAATTAATATCAAATAGCAATGATAATTTATGAAAGAAAACAAATTTTATATCAAGTATTGAGCTGGAATTTATCCCATTTTAGAACAATTATCTGAAGTAGCAGTATCCAATAAAAAGAAAATCTAGAACCACATAAGTTTAAATGTTTTATTAGACACATAAAAAAAGAACAGATATAATTAATTATAGCTTTTACTGAACTCAATATGTTTAAAAATCTTCATTTTAAATTTTGAGCTATTCAAAAGATTAACGCTCTATTTTATTCTTTTTGAAGGGAGGTAAGGCTTTCTAAACAGTGTGTGTGTCACCATTACTGTGTGCCATCTAGGTGCCATAACATTACCATGTGCCATCTAGGTGCCGTCACCACTACCGTGTGCCATCAAGGTGCCATCACCATTACCGTGTGCCATCTAGGTGCCGTCACCACTACTGTGTGCCATCAAGGTGCTGTCACCACTACCTTGTGCCATCTAGGTGCCATACCATTACCGTGTGCCATCTAGGTGCTGTCACCATTACCGTGTGCCATCTAGGTGCCATCACCACTACTGTGTGCCATCAAGGTGCTGTCACCACTACCTTGTGCCATCTAGGTGCCGTCACCATTACCGTGTGCCATCTAGGTGCCATACCATTACCGTGTGCCATCTAGGTGCCGTCACCACTACCGTGTGCCATCTAGGTGCCGTCACCATTACCGTGTGCCATCTAGGTGCCGTCACCACTACCGTGTGCCATCTAGGTGCCGTCACCATTACCATGTGCCATCTAGGTGCCATAACATTACCGTGTGCCATCTAGGTGCCGTCACCACTACCGTGTGCCATCTAGGTGCCGTCACCATTACCGTGTGCCATCTAGGTGCCGTCACCACTACTGTGTGCCATCTAGGTGCCGTCACCACTACCGTGTGCCATCTAGGTGCCGTCACCATTACCGTGTGCCATCTAGGTGCCGTCACCACTACTGTGTGCCATCTAGGTGCCGTCACCACTACCGTGTGCCATCTAGGTGCCGTCACCATTACCGTGTGCCATGTAGGTGCCTGTTAGTTGCATGTTGCTAGTACCTATGACAGCGCACAATACAGGTCACAAGTCTTCCTAAAGTATAATTCAACAAAGGAAAATACTCAAGTAAAGTCAATATCTCCATCTTTCTCTTCATCCTGAGAGAAGCATGGGTTCATTTTGATTAGAGTAGATACATATTTGTTAGAACACACAGAGGATGATAGCTACTTTGTTAAATGAGACTATCAAATTGGTACAAAGTTCTGTTTTTTTTTTTTTTTTAGTATTCCCATTTTATTTTTAATTTTATCTTTTAAATCCAGGTTTTCCATTAACCTTTTATATGTGACTACTTGCACATATACCTATATCTATCTCTATATAAACATGTATGTATGTGTATATACACATATGTATATGGCATAATTGTGTTTATGTAAATTTGACTTTGAATGAATAATAGTAAATCTTGGGCAAATGAGTTATTGTATAATAATCTGTTATATAAAAATTCAAAAAATGCTGAGTATTTGTAAATTTTGGAACCTAAGACTATTTAAATGTAAGAATTAAATCATATAGAATTTGGTAAATGTTACATTTTAAATTCACATTATTAATTCAAAAATTTAGGATTTCCACTTAATGTCAACTAGCAACATTATAGGTTTCAACATTTTAAATCAAAATCCTTTTGTAAAATAAATATGTAGAGCAATATAAAATTTACTATCCATATATGTTTATTATATACTTATAATTGAATGCTGTAAGAAATGTCAAGGTGAAGAAATAGACCTGATATTTGCATCTGTACATGCAATTCATAATTCACTTATTTTGTTTAAGAGACTGTGCAGTTATTTCCCTAAAGAAAATAAACTTAAATATCTATGAAAGTAGAGCTAGTCTATAAATACAAGAGAAGTATATTTGAGACACAATGTGTACCATTTGCTTAAATCCTGTTCATTTGTATTATTTAATTTTGATGAATAGATATTTACTATCTTTATTATTTTCTAGCCTTTGACACCTCAAATTTCATTTGAAAAAGAAAGTGTATGAGTTTCAGGAAGTAGTGAGCTGTAACAGTTGTAATGATATTCCTCCAATTAATTTTTGCTATTAGCTTTCAACATAGACTTGAGAAAATACTTTCCTGTTTCATGTGAACACTTTGCCCAGTGTTATAGAGATGACTACTTTTGATGACCTCTTCATTGTCATTATGTCTCTAATGTCACTGAGCATTTTATTCAGTGAAATTGAATCGGTCTTAGGAACATTTATCTAAAAGAAATAATATAGCCCTTAAATTGACATCTTTTCTTATTATAGGTACTATGTCTTTTAAATTCAATTTGCTTGTAGAAGCAGTATTCATTATCTGTGTAATTATATCATCTTTTAGCTACTTTTGTTGAAACATGCCTTTTTTCAGTTTGAAATGACCAAAGTATGAGAATTATGTACCTATATGAAGTATGAGGTTCCATTTCCTTGAGACTAAAGTTCTGTTGTTTATATAACTGTTTCTTCAAATACCAATTTTAAGTTCCTATTCTTAACAAAACCTCACTGTCCCCTTTTTAATAATATGTAATAATCAAAGCTAACATCTTAACCATGTTTTAGACAATTTGCTATATATTTGCTAACATACAGACAAAAAGCTTTATAAATGGTATTTCATTTAATCCTGATCACAGCTTTATGAGAGTTATGGTGTTCATTAAAGTAATTCAACAACTACCTTATTGAACACTACCTTGTGGCAGGCATTATTTTTAAAACTGGGGCTTAGCAAAGTGAACAAAAGAGGGAAAGTCTTTGACCCATACACTTTTATTCAGGCGGAAAGGTATGTGGTACCAGAAGAGAAAACTAAAGCCTAAGTTAAGAAATAAGCTCAAGGTCATGAATTATTAAATGATAGAAATTCATAGAAACCTTTGTCTGACTGACTTTAAACCTATACTTAAATTTTGCCTTTTTTGATAAAATTACCAGATTTTTTCATCTAGAATAAATCATATAATATAGTATATAACTACATATGATACATAACTACATATCTACCTATAAGAATTGACTATAACCATTTTCGTGCATATACTAATTTGAAGAGAATCTGAGAAGTAAAACAATTACCTCATTACCCCAATGTGAAGAATTAGTTTTATTTCAAATCTGATTTGTTTTTCTTTGAAGCATTTGAACAATAATTCTCTTAAAATAGTTTTTTTTTTTTTTTTGGCAAACAACATGTGAAAAACCTTTAAAATCGTTTTCTTGATTACTCCAACCAAAGAAAATGTAAATATACTTAGAGAAGTTTAACTTTATTTTGCAACATCCTCACTGTATATTTTGCTTTGTTTATTTAATGAAGCCAATATTTCATGCAATACTTAATGCCTCACATTTATGTTAGAAGTTCTGAATATTCAAGAAAGCATATTTTAGTTCCAGAAAAACCTGACAGTGCTTTATTTGCATGCTGCATAGTTTCATTATGTTAGTCTTTATATCGTTCAAATTTATAATAATAGTAGGAAAACTCCAAAAATGCAATAACTGAAAAATGGTTCACCTATTTTGCCTGTATCAGCTTCATCCAGTGGCCCTTCTAAGTTTGAAAGACTAGCCTTGTGCATTTTGAGACATCAGGTCAGAGTTGAAAGTCACCATCTCTGCAGGAAGGAATGACTTGGAATCTGAGCAGAAAAAAGATAAAATAAGTCTAGCTTTCTAATAAGCTACCCCTTTAAATGGTTCCATGGAAGATTTAGTACATATGACCAAAAATGTCTTTTCAAACTATTACTCTTATTATACTAGTTGGAGGAGGTTGTAGTCTTTCCATTCACGGTGATTTCAAATGACATATGAAACAAATTTTTACTTGCATAATGGTGACTGGAATATTGTCCACATGCACAAATATAAGCTAAGCATATATTCTAAATTAAATTAAGAATTTGCATGTTTTTATATTGAAGAATACTAGCATTTTCTGTAGGGGTTAATAAAGGGGTAGTTTTGGAAATTTTAATATGCTGGATTTATTAATACTGGATTTAGTCAGAGAAATTACCAATATTCACCAAATGAGGCAAAGAAAATATATTTTAACAAGGTATAAGGGATTACCTGCTATAAAAATTATTTTGTTTTCCACATGAAATGCCTAAATTCATTTAAAAATATTCAAGCTTTAGTTTAGATACCTTGCTACACTTCAATTAAAGTTTACACATTAAAAATTCCCTGGATTTTGTTTCATAGTTATTATTTTAAATAACTTAATGTTACTATTTTTAAAGTTTTTTTTTTTTTTAATTTATGCCTACAAGAACTGCGGTGTAGACCAGAGGTGAGAGGATCCACCAGAGCCAGAATGGGAAGCAGAACAGGCAGATCGACTAACATAAACTGCTGAGGGGAGCAGCAGGAGTGACAGGAGAGATCTTCTGCACCATGGCCAGAGAGCTAACTCATGCTGCAGTGACTGGCAAGAGCTGATAGTGCTGTGACTTAACCCCTGTGCCACCAGGCAGGCCCTATTTTTTTTCTAAGCTTATTAACCAGAAGTAGAAAACAGCATCCTTAACAAGAAGTGCAGCTGTTTTTCACATAGGTGCACACACGGCTCTGTGTTCTCTGCAGTGGTCACTCAGGCATGGCCGCAGGAGGACACACAGAAGAGTAACAAGTTCTAGGAACAGGAGACAAGCTACCCCTGCCCTGGTGCACGCTACCAGGGCCACATGGGGAAGCAAAGTTTAGGTCAAATTTTAAAGAGATGTTCAGAAAGAGATGCTCACTTGGAACGGACCAGTTAGAGAAAATGACATGAAGGTGAAGAAAATGAAATGTATTCTTGTCAATTTCAGCCCCGTTCAGTGGCATGGAGCAGGGAGCCATTTCAGCCCCTAGTCTCTCCCATGGACTTAATGTGAATAAATTTTTGCTCAAAAAGCTAACAAGAATGATTACTATAATTTAAATTAGCTAAGTTCAGAAATGTTGGCAAGGCTGAAAATTCAAGGAGAAAAAGTAACAAAATAGAAATTGTGTCTAAAGATGACTATAAAGAAGTTGATGAAATTAGAGAAAAGATGCAGTTTTCCTAAGGCACATAGCATAATGAAGAAAATTTAACTCATAATTCTGAGTTTCTTCTGATTTTTTTAAGAAAAAAATGTTTATCTTAAACTGACAGTGAAAGCAAATGACATGGTTGAAATGTGTACATTTTTAAGTGCATATTTAAATGTTTAACATTTTAAGGAAGATAGAACACAGCTAACATACCATATGAGGATGGGGAGTATAAATGTTTAGAAGCCAAAAGCACTGTTTAATAAGCAAAGAGAACATATACTTACGATTTATAAAGTACTAAGTGTGAGATGTGTCCTTAAAGTATGTTTCTTCAAACTCACGGTAGTGGTAGAGGTATGCAGCTATTTGAGTAGAGTACTTGTATCAATAAAATGAAGAGATAATAGAGGATTAATTTAAGAGTAAATAATGTGGTAGCTGGTCAGTTAAGTAGGAAATATTCCCAATTCCCTTCAATTCTCAGTCATCTGGCCTTATTAAATTTGTGACTGTTTAAAGAAGATAGCTGTGTTGGGGCCTCCCTGGTGGCACAATGGGTTAAGAAGCACACTATGAATTAAACCACAGCCTCTGCAACATGAGTTCTATCCCTGCCACCCGGGAGGGGACCCACATGACACAGCAGACCTCTCTTGCCCCCCCCCCACTGCTCCCCTCAGCAGTGTATTTCAGTCCATTTGCCTGTTCTGCTCCCCATTCTGCCTCTGGTGAATCCTCTCAACCCCCACACCCCTTTGCCCCAGTGTTTGTAAGTAAAAATAAATAAATCTTTAAAAAAAAAAAAAGAAGATAGCCATGTTGTCTTCAAAATGCCTTTTAATGTTATCGTGATAAAATAATGAGCTGGATTCCAGGTCTCCTGGTGCAGCTACCTAGTCCATGCATGTTCTCTCAGTCTTGGGCAACTGATGTATCTCAATAAGGAGTTAAATAAGGGTAAGTCATGTGAACAGTTAAGGGTACATGATGCAGACATATATTTATCCCAACACATTTAGGCCTTATCCTCTTTCTGTCCTCATGTTAGTATCTTCACCATCTCTTCATTTAATGAACATTAACTTTATAAATATCCTCTAACAACCATGTGCTCGCCTCTCAGTTGTTTTTTGTTATTTTTTTAATTGAGGTAGCATTGGTTTACAACATGGTATCATGGTATGTTAAAAGTGTATAAATTCACAAATCTCCAAATGCATATTACCACACACACTTACCACCAAAGCACCAATAATCTCCACCATAATCCGCTGGGCCCCCTCTATACTTTGCTTCTCACACCCACCTCAGCTCTACAGTCAGATTTCTTGGGTTTGTCACTTTCTCTTTGTTCCTTTACTTCACTTTTTAGGTTCGCATGTCAGTGAAGTCATCCAGTATTTGTATTTTTCTTTTTCAGTTATTTCACTTAGCCTGATCGCCTCCAGTTCCATACATGTTATTTGCAAACGGCAACATGTCATCTTTTTTATAGCTGCATAATTCCTACTTGGGTGTGTGTGTGTGCGTGTGTGTGTGTACACACTACATCCTCCTAATCTACCCATCTGTCCTTGGATACTTGTTATTTCCATAACTTGGCTAGTGTAAGTAGTGTTGCCATGAACATAAGAATGTATAAATCCCTTTGAATTACTATTTTTGTATTCTTCAGGTAGATACCATGAGTTGAATTGCTCAGTCATGTGACATACCCACTTTTAATAGTTTGAGTCCCTCAAACTATAGGAGCAGGATCAGTCTACATTACCACCAAGAGTGTAAAAATGTCCCTTTTTCTCTACATCCTTTTTCTGGTGTTTTGGATATGGGCCATTCTCACAGGTGGGAGATGGTGTCTCATAGTAGTTTTCATTTGTATTTCCTTGGTGATAAGTGATGATGAACATTTCTTCATGTACCTGCTGGCCATCTGTATGTCTTCATTGGAGAAATGTGTATTTAACTCTTCTTTCCATTTTTTAATTTTGGTTTGCTTTTTATTGAGTTGTATGAATTTTTTGCAGATCTTGGATATTATCCCTTGTCACCTATATGATGTGCAAATGTTTTCTTTCATTCAGTAGAATATCTTTTCATTTTAATGATAGTTTCTTTTGTTGTAACGAGGCTTTTTAGTTTGATACAGTCCCATTTGTTTATTTTCGCTTTCGTTTTCCTTCCTATTGGACATGAGTCCCCAAAAACATCACTGAAACCAATGTCATGGAGTGCTTTGCCTATGTTTTCTTCTATTTATTTTAAGTCTTTCAAGGTGTCACGATGTTTAGGAACTTGGTCAATTTCAAGGGCTTTTTTTCTGCTCTACCAATTTTACTATTGAGTTCTAGCTTTTGAGCCCAGCAAACCCTTTTAGTACCAGTTCCTTGCCCAAGATGCTATAAGTTCTTTCCCTTCTAGACTTACCTCTGTGTACTTTCTATCCTTAAGTATCTTTTCTGTTTCTGTACTGTAGTTTTCATATTTTAATATATCACCTGTTGGGTCCTCTATATATCTAGCCATACAACTCTGAATCTTAGGTAATTTCTCTCCTAAACACCTTCCCAGATCTCCATATTATAAAATACTTGTTTCGATGTGACTATACGTTTTATTTATAATACTACTTTTATGGCTGTAACAAACTCAGACTTTGTGTAAGTCTGTTATTTATTATTAAGTAAAACCACTTAGTTTTTTTTTCATTCAAGCCTATTAATTTATTAATACTTTGCCTCTAAGTATTGTATAATTCATTTAATTTAATCACACTCTCCTAGAACCCTCCATATGCTATTTTTGCCTTTAACAAATACTTACAGATACTTCACTTGCCTTTCTCCTGATGGTTAACAAAAGTACATTTGTCTCTTGGAAGCTCTTTCAAGATATACCTTTCAACAACTATAATTATGTCCTAAAATATAACAAATTGCATTGACAATTTTACATATTGTACTTGAAGACTACTAACTATATAAAGTTTTTCTAAAGTCATACAATAGAAACATACATAAAATGATATTTAGAAATTTAGAAACATTGTGTCTCTTTTAGGAAATGAGTGTCTTATATCAACACCCAATATTACTGTGCTGCAATCTCTGTGGACTAGCTGCAAGGCTGTGCAGTGCTTTAGCCCATGGGATGAACTCCATGGACTGAGTAATTTGACCCATGTAAAAGACAAAGTAATATTGGCCCTTGGTGGCTCTTTTCATATGTATGTTTGTTTCAATTTTTTTTCTTATACCCAATTCCACAGTTTATGTTCATTTTGGAAAAACAAAATATTTTTAAAAGAACACCTTTAAAAAGTACAGCTATCAACCAAAGAAAACTAAAACTACTCCTCGCTCACTTTTCACACTGTAGATATTTTGCCATTGCATTTATATTTTCCCCTAAGGATATAAACATTCTAAACATACAACTTTATTTTTCTTCATTTTCGTTTCTTCTCCTCTGTCTTTCTCAGGCGACATAGATCATCTCGTGAATCTGTTTCCCAAACTACCTCATTGAGCAAAAGATATTTTTTATTTCATTTTATATGAATTTTTTTTCTGTTTTTGCTATTAGGTAGCCCCTGAGATGCCCCATTCATTAGTTATAGAGTAAATCCATGTTTGGCTTGTGTGCCAGCCAAGGCTAAGCTGCAAAATCTGCCGCTTCTTCCTCTCTCAAGTATATCAAGAAAATGTTTTTATTTCAATAAATATTTATAACAGGTTTCAAAATTACATGCTGTTTTATTGATGACCATAACTCAAATACACTCCACTATTTTCCCTATTATAATCAATTCTGCAATAAACATCATTCTTGATAAATCTGAATCTATATACACTGGTAAGTCTTTCCCTGCATAGATCTTAAAAGCTAGACTTGTTTATTCTAATGCTTTTGATAAATATTGCCAAATTATATCTAAATTACATCTCATACTCCAGAATCAAATTAATGCAATATTTTGACTTTCTAATAGTGAGTCAAACGTTACTAATTTGAAATAAGGCTTACCATTCCTGCAAAGCAGACTGCTTCCTTTATATTCTTTTACATTTGTGCAGTAATTTGAATATTCTGCTTCCAGATTCTTCATGCCCTGCTCTACCTCCTCCTGTACCCTAATGGTCATAGAAAAATCCAGGGCTCTTTGTTTAATCACTCTCACTCGTAATGTTAATCTCCTAGTAAATATTATGTGTCTCTGACCATATTGTCTATAAAACTGATAGTGAATTTTCTTTTTTTCAAGTGAATGCAAGAGGGATGTATTTTTCTTTATCTTGGAACATAGAGTATCTCAATAAATTATATAAAGTGAAATAGATTGTTTTAAATTCAAAACTAGTAAAGCATCCCTCCTTGTTAGCAAATTCGGTCACTATTAGAAAAATCTTTTCAGGTTTATTCATAAAATAAGAAAACTTAGTTTAAAAGGATCCTGGTAACAAAGGTACTGTAATTTCTGTCTTTTTTTTTTTTTTTTTGGTAAAATATACCCACTCATCTCACTTCTTTATAAAGGCAGAAATAATGCAAATTAGAAAGGAATGGAAGCGCTCTCCTTTACACTGCATGACAACCTTACAGCATATTTGCACTGGCAGGACAGCACTTCCCCTCTCAGTGAGCCCACTGATTTTTCGTGAATGTGTTCTTTCCTGTGGTCATGCAAACCAGTGCCTTCTCGACAGCAGAAATAAAATTAGATGACTGATTTTGCATAGTCACATTAAAGTCAGCCCTGAACTGTAAAGTCTGTTCAAGATCATGAGACTCAAAAATTTTTAATTTCTACATATATGGACCATAGATGATCTAATTGACGTATATTCCAAACATTCGATCTAAAATTCCTTTTGTGTCTTTTCCTTTCTATTCTTGTCCTCACTCTTAACGGTCCACCGGCCTACAGTGTGTTTACATCCAAAATGCAAAGCAGACAAATGGGCATCTCAGGGAAGAACATGACCAAAAGCACCAGCATCAGCGGGGACATGTGCTCGCTGGAGAAGAACGACGGCAGCCAGTCCGACACTGCGGTGGGCACGTTGGGGACCAGCGGCAAAAAGCGGCACTCTAGCCTTGGGGCCAAAATGGTAGCTATTGTTGGTCTCTCCCGGAAAAGTCGCAGCGCCTCTCAGCTCAGCCAAACGGGTAGGCATTTTACCTTACTTGCTGACTTCATATTGAGTTGTCATCAAACTACATACTCCTCTCTTACTCATTTCGCTGTGGTGATATGTGGCTGATGACATGTTTCAGACGAAAGGGACATTTTAAACTAGTCAACCTTTCTGAAAATAAAACATCGATTTTGATTTTCAGCGATGTGCAAAGCTGCTTCCAAGTGGACGTTGACCGCTTTTCTTGAAGTACATTTAATGTCTTTCTTCCTCAGGGAGGAGCTAAGCAATGTCCCCAGAGCCCCAGTTGCTGAGCCTGTGTAAAGGAGCTCTGATCTGCAGGATATTTGCTTTTCTTTAGGTTCTTTAAGTTGGAGCCAACCCAGTTAATTTTCACGCCCAGCAAGTTACCCAGATGAAGATGACACTTTGTATTTTATGTGAATAATGTAGTTCTTTTACTGCTGACAGCCTTGCTTCTTTTTCAGTTTGTAAGCAGCGTTAGCCTTGCTTCTTTTTCAGTTTGTAAGCAGCGTTATCCGGTAGTATCCATTTGCTCACTGCAGTTTTTATTTCCCTATTGAATCTTCAAGCAACAATATTCTCCAGCAGCAGGGATGGAGGAATTTTCTGCTGACAGTGAAGATATGCAAAGCTTTGCTACTTTAAAATTCAGTTTCTAAGTCACATCTGCAAAAATAAATTAGATACAACACTCCTACTCAGAAAAGCCAGTGTTAGCAATTAAGAAATTTGTGAGTCAAAGCAATGTCTTTTTTTCAAATGGGTGTTGATAATTAAACATTAAAGCCCCAGCATCTTGGAAGTAATAGCATATCTTCTACTTATGCAAACAAAGACATATAATATGGTGTTTCTTTTACAGCAAATAAATGGCATGCAAATGGATTAAATCTCACTTATGTTTGAATACTATGGCTCTTGTTCACAGAAGTCAGGAAATAAATCTACATCACAGAAGAATTTAAGGATACGTTCATTCCCAGACCTGACTAATCTTCATTTTGCAAATTTTAACTGATTCTGAAATTTCAACTTTTTATAATATAAGTGAAACAGTTGCTTGCTGGTATTACTTATATCTTGGATATAAGTCACTACATTTAATGTGATCATTACATAGGAATTTCTCATTTGGTGTTTCAAAATGTTATGTTGCATTTCAATACAGAAATCAAAATTTATTTTAAAGATTTTACATAAATGATTTTTGATTGCTAATATTTATATATTACTAGTTGTGTTAATGTAATATGATAGGTGTCAACCTTTTGAAATCAAGGGGGGTTTCTTAGATGTATATTTCTCTAGCAGTTAAAATTCAATTTACTACTTTTTCTTTCTTAAAACCTGTAAATATAAACTTAGAACTGCTCTGAAAGTTAAAGTCTGTTAATTAAAAAGTTAAGAACCATTTTAAAATGAATATTAACAAGACTACAAGTAGTGTAATGTGTCGTGTTAAAGTAGAAATAATTGCATTCATTCAAGTTAAGTAATCAAGTATGCAATGCTAGGCACATAGAAAACAAAGATGAATAAGAAATCATTTATAACCTGAGTTGCTTATAATCTACAAGAAGATAGATACCAAGTATTTAGGCAGATTGCTCCATGGTGATATGTCAGTAGTAAAACTAGAATTGCATAGAAAGTATACAGATATTCAGAGGAAGTCCACTTAGCCCAGCCTGAATGCCACAATCTAAGACCTGAAGGAAGAGTGAGTGCTAACCAGGTAAAGGGTATTTACAAAGGTGCTTAAGATAAAAACCATAATGAAGAAAGACATGGTGAACATGGCATGCATAGGAATAATAGGCAACTAGCTATAATGTTAAGATCAAATGTTCAACTGAATGTGGTGAGAGATGATGCTAATACTAAGTAGAAGCCATATAGAAACCAAAACATTAATATATAGATCATATTTGATGTGTGTATAAATATATATATATCACCTGTCTTAATATAGGTGATAGGAAGCTTTGTAAGATTTTCAGTAGAGATTTGAGATATTATTACCTAATAAGTAACTTATAAGTTATTTAGACTACCATACACTTAACTTTTTTTACTGTCTACCATATATCAGAGACTATACTAAAGAAAACATGAACACGATAAATGATCCTTGTCTTGGAGCTTATATTCTAATAAGGCTGTACTAAGAAGTTATCCTAAGTCAGCATCTTGTAAAAAGAACTTTAGGATGAAATGCAGTGTAGTACAATAATTCAGCCAAGATCAGATGTTGAACTAAGTCTGTTGTAATAAAAATAGCAAGATAGATTCAGGAAATTTTTGGACAGTAAATTTAGTAGTTAGTCACCAGCTTAGTGACTGGTTGGATATGGGGAGATGAAGAAGAAGATGAGTGTCATATTTCTGACTTGCATCATTAATAAACATTGCTAAAGCTGGTGTGAGAATCAGGAACATAAATCTGAGGCTTAAGTTTAGGTGATGCTTAAAACTATGAACATGGCTAGAAGATTGCCCAAGATAAACACCATAGATAAAAAACAAGGCTCTCCCTTCCTGTGGAATATTAACATTTTGGAATTAGGCAGAGGAAGAGGAAGATTTCATAAAGAATGGTCATTAAAAAAAAAACTTTAAGAAAGCAGTGTTACAAATACTGAGTATCTAGAAGACTTCAAGAAAAGAATGGTCAACATTTCTCAATAATCAATTTCATGTCTTTACAGTTTTAGCATAAACATTCCATGTACCTTTCTTTGACAGTATTTTTTATTTAAAAATCATGTATCTGTTGACCATAGTCTCAACTGTAACAGGATTGATTTGACTTTCATGTATGTATAGATATAGAGTTTTGTCCTCAAAAACATTGTGATGTTGGCAGACTATCACAAGTAGTCTTGTTTGTGATATTATTTAAACAGCATAGCAGAAGAGAAAGTGTTCCTTTTTGCCGTTGCCATCATTAATAGTCTGTGAATTATACTGATTAAATTTTAGTCATTCTTAAAATATGCAGTTATTCCTAGCTTTCCATTTAATAGTTTTGCCCCATTGACAATAGAATGCAGAATATCCCTTATCTTAAAGTCTGGTTTTAATGGTGAACTAGCCAACAGAGATTGTTTTGCAAATTGCTGGGCTCCAGAAGTCCCATTTTCTTTAACACATGTTCCTCTTCATCTTCAAGCTAATAATGGCACATTGAATCTTACTTGTGCTTCTAAACTCTGAGCACCGATTTTAAAGCATCTCTTCTGTCCTATTGCCAGAGAAAGTCCTCTGTTTTAAGGACTGATACATTTATTTGAATTGGGTGCTCTCGAATGATCGAAGGTAATCTTCCTGTTTTAAGATTCTTACCTATTATATCTGCAAAGTCTCTTTTGCCGTGTAACGTAACATATTTCTAGATCCAGAGAATAGTGCATGGACATTTCTGAGGACTGTTTTGCCTTCCACAAATGATTATAGTCGATGGAGCTGGAAAAATGGAGTGATTCAAGAAATAGTGTAACCATGTTGTTTTTTTCTAAATTATTGTTTTCATTCTAAATGTTTCTTCGTAGTGAAGGTACAAATAGAAATGTGTCCCAAAACAAAAAATAAATAAAAATTGATTTTCTTTATTTACTCTATCGGATCTGACAACACATACAAGTAATTTGAATTTTTTTCTAATTTTAATACGTTTTTTCAAATATAAAATTTAGAAATGAATTTCTCATTCATTAAAGCACACAATTATCAATAGCATAAGTATGTTCACTTAATTTTTACAACTTGAGGTTTATGTATTTCACTAAAAAGTTTCATGGTAAATGGATACACTCCATAGCTAGACTTTTTATATGAATTCACTGTGGCTGACAGTATATTTTTATAATTGTTTTTGTTCATATCATTAGGGAGGTAAAATATACTCTTCAAAATATTTTTTTCTCCAAGAAGTACTTTTAATTTAATATCAATTTTATTTTATTCAATTAGATATAATTCCAAGTTGTAAATAGCCAAAAGGCATTGTTATGCTAGTAATCAGTAAAGGTCTAATAACTGTAAATAACTAAATCATAGAGAATTTAATTCTGAATTGAGAAGTACATACTAAGCAAAATAAGTCTTATAATATCATTAAAATTGAATTATTTGAGGTTTTCAGTCATCAGAGTATAAATAGAAATGTAATTTTAAGGTAAAGGTCATATTTAATGAAATTCCCATCTACTCTAAATAGGTGTATGAAGTCACCAGATGCTTTTTATTCTATTGAGTCTTGTTCTGTCACCTATTAGGAAGACTTTCAAAGAGGTAGTTGCAGGTATTTGTTGGAAATTTAATAAAACCCTAGGTAATCAGTGTCAAATTTATTTAGGAGTTATGATAGCTCATTCTTCTAACATGTGGGAAAAGATAGGCATATAGATATTAGCCCCTTGGGCTTTGACAACTATTGGTATCACAGACTGTGGAATGAAAAACTGCAAAAACAGAATCTGTTTTTTTGTCCTCTAAGTAAGTAGATAATACTGCTCTAAGTAGATAGCTCTTTCTAACTTTATTCTGAAATGTCAGCTTTTTGTTTTAAAACCAGCACTGTCATTCGCGGACTTATAATGTCTTAACATAGCATCCTATCGTTACACAGTTTATGCTGACTCAGTTTCTACTGTATAACACACATCATGGTATGGGACACTCTTTCTACCGTATTTGTGTTCTAGTGAGAGAGACGAGCCCTAACAAATCCAGCGTAGTTAATCAAACTTACAATCTTCCTTTGACAGAGAAAGTACCAGCTTATTGAGAGTGTGTCACAGAGGATACTAATCTAGTTGGGCTCATCTTTCTTCCTCACCACTCCCCAGTTCTGGGTGGCTGCTTTGCACATAGTAGGGTTTCAGTTTTCAAACCCTCTCTGTTGAATGGTGCACATTGTGTACTTTGCCCTTCTGTCTTTGTATTTGGTTTCTTTGGCAATCACTGCTTTTATGAAGATGGGTCCCAAAAATCCTGAGGGTTTGTGTGTGTGTTTTCTATTAAAAATATTTGAGAGGCAAAGGATCTTTTGAACTGTATAGGATTTGAATTTGTGTGCTACATATACTGGGAAGGAAAGAGGCAATAAATTCTAGTTTAACTTAGAAAAACATTTAAAGTTGAAATAGTAGGAAAGTGGATCTAGAACAGATGTCCCTGATGTCTGTAAGTAGAATGTTCCTATTTGATTTGGTAGGTTAAATGTTGGTCTGGAAATTACTCAGAAATCTTTTCATAAAAAATTACTGATAATGGTGTGCTCAGACTCTCAAAATAATATACTAAATCATACCAAATAGAAATGTTCTACTTTCAGAAATTGGGGGAAATCCATGTACTTCTCTTAGGCTTCAAAGTTCCGCGCTGACATAAGAAAGTGATTTTGTTTTTAGTTTTGTTTTTGGTTTTGGTTTTGGTTTTGGCATGTGAGGAATTCATTGTTTTTTATTTGAAGTTTCATGGCTGCTAAGAAAATAAGAGTGGAACAAGAGCTAATAGAGTATGAGATGAAGTGGGGAAATATTCTGATAAGAAAATTGGTAAGAGGAGAAGTGTATGTAATGGAGAAGTGTAGTAAAGAATAGAAAATTGTTAAGTCAGAGAAAATAATCACAGAAAAACAGAGGAAACGCTAAGGAACTGTGCTCAAAACAGTCATTTCTACTAAACACCTTTCAACCAAACCTTCCTTTCCAAAGCAATAATGACCAACGGTGAAGACCAAAGGCTACCAGCCTGCTGTCACATCCCTTCCAGTCCAGCACTCATGCTATTCTGAAGTTAGCGCCATCTGTGTCAAAAGGAGAGTGGATGGCCACAGTAGCCAACTTGAGATCAGCCAGGCCGAGTTACGCTTCCCTTACCCAGCCAGTGTGAAGTTACCTGACTGGGAATGACAATTTGATAGAGTTCTACATCAGTGTGTTAAAACACATTTCTTTTAATTTGCAGATTATTGAAGACTCTGTATTGTCCTTATTTCATTAGGAAAGTTTTCCCCCAAAATAAAAACAATAATTGTTTCACACGTTTACCTGTGTTTTAAAATCCAAATAGTAAATATTATGAACAGCTAGTAAGATGGTATAACATATAACTAAAAACATATGTTTGAAAATCCATTTATTTCTAGCCAAAATGGAAAACTGAAGTTCATTTTCATCCTCAGAGAACTGTAATATTTCTTCCAAATCATCAGGCACATGCAGTTTGAACTGTGAGATTAACTTCTAGTTTTAAATCTTTTTTGTTTTATAATTTATAAAAAAGACCAAGCGCTTTGCATCTTTTGTATATTTGAATAATTTTTCATATATTTAGATATGAACTAGCAGCCCCACTCTGAGTTAGTCTCAACTTCAATAAAATTTTCTCACAGATTTTGCATGCTGAATTATTCCTTTTAAACTTTTCCAATCATATTTAGTATTCCCTGGACGTGTATTTATTTTATGTTTCTCTTAATGGGTAGAAACTTAAACTGGAAAAAATTATAAAGATGGCACATAAAGATACTTTTTCTGGCTTTTCCATGCAATATTTGTGTGTGCCAGTAAAATCTTTTGATAGCTGCTTCATTTTGAATGAGTACACTATAAATTCATTTAGTTACTTTTTTAAATTCAGTTTTAACCTGCTTTATCTTATTGGTCTATTTTGGTTACCCATTCTTTCTTTATTATTGATATAATTTGCTTTTTGTTTTTAAAGTAATTCCCATTGAGTTTCATTCTATTTCCAATGAGACATTTTTATATATTAAGGTCACTTAAAATTCCTTTGCATTTAAATGTTGCTAAAATTTTAAATGGACTATCAGGTTAGCACAAAGCAGTGTTATTTTAAAAGTATTATGAATTTAAAGTAATGTGACTAACTGTACTTCTAAGGAAGAAAGGGTATCATAGAGGTACTATAATATATTTTTAAATTATAAATTATACAAGTCATAGACCCATCCTCAAAAAGCCTAAAATCTGCTAGGGAAGATATGTTATATAGCATATCAGTGGCAAAGAATGATGTAAAATTTCAAAAGGACCGCTTCTGATTGGGATGGATTTTGAATGACTTCTTGGAAAAGTTTGTGATTCAATCCATAATTTGAAGAGTATGTAACATTTCAGTGAAATAATACAGGCGTGCCTACCAAGCTGAGGAAACTTTAGTCGCATAGAGAGGACTGAGAAAAGCAGGGTGTGATCCAAACAGTGACCTGTGAACTAATTTGCACTGATCTGGTCAGAAAATTATAAATTGGACTGTCACAGGGCCACCCCAGTGTGAAATAGGTTGGCCTGACTGCGGGGGGCGGGGGCCCTCTGCATCTGCACATGCGTAAAGGGGACTTCGAATGAGACTCAACTGCAGGTACAAACAAAAAGGGCAATAAAGGGCTTATTCACAAAAATGGGAAATGAAGAAATGAATAACTCAGAAAGAGAGATAAATTGGTGAAAGTGCCCTACCTCTTCTGCTGATCTGGAACCCTAATATCACGCTGACAGTCGGCGAAACACCAAGGACCCCCAAAGCCAACACATCTGGTTATCTACCAAACCTGGCTGCTTAACTCCACCCTCTGGTCCCAACAACACTCCCTTCGGTGGTGATGACATTATGGGATTTGTAGTCCTTGGTGTCTTGAATCTCTGGATTGAGCTGGTCCATAAAACCTTTCTGTGGAGTTCAAGACATCCTTTTCCCCCCAGCAAAACCATCTTAAACTGTGGGCTGTCTGTAACACGAACTTAATTCTCATCTGCTAAAAAAAACTCTTTGCTCATTGCTCAGTGCTCATTATTTCTCCACTTTGTCCACAACACTATGGGAAGGCCCATTTCTTGCCCTGCAACTTAGAATTCTCTTTCCGGAATTCAACAGTCAAGAAACATGACATGATCATGTCATGGAACTTAGACTATTTTTCTTCTGCTTTGGGAAGTTCTGTTCTTTGTGGATAAATAGTAACTAAATGTTGAGTGCTACTTTTTTATTTTCATAAACATCAGATTATGTTAGTGAAATAATATTGTGGGGCTTTTTCAATTATGGATTTGGTCATGAGAGTTTCCATAATATGTTAAAAATAAAATGATTTTACACAGAACAGAGAAAGATGCGATATGGTGTTCCCTTTCAACACTACTCTAGCTTTTCTGATTTTTTTTAAATTGAATTTGATTCTAGGACTTAGTGTAGAGGTAATGGATAATATCAAAGTACAGAGTAAGTGAAACTTAAAACAATCTCTTGCTAATTGATAATATGTTGCTGAAATGTTCTTGTGGGAATGAAATTTAAATGGTAAATTGATTCTGGGCTTGAAAAAGCTAAAACAATACAGGGTTAATTCACTGTGTCATCTTCTAGATATCTGTTTATTTACTGTCTTGTTTTATTGAGAGGAAAAATGTTTTTTTTTTTTTCTTCAGCCCATTGAAACAGAGACAGGAGACATTGCAGGAGAAAAATGGACATTTACCAGAACACTACGTCCTAATTTATTAATGTTATTTTAGTTTGTATATTTGCTTTTTGAAGTTAGGGATTCTTTCCTTGTTTGTCATTTTTTATATGAGGAAATGCAAAGAAGCTATCAAAATGAGGGCAATGAGGGGATGAGGGAAAGAGAAAAATTATTAATGTTTTGAGCAAATTGTACTGAAAATGGTGAAGCCAGTGGCTCACCATTCTCTGAATGGGCTGCCTTCCTTCCTCTCATTGCTCCCTTGGATTTTCAGATTCTTTCACCATTTTCTTTCCTTGGAAAATAATTGACTAACTCATTCCCATGAAAATATAGAATAATTGGAAATGTTAGTATATCCTCCACAAGTATTTACATTTTCAGAATTGGAAGGCCTTAACTCAAAATAGTTTTGCACTATGAGTAAGTGAAGTAAATTATTTATCTTCAGAATTCTTTAGGCAAATCTCTCATGTTTTGGTAAATTGCTAAAGTTATAATATTGATTCTTCCTGTTCAGACTCATTGTTTGTCTCTCCATTGTTAAGGCCTTTTTTCATGTCCTTCAGTATATGATGGACAATTAGTAATTTTCATCATTATCTTCTGGATATAACTTGTTCAGTTTATTCCTACATATTCTGGTACTTGTACTACCTCTGTAAAGAACATTTTTTTTTCTATTACATTTTCTTACTAGTTGTTTTTGATATTTACTAAAATTACTGATTTCAATACTGTATTAAGTCATGTATCAATCCACTTTAATGATTCTGATTAATGGTAGTACTTTTTAAACTTACTCTATGTTTTCCCTTTAGATTTCCTAAATACACCCTTAGATCTGAAAATAATAATTTTTTCTCATCCTTCAAGTGTACTTGCTCAGATCTGTCATGTCATGTATTGGAATAGTGACTTGACATATGTTCAGAAATGATACTGCATTTGTTTCCTGCTACTGTCACAAATGGATCAATAAGAGTGCTTTAAAAAAAAAAAAACAGAAGAGAGGGAAGGAGGCAATAATTTTTTTTCTCAACTCCAAATATGCATTATATAAATCATGTCAAAAAGATAGCTAAATTAAGTTTTTATTTGTACAGTATCCTCTGTAGTTCTTTGAAGCATAAATTTTAATCTATGATTCATTGCTTTCTAAGGTCATTGCACTATTAAATGTATTGATGTGACATTGGGTTTTTTGCCAATCCAAGATCTATTTCCAGCTATCACTATTTCAAAAGCATAAAAAAGTAAATTTTGAAAGTGAATTAACAAAGTGACAAGAACAAGGCCAAAAGTAATCAGAAGCAATATTTATTAAGGGCTTCTCCCTGTGACAGTTTAACTGTTCTCATCTAAGTGTGTTACCAATATCAGGCATCTAAAAACGGAAACTTTTTTCACTTATATAGCATTTTCCAAAGTATACTATGGATGCATAGAAATGGAGTTTTACACTCAAATAATATAAAAATGAGGATTAAACAGTTTTAATAATTATGGTTTTTTTTAGTTATGCGTTCATAAAGTCCTTTGTTTTATTTATGTCCCTTGTGACATTTCAAAACAGAAACAGAATATGTAGCTTCTTCCTGACTCATTTGGACCAAGTTGCCTGCCTATGAACCATATTTGGAATTAATATTCCTTGGAATACTTTGGAAATGATCCTTGAATTTAAATTGCAGCATGTATTGCTAAGAAAACAGAAGTTGACGGAAACTTTTCCCTATTAACTTCGTTTTCATTAAATGGATTGACTAAGGACTGAAATGAACTTAACTGCTTTATGTACTTCTGCTCCGAGCTTTAGTTGAATCATGAAGACACCATTCAGAATTACTTGGTGGTATTAAATGTTAGGAGAGGTGGCAGGAAGATGAAAGGTGCAAGAAAAAGAAATAATAATAGACAAAGAAGTCAGGTGCCATTAAGGTACACTCATCTAGCCTCAGATGCCTTTGCCTGATCTGAAGTGATACCTCTGGAATTAATGGGATTTACAGCTTTGAGATATGTTGGGATCATGAAACATAGTATGAATAATGTGATTATTTTCAAATGTCTTTAGTGTATGTTTAGAACATAGACGCTTTCCAAAGAATCAGATTATCAAAAGGATTGCTTTCTGTGGAAGAATCATCATATATTTTTCTGTTTAGTTATTTAATTCTGGCCTCCTAAATTGGCTGCCAAAAGTTCCAAGTTAAATTTGAAATTCATCTATAACAAGTAGAACTGTATAGCAGTGTATTCTATTCATTTGTTATTTTTAATTCTTACTCATTTTACTATTACTTTTTCATTTAACCCTCTTAAGTAAACTCATTTTTTTGGTAAAATCAGTGTTATAAATAACCAGAAATAAAGATCAAACTGCTTAACATATTTAGATAATTAGATTGATATTCATATCAGACCATTCTGAAGACTAACATGTCATTCCAGAATGCAAAAGTTCCAGAACACCATGGGAAAAAAATAAAAATTATTTTTAAAATAAATGTTGATATTTTTAATATTAACAATAAGAGAAAAATAGAAAAAGAGAATTAAGGAATATAGAACTGGAATTATTAAATACTGTAACTATTCATTTAAAAATTAGAAAATCTGGACATCATCAGTACAAAGGGTTATGATTTTATTGGAACTGAGCTATACAACATTTGCCATATTAATTTTAATGGGCATAAAACAACTAAATGTATAGTTTGTATTTGATAGCCTCATTAATTATATGTATTTTGATCAGTAGCGGTCTTTGGAGAAAGCAGTAAGTAGTTTTAGTTCTGTACATACTATACTATACTATACTAAAGTCTGTACTATACTATTTAAAAACTGAAGACAACATTTTTTGGAAAAACTACATGTAACACTCAATATCAGTCTTTATATTAGGAGGCTTAACAAGGGAACAACTATTTTTATTTCATTTATACTGATGTATCTTTTGTTGTTTTTTGTGTGGACATGATCTATAAAGATTATGAAAACAGAAAATGTCTCAAAAAAAAAAAAAAAAACACCAAGAAACAGTGCTATCTAGATCATAATTTGTACTCAGTTTTGTAAAAAGGTAAATAGATAACTTGAATTTAAAAACAGGTCTTCTGTGTGTCAAAAACTAGGTAACAATGCTATGACATGGAATTTAGACATAGTATTTCTGAGTGCTCTGTATTTTCTCAAAGTCATCATGTCTATACTCTTCTTAGGTATTCATATTGGATTAGATTATATGCTTCTATTAATTACTGTTTTTCTTAAAACATTTGCATTCAAATTTCTGCAATTGTTTTTTATGTAATTTGAATCCTGTTCACCCAGTTTGATTAAAAGCTACTAGAGCCAATACCATTTATTAGAACTCTTTTACTTACTTCATGATATTTAAAACAAATTTTTATTGGATAAAATGAAAACATGTTTCTTGCTTGATTGGTTATAAAATCTTTTTGATGGAACCAGGATGAAAACTCTCACTGAATGTAGTCTTAAGTCTTTTTGATTTCTCTTAGTGTGTAGGTTTGGAACTCCAAATAGATCCATGGAGTTCTCAGTGATTAGTATCAGTTACCATTGAATGGCATTTCATTATATTTTGGTAAATCATAAAAAGATGCACTAAAAAAATTGAGATAATAGTTACTTTCTAGAAATCCTTAGTAAATCAAATATTAATTTATGAAAGTAAAGAGATCAAGTCAATTACTATTCACTTTCCTCCTTTTTCTTTAAGTTTTTTTTTTTTTTTTTAATGCATACAAGAACTGAGGTGTAGGCCAGAGGTATGGAGAGTGAGAAGTGATGAGAGGATTCACCAGAGACAGAGTAGAAACAGATCAAGCAGATCTAACTGAAACACACTGCTGAGGGGAACAGTGGGTGAGACAGGAGAGGTCTGCTGCGCCGTGTGGGTTGGCTCCCTGGCTGGGGATCGAACTCAGGCTGCAGTGGCTGGCAACAGCCTGATAGCAATGACATTTTCACCTTTGCACCACAAAGGTAGACCCCTTCACTTACATCCTTTGAATAGCACTGTTTTAGGAATTCTTTTAGTGTATATGTATACTTGTATACTATGTATACATATGGTAAGAAGTCAGATTCTAGCAATAGTTTATAATAAAGAAGAAAAAACAAAATTCATGATCTCTGGAATTTTTTTTCTTTTTATTTTACTTCTGTTATTTTGAGGATACCAATAGTATTAGCTAACATTGTTCTGCGGGTTGTAAAGCATTTTCTGTGTTAACCCTGGTTTGTGTGATGCATAATTGCCTTCATTATATCCTTTTATGCAAATAAATAAATGAGGTCTATTTAAATTTCTCCAGTTACATTTACATTTCACACCAGGAGCCCAATTTCAACTCAATAACCCCTGAGACTAAAGCATAAAATATCGTTTAAACTAGTAATTAATTACATTTCATAGTAAACAAAAGCAATTCATTAAAATTTTATGTTTTCCTTCCTGGTAATAGTGGATTACTTATAATTTTTTTAAGTAATCCAGGATTCTGTAACCATTCAAAGTCATCATTTTAAATGTTCATTTATTTCCTGATGAGCATGAAGAGCCCTTCAGAGCAAGCAAACAATAATAGGTGTTATTTCCAAAGACCCAAAGCCACTCATCATTTCTAGTTTTGCCTGCATTAGTGTTATCTGTAAGCCCAAAATCTGGACAAGATTCAATACGACAAATAGTGAACATTATAGTAAAAGAGAGCTTTCAGCTATGAAGATATAAATAGAAATTAAAGAGATTTGTCAATAAAACTCCAAATGTTCTAATCAACATCTAATGGTTGATATCATAGCTTGATTTTTCCCTCCTTAAATATCTCCTTAGTTATAATTGTTTCTACCACTCCTTACTTTTGGGGGTCTGATTCCAGCATTGCCAGGGTGGGGATTAGTGGGTGCATAAAAGTTAGGTAGAATTAGTAATAACCTTTGTTGCTAGGGCTGATTACCAGTAATTCCCTTTGTCTACAGGTCTTTAAGGGTGCTTCCTGGCCTGTGGCTTTCTGTTAATACCTCCCACTACATCCTTCTGTTCTTTTGAGTTTTACCTACGCACATGTTTCTCAGTTGCAATGCAGAAAGCTTCACCATGTAAGACCAGATTGTTTTCCTTATCTGTATTAAATATTTGATATTCCATCTCCTTGACCACTTAACTATTCGGGGGCCAAATCAAGATCCACAAAACTCTTATAGTCATATCAATAGATGATTCCAGCAATCTACTAGTTTTCCCAGTGTAGGAAAGTATATTATTCAAGGGAAAATAGATCCTGAAGGAAATAGAAGGAAGAGCCTATTTCCACGGGAAGTGTTGGGAAAAAAAAGATTGGGAGGAAGTAGTATTGGTCACTGAGAAATGGAACAAAGTCATAATGCTATTGTAGTTTCAAGTGTCAAGTTACATGATTTTATAATGTTTTTGGAGAAAAGATAAACTATGCAAAACGTTGTTATATACCTTAGGAAGTGTATGTTCTTTAAATTCCACAAGAATTTAATATAGGCACTTAGTCCTTTGGTTTGTAATTTGGGATTAGTGTCTTTTCACTGAGAATTTCTATTTCTATATTATAATATGAATATAATGCTGATAGCCTATGGCTGCTTAAGAATCTCAAGGAGCACACTGATGTGACAAATAGTTTCCTGCTGCTAGTTAAATATCAATGCAGCTGAAATAGCTTTAGAAAATAAATCTGTAGGTGAAAATGAAACATTTCAAAGTTGGAGTCTGTTATTATATAACTGTATTCAGATCCAGCTTGGAAATGTAACTCTTTATGTGTACCTCCCCAAAATTATTTCTCTTACTTTCAACATTAAAACTAACACTGTAGATTTCTTAAAATTCTTAATTTTATTTGGTGGCATGAGATCCACTTTGTTCAGTTGAATTCTTGTACTTTGAATTATTTTAAATGATTTTATGAGTATGTAAATGTAATCCTTTTTCTGGATATTATTTTTTAGAATTTTGAGATTCAATAGATTGAAATGTAACTTTGATAAAATTGATTGTATTTGGAATAAATAAAAAAACATTTCTCTTAACAATGAATACCTTCCAACATTACCCATTACTTTGTCAGCAATGCTTGTTACTAGAGGTTTTATTTGTAATGCTTATTACTACTAGACATAATACAGTTTTTCAAAACTTTTTTTTATGACATAATTGTGAACTCAAAGGAAGTTTTAAAAATACAGTGGCTCATGTATCCTTCAGCTTTCCCCAGAGGTATACTTGCTATATCCTCTATGCCTGAGTGTGAGGATGGGAGGGAGGGAGGGAAGGAAAAAGATGCTCTGGTGGACCCCACCCTCACCTAAACCCAGTTACCCCCAAAAGCTCCACCTCCAAATACCATCACATTGGGTATATTTAGTGCTTTAGCATGTGAATTTAAGGGGAGAACACAATTTAGTACACAGTCAAAAGACAGTGCTTTAGCATGTGAATTTAAGGGGAGAACACAATTTAGAACACAGTCAAATTTATGGAAAACATGTGAGGAACCCAGTATTCTAAAGTGTAAGGCACTGGGTTGGGTTGCAAAGGTAATATAGGACCTCTGAGAGTCCTCAGGAATGATAGTTACAAGTGAACTGATGGAGCCTAAAATGTTCAGCTGGCCAATGCTTATTGGTTGTTAATGGAAGTTACACTTTAGAGTCACTGACCTCTGCTAAACACTTTCAGTGACAGGGAACTTATTGTTTAAAAAATGAGATAGTCCATTTTACCTAGAGTTTTGCTTATGATTTGTATCTGGCTATTGTGACAACCATCCAGTATGGTCTAGTTCTATTCTTTGGTCTTTAACTCTTATATGATGGGTTTTCATATATTTTTTTAAAGTTCTGATGTTCAGCTTAAATTTCCTTTTTAGTCTTACCCTTTTTGTCTTTACTGTTTCAAATCTCCAATTACTTTGTTTCATTTCCTCCAGACTTGTTCCAGTCGCCGGTATTCCTCCTTCAGTCCAGCACTTAGAGTGTGGTTCTGAGTACTCAAAGACTACATTGATGCCGAGGTGACTTTCCTGGAGATAATGAGTGTCATTGTCAGCAGCTTAGGGACTCAGTGGCAACTTAGCCAGCCTATCACTGCACAGATCTTTTCAAGCTATCAAAAAATAAGAAAGATTCAGTTACTGCTTTCAGGGTTTCAGGTGCTGAAAGCATTTTACATCAATTTAAGGGCCTGTTCCACCAGAGTCCTACTTTCTGAAACATTAAGGGCAGTTACATTTAGTCTTTCTCCTTTCTGTTTGTGAGTATGTCTTATTCTCTTCCTCCTCTTCTGGGCAGGGAACAACAGGGAGAAATGAGAATAAATAGAATCAAGCAAAAATGTGTGGTCCTTTCTTGAGAAGGACCAAAAGAGACAGCACATCTTATATTTTGCTATTTTGGAGCATCTCTTTTAGCGAGATATCATTTTGTTTGCTATTAAAAATAATATAATCTATAAATTTAAACATAGCCTCTATTCCCTGGAGACTTCTGGTGGGCTTCTCGGTACAGTGATTATCCAGTCTGTTGCTTCACATCTTAGTGAACATTTTGCAAATGGTCTTCACTCCTAGGAGAAGTTGGTACTACCTCTTTTTTTAAAAAAAGGTTTACTTTATTTATTCATGCAAGAACTGGAGTGTAGGCCAGAGGTGCAGGGGCTGAAAGGATTCACCAGAGACAGAGTGGGGAGCAGAACAGGCAGATCCGCTGAAATACACTGCTGAAGGGAGCAGCGGGTGAGACAGGAGAGGTCTGGTGTGCCATGTGGGTCAGCTCCCGAGCAGAGAACTGAACTCATGCTGCAGTGACTGGCGGTAGCTTGATAGCTGGAGACTTTAATCCCTGTGCTACCAGGGAGACCGGAATGAATTTTAATAGGAAAATCAAGGATCAGTAGTATCTAACTGGAGAATGTGGGGTCATTTGTTCAGTACAATATAACTTATCTCTGACAGTATATTTTTTAAAAATATTTTTAATTGAGGTTACATTGGTTTACGTGGTATTTTAGAAGTTTAAGATCTCTGCCTTTTCAGATATTGTTGCAATAGCACACCCACCGCCAAAGTACCCACAATCTAACACCAAAGTCCAGTGTGCTCCCTTTCCAGTATGTTCTCACCATTCCTCCTCTCCCTCCCCTCCCCCTCTGATTGCTTCCATTCTTGTAGTCTGCTTTCAAAGATTACTTTTGTTTGGTTTTACCTAATCCTTTGATTTCTCTATGTTCCACATATAAGTGACACCACTGGTATTTATCCTTCCCCTTCTGACCTTTTTTACTTAGCTCAATCCATACAAATGACAAGAGTATATCTTTTTTAATAGCTGAGTAGTATTTCATTTTGTAGATATACCACAACTTCTTGATCTACTCATCTGTTTGGACCATTTAGGTTTCTATAGCTTGGCTATTGTAAATAGTGCTACAGTGAAAACAGGGTGCCAGTTTCTCTTTGAATTGGCATTTTTATGTTCTTAGAGTAGGTGCCTAAGATTGGATTGCTGGATCCTATGGTAGATCCATCTTTAATATCTTAAGAAGCTTCCATATTGTTTTCCGTAAGGACTGGACCAGTCTATATTCTTACCAACAGAGTAGGTTTCCTTTTTCTCTACTACCTCACCAGCATTTATTGTTTCTGGCCTTTTTGGTGTGGGCCATTTTTATAGGGTGTGAAGTGGTATCTCATTGTGGTTTTGATTTGCATTTCTGGATAATGATGATGGTGATGAGTGATGCTGAGCATTTTTTCATGTCTTGGGAAGTACATCCTTTAGTGTTAATGAATACTTTGTGAAGCTTTAGGTAAAGTGCTGTTCTGTATCATTTTGTAATGTTACATTACAGCTTGAAGGAAAATTCCCTGATAACATTTGTGAGGAAGAAATTCCAATATAAGAATTCTATTTTGATAGGAAAATTATAACATGCATACTTTAAATTTTAAAAGAGAAAAACATTTCTTGCTATTTTAATGGTGGTACCTTTATCTTTCTGATATGAAAAAGCTGAAGAGAAAAATCTTTATTCTCTCCACTCTAAGTGTATTATGTAATACCAAATGGCCCAGCTAGTGCAACATAAGTACCATTGAAAGCAAAATTGCTGCTCTATTTACTTCACTTGAAAATACAAAAACTTATCTTTGCTGAGATGAAACCTGGAATTTAACACTGAAAAGATCCACATGAAACTTTTTTTCAAGATTCCGGATCAGCTTTTGATTTTCATTCAGTGTGCGTCAACCCAATATGAAACTGTGCATTCATTCCTTCAACAAATATTCACTGAATACCTGCTTTGTGCAAGCACTCTACCAGGTGCTGAGAATATAGCAGTGAAAACGACAGACACCTGGTAGCCACCATCAAGTGGATTATGACCTAGATGTGGAGACATCTAGGACATAATCCCTCTGTGGAGTGCTTGAAAGCAGGCAGCATAAGAAAACTCTTAGAGGAATAGGGTTCAGAGAATTTCACAGATTTTCTCACCAAGAGAAGACTCTCTCTTCTTATCTCTCTCTCTTCCTCTCTCTCGATCTTTATTTAATCCCCCTTAATTCTCACTTTCCTCCCTCTATCTGTTAATGTGATTTATTTGAATGTGTTTAATGTATACCTTCAGTGTATGTATGTGCTCTTGTAAAATGTGCATTGTTGTTTCATCTATACATGTATGTTTTATGTACGCATTTTTAGTTTATAGTCTTTTTTTCTTGTTGAACATTATGGTTTTTAGAGCATCTATCTGCATTTTTATTTTTGATTGCTGTATAATGTTCCATGGTATGCATTTACCACATTTTCCTTTCTGTTCTTCCAATCTTCCAATGCTGGACATCCAGATATACTCCATCTCCTGCTACCACAAATAGCATTGTGATGAATATCCTCATATATCTCTCCTTATGAGCCTGGGTGAGAATTCCTTTTACATATGTCTACACAGAACTAGATTTATCCATTTGTTCAATGTGTGTTTAATTATTTTAGCCAAGTTCTGCCAGCTTCTTCACCAAAGTGCCTGCTCTAGCCTATTCTTTTACCAGCAGTGAATAGGGTCTTTATATTCCAACATTCAAACCAACAATTGGCATTGCTTTCTAATTTTTAATATGCTAATATCAGTATTTCTGATATTGACATGAGTGATGATTAGCCTTAGTGATATTAGCAGTGAATGATTTCTCATTCTTGTAGTTCTCTGATAACTAGTGAGTTTGCATTCACACCCATCAATCTTTTCATTTGTTCTTACTATGTAAATCGTCTGTTTCTGACTTATGTTTATTTTTTCTCATATATTCTCTTTTTAGTTCTTTCTTTATTTATTTTGGTTTATGTATGCTTTTTTACATTATTTTTCATTTTTGTACAGTGTATATTTCTCGTCCCCATGAAGTTCCCATCACCAATTCACCTGTGCACCATCACCATAGTCCCTTGTCTTCTTCCCACACATTTTGTTCCTTCTTCCTCTTCCTCCCCTAGGGAATGTGTCAGATTTATAGTTGTCTGTTGGTTGATGTTTCTACCCTTATCTTTTTGTTTTTTGAGAGTCTGTGTTAATAACCCCTTCTTTGGTTTAAGATATTAGAGATAGTTTTCCTCCTTTCAACTAGAAAACTTTATTTTCAATTATGAATGTGGTAGGATGAAATCTGGAACAATCCAGAACCCCTTAAACTAACACTCTTCTTCATTAGGCAATACAGGCATAGCACTTAGAGCCTAAGGAGATCTTTAAATGATCTTTTCACAGTGACTGTGTTATTTGCTAAACTGGTTTTAATAAATTCCCATAACATAATAATTATATGAGAGTTTTCTTCATTTTCAGTTTACCCAAATGTTCCTATGTTCCATTTTTTACATTTGATTCTTTGTTGGATATTCTTGCTCTGTAACTGGAATGGAAGGTTTTGTGGCTCCAAAAGTCACGTTTTGGAGCAAATATTCTGCAAGTAGTTTATCAAAATAGAGAGTTGTTAAGATCTAAGCATTTACAAGTATTATTTGGCATTGTTTACACTGTATGATCTTATAACCTTTCAAAGTTTCCATGGTGATTTGTAATCAATGATAATGTTTTTTCCAGAGGTATCTTTATATTAAAACTAAGTCAAACAAAAATATTTTTTGAGCTGTTACTGCATATTAAATACTGTGTTAGACATAGGGTGAGAACATGAAGATGAATAGAAGAAAATTCAAATAAAACAGAGTAGTGCGCCTCTTAAAATTCAATTGGGTATATTCATTTATTCATCAACAAAAATTATTGTTGAATGGTACAAAATTGTCTGACCCATCATAGGCAATCAAAAGCTAATGAATGAATAAATATACAGGTATACCTTGTTTTATCACATTTAAAAAAAAAAAATGTTAAGTGCAGAGGAAAAGTTCCTGAAGGGAATTAAAAGTGCTACTCCAGTGAAAACAAATGATAAGAAAACAGAACAACCTTTTTGCTGATATGGACAAAGTTTTAGTGGGCTAGATAGATCATCCAGTCACATTTCCTTAAGCCAAAGTCTAACTTAAAGCCATGCCCTAACTTTCTTCACTTGGATGTAGGCTAAAAGGTAATAAAACTGTAAAAGAAAATTTTGAAGTTAGAAGAGGTTGGTTATGAAACATAAAAATGCAAAGTGAAGCAGTAAGTGCTGATGTAGAAGTTGCACAAGTTATTAGAGATCTAGTTAAGATAATTAATAGAGGTGGCTACCCTAAACTATGTATTTCCAGTGTAGTCCTTCTAGGGTTTTGATAGCTGAAGAGTTCCTAACAGCAACATAGTAGTTCCATGTTCTTCTAATGCTATCTCAAAATAAGTTTTAACTTATTTCATTTTAATATATATCATTAATGATGTCTAAGACACAGAAATGATGATGAAAGGAAATGGACAATTGAGGGATATTAATAATTCAACATCATGGATTTAAATGATGACATTAGATTGAGACAATTTAGTAATGTAAATGTTCCTATTATACTTAGTTAAGTAGCTAGAAAATGACACTACTAATTTTTAATATATAGTGCTCAAGAAATTAGCCAGGCTAATTTTTAAATGCTGAAAGTGAGAAATGTATGTTCACTTGACTTGCTTCCAAATAAGTGAAGGTATAAAATGTGTTCAGGGCATCCATTTATGTTAGTGAATTGATAGTTTTAATTGCATTTTATAAAGTTTTTTAAATATCAAAAAATGTAACTTGTAAGTTATGATTTAGAATGCTAATGAGGGGCCTCCATACAGGCCTAGGAGTTAGTCTCAAGCTAATACGGCTATGGCCTGAGTTCCATCCCTGGCCAGGGAGGGGACCCACATAGCGCAGCAGACCTCTGCTGCCTTGCCACTGTTCCTCTCAGCAGATTTCAGTCAATCTGCCTGTTCTGTTACCCCCTCTGACTCTGGTGAGTCCTCTCACCTCCCCCTCCACACCTCTGGCCTGTACCCCAGTTCTTGTATGCATAAATAAATAAATCTTTAAAAAATAGTTTCGGCTAAGGAAAAATACTACTCTATTAAGTCAAGTGGTAAAACTGAACTGTGCCAATGCATACTACTGATGTATCTGATTGTGAAGTTAAGTTTGAAAACAAACTTATTCAAAGGCCATATTATGAATTATGAACATAACTATGACTAAAGAGCCTTAATACATATGATTTAAAACTAACCATTAAGTAAACAGTAAATATGGGCCTCCCTGGTGGCACAAGGGGGTAAGCACCACACTGTGAAGCATCCATAGTCACCACAGTATAAGTTCAATCCCCAGTCAGGGAGGGGACCCACATGGCGCAGCAGACCTCTCTGTATCACCTGCTGCTCCCCTCAGCAGTTTATTTCAATCGATCTGCCTATTCTGTTCCCCACTCTGTCTCTGGTCAATCCTCTCACTCCTCACACCTCTAGCCTACACTCCAATTCTTATATGCATAAATAAATTTAAGAAAGCAAATCTTAAAAATTTTTTAAAAATCAGTCATCTTTAATTCTGCGATTTGTACTCACATCTTCATGATAACACTTAATGTGGAAGGGTGTTTCGTGGTTCTGGTCTCATTGGAGTGTGAGGAGCTAATAATGGAATTAGTCTCTCTTGTGAATCTTAGATCTCTAAGACCAATCCTGTGTCTCACACATTGTAGCTACTAAATAAATGCATGGGAAGAAGATGGTAATAAAATAAAGGAAGGGAAGGCAACAGACTCGGGTAAGAGAACTATCTTTAAGACTTTCTCCTTCAATATCACCTTCTTGCTAAAGACCACCCAGACCCACGTCCCACCATTCTTGATTTTCCTTACTGTGCTGTGCTGTTGTTTTATCTTTTAGTAATACTTAACATCTTCTACTGTGTAGCTTACTGACTTCTTATGTGTTTTGTTTATTGAGCCCCTCCCATGGCTTGGTGCCAGGGAACAAGGATCTTTGTTTTGTGTATTAATGTATCTGAGGTACTCAAGGTAGTAGACACCTAAAAATGTGTGGTAAGTAGATGAATATCTGAAAGACTATCACATAGAGTATGATTTAAATTCCTTGCATATGTATTTCTGCACATGTATATGTATATGCACAAATGGACAGTATGTTGAAGTTATAGTTGTTTTGTACTTTTATAATCTTGACTCAATAATTAGATTTAAGAGGCAGAGCAGAGGCATGCAAATAAAATTTTGAAAGTAGAATATTAAATGGACTTGACTCTAATCTTGGAAAAGTGAGGCAGGAGAATATATAAGCAACCATTTGGACTTGTCAGAGAACTTCTGATAACTACATACTTTTGAATATCAAAGGGTAAAAGAGAAAAAGAGGGGCATAAATGACAGACATAGGTAAATTATGAAAGGAACCAATGTGGAACTCTTAAGTATTACACCAGAAACACCAAAGAGCCAAATGACCTGCAAAATTTTAGTATAGGTACAACAAAAAGGGGGAGATTAGGAAAGAAAGTAATCTGGAAAACAGAAGGTTGTGGAAAAAAGTAAGAAAAGTTTTTCAATATTTCAAGGCTTCCCTTTGGAAGAAAGGCTTTTCTGTATAATTACAGAAGGTACAGTTTGAACCAAGTTGGGGGAGCCTGTTTTTTTACTTCTTAATAAGAATACTTATTTAATAATCAAAATTGCAATTCTCCATCACTGGAAGTGTTCAAATAAGAGTTTACAAGCAGAAATTCTCCACTACATAGAAATTTAAGTTTGTCTCCTCCTCTGTAACTTGGGATTCCACCGTGTCTTTGGAAAGAGGGTCGTATAGTTGGAGTGGGAATGTGCTCAAGCAGAATTGAAGGGGATTCTTTTAAATTGAGAAAAGTGTTTATACAGATTTATTCCTCCCTCAATCTCTATGTATACCTCTTTTTTCTTTAATATTGAAATCATTCCATAAAAATACAGGTTTTTATGTTTGTCTACAGGATTTTGTGTGATTGCATGGAAATATAGCACAGGTCTCCCTACCTGGTCTTGGCACAGTGGCGGGCTGCTACCTGTTGTTTTTCTACTCCAAGTTCTACTTTCACTAGAAATTCAACTTTTATGGGCAGTGCCATTGGTACATTCACAATATGTCCCAATATTTTAAGTGACTTGTAGTGTGTTCAATTCAATTACATATGGATAGAGTGCAGCTCTGACATATGCCTTCCTTGGATTGACTTTGCAATAACATGTGTATGAGAGGTGTTAAAATTTAAGAAATTCTTCCTGTAGATGTGCTACTTAAAATAAAAAAGTAAATTCTAAACTCATTCAAAACTGTTGAGTTACTACATTAATTCAAGATTAAAATTACCTGTCTTTCAAGTATTAGGCACTGGATAGGGACAGAATGTAGAATAGTAAATAAAACAGAAACAATCTTTGTTCTAAAAGAGGGCTCAGTGAAGTAGGATTGAGGAAATAAAATATAACAAATGTGCTTATAAATATACATTTGGAGATTGTTGTAAAGAAAAAGAAAAGATTACCATATAGGAAAATAAAAATGGCCTCCTACTTTAGCCTGCATGACTGGAAAAGTCTATTAGGCTGAGAATCCTAAAGAACAAAGAACCACAAGAACAGACCATGAGGCAGAAAAATAATCTGGCCTCTTTGAGGAGCAAACCATTGTGGTCTCTGCCTGGTAATCAGGGAGGAGTGTGGCTTGATAGAAAGTTAGAGGGACATGTAGGCCCTTTGAGGTCTGTGTGTTTGTATTATATTGTAATTGCAAGGGGAAGACATAATCCTGGCCGCTTTATGATGAAAGTCTTGGGAGCAAAAGTGAAAGTGGTTTGGGAGAGGATGAAGTGAAATGCATAGATAGGAGATCTATTTCAGAGGTAGCACCAGCAGGATGTGGCAATGGTGGGATGAGAGCAGGCATACAGTAAGGGAAAGTAAAGAATAAAAGAGAATGTCCAAATATTTGGTTTGAGCAACTATTTGTCTAATATCTTTTATCAAGAGAGGGAAGAAAATGGAAGTACATTTTTCTGTGGGAAAGAAATCAAGAGTATAGTTTTGTTATGGAGCAAACTTTATTTTTTGTACTTTTCTTAGTTTTGCCTTTTCTGAGTCATCTTGTACCTCTATAATTTAATGCTTTTGTGTATGTGCACAGTAACTGAAATGATTTATTTCCAGATTTCTTTAGTTTCATTTTTCTGTTAAATTCTGTGACTTTCCAGAATTGTGTATTAGTAAATGATAGTACTACAATTTGTAAAATTAAATGTCTGGTGATCTTGAAAGTGTGGCATTTTTATGGTTAAAATGGAAACTTAAGTTATCTTCTTTTTTGCTTTAGTATGGATCTAAAAAGCTTTTCAGCTACCTATGTTTGCTCCAGATACATAATGGTCTTTATTGTTTTTATTACTAGCTCTTTAGTGTTGATTATATAGCATTACTTGATCTGTTTTCTCAACTTTTTTATATTTATCAGTTCAAATAATAATGATTGAAAATAATAGATGAAGTAAGATTCAGTTAATAAGTAATTGACACTACTACTTCTATTGCTTATGCTTAGTAAATGGTAGTCTATACTGTCTATCTCATGCTGACATTCAACAAATATTTGTTTCATATTATTTAATAATCAGTGAGTTAATGGTCTCAGTTTATTAATCTGGCTATCACTGTCTGATAAATACTTGTAGCAGATTACTTATTCTTAGGATATTATACACTATCTAAAAACAATGGGAAATGCTTAGTATTAGAACCAGAATTGTTTTATAGGGCTTCTTATACCATGTTAAATACTAATGTTGACATAGTACCAATAATTGTGTTTGGCATTCTTTGTTACTTTGCACAGAGAGAACTTTATAGAAAACATACAATTTGGAGAATTTATCTTATAGTTATTGTCTTATAACTTGAAGAACTTTTCTTGTAGTTATAATTTATTTCTTAGAGTTATAATGGTTATTAAAGTAAGAAATACATGTTGATAATAGATTCTCATAGGATTATGCAGTTTAGAATATCTTTTTTTAAATGCACTCTGCTATGGAAAAAGTTTGAGCTTTTCCTCTCATAAATTTGTGTTAAAAGGAGAGCTATAGTGTGCTGAGACAAATAGGAGTTTAGAAGAGCATTTTCCTCCCATCATTCATGTTAAAAGTGCAACCTGCCCAAAATGGAATCCTTCATGCTGGCCTTGCACCCAGATTTAACCTAATCTCCATGTACTTTCACAATCTCCAAAACTGTAATCCTAAACCAATGAATCTGGAGTTTCCAAATCAGCACCAGTGAAGTCCTCTGTATTATAAGAATGCCTGTCTGCCCCTGAGAGAAGTTAGTTTCGCCTGAAACAATCTTTCTTTCACCACTAACCTTGTCCCATACTCCTTCCATCTATAATGCCTCTTATTTTGTATAAGTCCCTGCAATGTCTGGCAGGGATGCTGCCTGATGCATAAATAATTTAATAAAGCCAAATTAGATCTCTTAAAAAAAAAAAAAGAAAGAAAAAACTCAGGTCTGAGAGATATAAGCAATAAGCAAAGGATGGTTTGATCGCTCCCAGGTAATGATGGGACTCTGGTGATAACAAAAGAGAAAGAAAGTTGGGTTAAGGTTATGGAAGTAGGATGGGTTCAGATCAAAAAATAAAGAGGCAAGTAGAGTTCTAGCTTGCAAGAGACTGCAGCAAACTGTGTTTTAGAAGACTGACAGAGGGCTGCTCACCTCACTCCCTGACAATCTTATCTACTTCAGAATGTTTAGGTTCTATAATGGGCATCTTCCAAGTGGCTAGAGAAGGTGGAGAATTTATCCTTTTGCAGCTAATCTTAGTCTATAATCTGAAGTTGAAAATAAAAGTCAGTCATTTTTAATAAATGAAATTAGAAATAGTAAGCAAAATTACAAACTTAAAATTTCGTTTACCCCAATTTATGATAAATGTCTAGCAGTTATATTTGTTAATGCCACTGTCCTTGAAAAATGCCCTTCAATATTTGTTCAGATACTAGATTTATTATGATAAAAAGTTTATATCTTTGCTTCCTTAAAGGAATCTGTGAAATACTGCTTTCTGTATGAAATGCACTATTATTTGAAATGAAATAATAGTTTATGACAATAAGTCATCACAAAATAGACTTTTTTCTAGACGTTAAATCAGTACCAGCTATCATGCGCAAAAATTACATATAACAGCAAATTTTTTTAAAAAGAAAATAAAGGCACTCAGAAACTACCCACAGTTTTTCTGTTTGATCACTGATTAATGGTGGCTAAACCATAAATACTTTCGAAAAAAAGCTTTTTGAACGGTATTGCCAAATTTTAAATATATATTTACATATTTGTTACTCTTTGGGCTGTAAGTCACTCATCAAGATTGGCAACTCTTCCCCAAATATCTGTTCACAACTTGTGCATAGATGTCAAGTATGGGAAAGGAGGTTGGGATGAAATGCTACTGCTCCATTAGGAGACTCAGTTGCTAAAGGAATTAGCAAGCAGAAGAACCCAAATTATAAAGCAGCAGTCAAAGACTTACAGAGAATAGTCCCTTCAGCAGAACACATATTGAGTTGCCTCTCTTTAGAGTTACTTGTATTTATTAAGGAGTTTCTGTATGACACCGCAAATTTATCTCTCACTGAGACTATTTCCCTCGGGGAATTGGCCTCTGTCTTGTTAGAGCTGAGCTCCTTACCTTATTGTGGAAATAAATGCTATGTTTCATGTGAGATGAAACCATTTTGAATAGAAGTATAGATGGGAAACACACTTAATCTATATTGTTGTTTCCTGTTATGGAATCTCATATCAATAAGACAGACATACTGTAACTGATAGACAATTTTAACCCAAAGTGTAGGAGTCAGCTGATGATGAGTTGCTTAGTCTCCTAGGTTGGTTACTTTGAGGAGACCCTTAACTGTTGAGCAAACATACTGAGCTACAAATAGAACTACCCGCAGGCAGAAGTGCCCTTATTGAGAGTCTACATGATGTTTGACCTGGATCTGTATAACATGAGTGTTTTTCCATATGTTTTTTTTTTGCATAACTATTAAATTTTCTGCAACTTTTAATGCTTTGATAGAAACCTCATTTCCTTTCTACTGCTTATGGTTTTTAACAACGTTAGATGAATTGGTTATAAATCTTACATCTTATATCGATAATGACAATTCACAGTTGCAATTTAGAAGTCAGCTGGCAGCTAAGTCAAAAGATTTATCAAAAATGTTACATTTTCTATTTTTCTGTCAACCAGACTTAAATGTGCTTAAGGAGTCTTTCTGTTTTCCATGTATTCCATGTATGATTTTTTAAATGAGTAAATGAATAGTAGATGCATAATGAATTAATAAATTAATAATGAATGAATATGACATACATAAGGCATGTACCTTTAATCAATATTACGTAGTTATTGGAATTGAATTCTGAAGCTTACATAAAAATTTAATCTTGTAAACTGGTGTAGAATGTTTATACACACAAAATTTAAAGATGCTGTTGATCCTATAATGAAATAAGAAGTGACTGTGATTTTCATCTAGAATTATTAGAGAATGATAATAGAAATGTTTTCCTCTTATCTCAAATGTTTGAGAATATTCTAACATTCCTCTAAAGGCTGTAAATTTATTACAAAACTAGTTCATTGGCTGGAACAGTGGAATAGAATACTATTTTGAGAAGCATGGAGCTTCTCAAATTTGGCAACTGTCTATGCCACTACTACTGCCCTAAAAGAGACTGGAGAGACAGAGACCCTTATGAGGATTCATCCATGTCCAGAGAACTAAAAGAGGTACAGATAACAGCTATTATGATCAGGATTGAGAAACTTCAGTTTTCAATTTCTTTCACCCTTATTTTCAGCCTACCAATCATCATTCAAGGTGTCGCTCAGGTATTTCTTGTTCTGTGAACTGTTCCTGGCCCACCTCAAGTAGAGTTGCTCAACCCTTGTTTTATGTCACCAGAGTGCCTTGAACCTGAACCTTGAACAAATATGCTACTTACCTCACTAGATTGCATTTGTTGCTTTTCTTATCTGTGATAACCCCCACTCCACCAGTCTCTGAGCTCCTTGAGAGAGAAACCTTGCTTCATATATATCTTCCTCACAGAGCTAGCGAAGGCTTTGGCATATGGTGTTCAGTAAATATCTGAGTGAAAGAGGAAATGAAGGAAAGTGTGAATGCCATCATACTTTGCAAAGCAAGCTCTCTAAATGATTGAAACGTAATGGTATTTTATGCTCCCTTCTTTTCCCTGGTCCTAAACCAAGTTTCTCTAAATGTCACTGTTTTCAGTGTATCCATCTTTAATTTATCATTGAATCACCCTTAATCTTATCAGTGATATAGTGTTTCCTTTTTATATGAATACTTTTGTTTTTCATTGAAAATGTACTTTCATGTCTATTTTTAAAAATTATAGAAGGTATAGAAAAGGCATAAACATTCTTTTTTGAATTTATTATTATGTAAAATATTTGACTTATGATTGACTTCTCTTCATTTGGGGAAATATACTTTCAGGGTAACTAAATAATAATAAATTACAAATCTCATGAATGTGTATTTCCCATTTTCTCTGGAGACTGAGTTGTTATGTCAGTCTGCCAGAAGTCATAGCTCTGTACTGATTCCTAAAATTTCTTGAGAACTTTTAATAAGAGTTTTTTGTATTCCATCATAGCTAAATGAAGATTTACATAATTATGCCATATGATTAAGAACTGCTATGCTAAAATTTCCTTGTGATGAATAAGAAAACAGTTCTATTGGCAGCCCCATTGCCTAGTTGTTGATATAAAAAAGCTCTCTTAAGCAATGTCAGTAAGCAGTTAAGAGTATGTATTATCAGGTCATGAGTTCTGAATTCAGATCCAGAATTTTTGTCATAAGTTTGCTGCTTATGACCTGGGACAAATTATAACACTGGCATCAAACTTCATGGGCCTAAATTATGGTTTCATTTCTTAATAACCTACATGAACTTGGACGGGAGACTTACACTCAGTGTCCCCAGTTTTATCATCTAGATATAAAATTAAGATATTATTAATAATAAAGTCTCCCTCATAGGGCTGTCTGTTTATTAAATGAGTTTATGTGTGCTGGTGTATAAGCTGTTGAGAGAAAAGCCTGCAATCTAAGAAGTGGGTATGTGTTAGATTATTCAAACAGAGTGTGAGCACCGCTAGGGAAGTGTTCTCTTCTATATCCCCAATTACTGGAACACGTCCCAGCATGTAGTAGGCACTCAGCAAATATTCATTGAATGAGTGGGCTGTGATTCCTGTCTGTGAATGAAAATGAGGAGAGTTGCAGCCTTAAAGAGTGCTTATGAAAATTAAATGAAGTAATGCAGTGAAAGCCAGGATTTCAGCTATCATCATCATCATCATCATCATTATTTTACAGAAAGGGTCATAATTAATATGATGTGTCTTTAAGGTTTCTCCCCTTCATTCCATTGTCAGAGCATATCAGTGTTGCACTGTTTTTTTAGTCTAATCAATAAATAAGTTTGCTTTTCTCCGTGGACATTAGCTCTTATAAGATAAAGGAAAATTCTATCATAAATGTCATTATAGTAATTGTGAAAATGCAGATCATTCAGTCTTTCCTTTTTCTCATATCCTAAACATCTTTCCACTGTATCAACCTTTATAAAAATTTCCTCCTAAAGAGGAACATCTGCTATTCACTTCAAAATATGATGAGGAAATACCAAAAATACTTCTGAAAACTATAATCACAAAAGCTTAAATTTTATTTGTACCATATTGCCACTAAGCTGGGAATTACAAAAAAAAAAAAAAATTATATACTTTAGATTTCATATTTGAGTCAAGACTATTAAATACTTTCTGCCATCTGAAGTCAGTATAAAAATGTTGATTATGAATTTCATTTCTGATGCTTTAAATGCAAAGATATTTTGTTATTTAGATTCTGAGAGTGTTTAGTAAAACCAAAATATCTCCATAAATATTTCTTAGCATAGAATATTTTGCTACAAAGTGGAATGACCCAAAGCAGGAAGGTAATCTATATAAACTTTAAAGATTGGGCTAGAAGAGGAATCTCCATATCATCAAGAGCAAATGTATGTTAAAGAGAAAGAGGCCAAGTTCATGGCTGTATACGCCTCTATAACCTATACTGAGCAATTCCTATCTCTTCCAGCAACCAGCTATTTCTATGTTGACTAGAAAACATTAAATAGTGACAGAATAGCAGTAAGACTGTCTTCTCTATTTCGTTTATTCTCTCTACCTCTGGGCCTTACTAATGTTTTTCTACTACTTCTACTGTTAATATTTTTCTGCTACTTTCCCTTTTCCTTCATTAGGTTTACAATCTCATCATCATCACCTGCATCATTTTTAGCACAGAAAAGGGGTAAGGTTGCCAAAGACACAACATGTTCCTGATTGAACTGACCATAACTATTTCACGTAATAACCTTTTTATGTACTTATTCAAGTGACCAAGTCTCTTTTTCAAGAATATGCTAATTTAATATACTTTAAAATTTTGATGATTTTTCCAAGAAAATATTACACAGAAACTGATATATAAATAACACCTAATATTTTATTCCTATTAGAATTGATGAGCTGAAATACACATATATGGCTACATAATGTTGATATATTTTGAAAAGAAAGGCATATAGAGCTTTAGCATTGATATGCAGCTAGAATAAGCATGGTTTTAAAGATTTATTTTTTTATTCTTATTTTACTTTGAACCAAATACTTTATCGAACAGTTAATATTATGTGTATAGCCTGTGTTTTGTTTAAGTGTATATGGCATGATATAGTATATGTGATACAGTTCATAGAACACTGAACCAGAAATCAGATCATCTGAGTTTGAGACCTACTTTGCCACTTCCTAGTTAAGCAAGTTGTGTAATATCATTGAATCTTTGTTGGCTTTATAAAGGAGAGATAATGATGATCCTCTCAGGACTGATATAAAAATTACTTGGCATACTTGGTATATTGTCAAGTATGATACAAAGAGTGTATGTGCAAGTGTTATCTTTATATCCATTCTTCAAAAAAAATGATTTTCAAATCTAATGGCAGAATCTTTTTACAAGGCCATGCTTTCGGAAGGCAAGTTATTTGTGACTTGCTTTTTCTCTATCTTTGAATAAGAAACAAATAATTTGTATCCCAGATTATAATGATTCTGGAATTACGCTTTGTTTTAGACGCTATATAGCACCCATTTTATCCCCCTCTATCTTTGAATAATTTGTATCCTGAATTACAATGATTCTGGAGTTACACTTTGTTTTAGAAGTTATATAGCGCCCATTGTTTGAGTACAACATCCATAGCTGTTTAAATACATGTTCTGGCAGGGAGGAATGACGTTTCTAATCTTTTATCAGTAGCTTATCTTTTATGTAAAATTTTAAATTACTTAGGGTTTGGTAGTACTAATGTTAAAATGGAATAGGAATAAGTCTATTAAAATATATAAACCAAAAATGTGATTGAGATAATATTTATTATGCATAGGAAAACAATTGAACATAAGAAAAAAAGCAGAATTATAAATTTTCTCAGGAAGTTCAGTATACTCCACAAGTTATCATTCCAGACTAAGAGTTCTGGTCATTGTTGTGTTTGTCGGACACTTATATCCAATACTTTTTTTTCCCCTTAAAACTTTCTTCCTTGAAATAAGGTGGCATTCTTCTTTCTTCTCCCTAGTACTCCTTGTGCCATTCTCCTATTACTAATGCATATCACTAAGATCGTAACAGTAGGGGAAAATATCAAAAAGCTTCCCAGGAAACCTCACTGTATAACTGCTAAACAGAAATGATGCTCATATAGAGATAAATGATGCTTCTGAACTACTTCAGGCCAACCTCTTCTTGGTGCATAAAGCCAGGTCATTAATACAAAGAAGACAGAACCCAGCCAACTCAGCCATGGCCACTTACATAGTTCTTAGTTCCCTATCCCCCTGTAATCACTAGTAGAAACCCAAAGTATCCCCTCCCAAAGTTTGTACTATCATTATGATGTACCTGAATGTCAAAATGTTTCCCACCACTGGCTAATTTATTTTTCTAGGATTTTCCTCCTCTGTTCTTCTCTTTTATACTTTTTTCTTGATCACAGCTCATGCACACATAGCTAGGCGCACATATACACGCATACATTTTCATGAAACAATACTGCAGTTGATTCAATAACTACATGGGCTACGCTCTGATATTTTATTTCACTTTACTTTTCTGAATGCCGATCAAACCTAAGAAATTATTTTCATGACTCATTAAAACTTTGTGACCCATGCTTTTTTTTAAAAAAAAGATGATTTTTCAATATTGTACTCTTGGTTTCCAAAATTCTGATTCTTTTTCTTCTAATAATGAAAATTTCATTAATAAAAAAAGATTCTATTCTCTCAATAAAAGCAATGTGTTCTATTCAAATTCTGATTTTTTTAGGAAAGTGATTAATGAACAGGAAATTTAACTGAGTCATGGGAATATTAATGAGAAAAGCAAAAGCTTAATTAGAAAAATGGAAGCAAGAAAACTGGATTACAAAAAGTCTAAGCAAGCAAAAGTTGTTAGTGTGTGATGATACTTTTATTTGTACCAAAATTTCTTAATGTTTAGAAAGATTTAATAGGTTTGTAATTTCTGTGCATTTTTTGATGTGATGTCCAATGCCCAAAGTTATTAACACACTTAGAAGCCTATGTAGTCTGTCCTCTTCCTCTCTCATCTCTCTGACCTAATTTCCTTCTCACTCACTCACTTCCAGCTTCCCTGCCCTCTTTGCTGTTCTGTGAACTCACCAGGACATCACACCTAAATCCTTTGCATTGGAGGTTCTCTTTTCCCCAGACTTACTCTATTCTTCTGAATTGCTAACTTACTCAACATCTTTAAACATTTCTTCAAAGGTCACCTTCTCCACCAAACCCACTTTGATTGCTCTCTTTAAAATTGCAAACTTTCCCATTCTCCTTAACCCTGTTTTTTTTTCTTTTCATTTGCCATTATACACCTTCTAACACTATGTAATTTACTAATTTATTGTGTCTTTTCCCTGAGTAGAATGTAAGCTCCATAAGAGCAGGCATCCTTAACTATGTTGATGACTAATGTGTCCTAAGTTTGCAATGGTACCTGGCATATTCTCCTAACATAGAGCATAATGAACATTTATTAAATGGTGAATCTTTCAGTACATCAAAATATATATATGTAAATATACATAATTTATTTCTCAAGATGTTTATCATTAAACCATTTTTGATATTATAATTTACATTTTACAAAATACATTTGAAATTCCCTCTTACAACTTACTCAACAATCGCGCTATGACATGTTTAGAACTGGAATCATAGTACGCTACAATCACGGCCTCTGTCTTGATGGAGAACCTGAGGGATGGTGGCTCCTAAAAGGTCACAAAGTGGGGCAGTCTTCTGGTTCCTCCTAATGTGGAATTATAATTGCTTCATGTTCTGGGCAGTTTGCAGAATGCGGCTGTTATTGCCCTTGCATACTGTTTTGTTCCTAGCCTCTTGTGTTGCTTCCAAATTTATGTTGAAGATGCTTTCTTTGATTTAGATATTAAAGCCCCACAATGGTTATTGTCATTGTTAGCAAAAATAGTTAAGATTATTTAAGAAGGCATTCAACATTCCTGAAATCAAAGCAAAGTTGTGTTGGTGCTTTTTCAGTCACTTGACTTTATTTTTTTAAGAACTTCCCTTCCCACCCCACCCCTTGGCTTTTTGTCATTTTAATAAAAAAGGCAAAGAAAACTTTAGTTCTAGGCTTTCGTAAAACCTGTTAAAAGTTGGAGAGCCTTTGTGTTATGACTGTAGAAAATTTCACTATTTCCTGTCTATGCTTGAGGAGCAATAAGTAAGTGAAACTGTGGAAAGGAGAAGTGCTACCAGAATTTGATATATTACCCATCTGTGATGCCTAACTTATTGCATCTGATTAATCACCTTCCTCTGGCCTCAGCTAGGGGAGGGCGGAGTGAGAGGGGGAAGAAGAGGAAGCTGCGGGAGCTCCTGGAGGTCAGATTCGCGCGGAAGCCGAGGGGCGCGCTCCGAAGCTGCCTGCCCACCGAGGTGCAGCCGCCGCCGCCTCCCCTCCGCCTGCTGATTGGCGGGGACCACAGCATCAGCAGCATCTCCCCGCGAGGGGCGGGCGGCGAGACTCGAGCAGCCACAGCCTCCGGGATCCTCAGCTCCCCCTTGGGCGAGACCTGGACTGACGCTGTGAGCCACCGCGTCTCCGCCCGCCGCGCTCCGATCCCCTCCTCCTGGCGGCGCCCCAACAAGTGGAGGTCCCGGCAGCGAGGAAAAGCACTTCTCGTCCAGAGCGGGTCAGGCAGTCGGGGGCCAGAACCCCAGGGTCTCTTGGGTCCGTCCGGGTCCCCTAAGCGCGGCGGTCTCCGCGCCCCAGCCGCCAAGACGCCTCGTATCTTGTACCGCGGGAAGAGCGGGTCTTCGTCCAAGATGGGCCGGCAGGGCTTGGGGGGCGGCGGGGCGGCGGGGCGCTCCATGCAGCGCTCCCAGAGCCGGAGCAGTCTCTCCGCCTCCTTCGAGGCGCTGGCCGGCTACTTTCCCTGCATGAACTCCCTGGAGGAGGAGGAAGAAGGTGAGACCGTCGGTAGTTGGCGTTTGTGTTACGTCGGTGGTTGGGGGTCGGCAGGGAAGAGAACTTCAGATAGCATAGTCCCTACCCTCCTGGATCTGGGCGAGAAGCGACCCCCCTCCACCCCAAAGTGCGCCAGCCAGCTGAGCCTGGAAGTTTTGTTTTGGGGGTTATTTGGAGAGCCCCGCGGGCGCTGACTTGGGAAATAGCTCTCCTAGTGAAGTTGAATGATCGAGCGCTGGGAACTTGATTGAGGATGGAGACTGGTGGGAGGCGAGGCGGCGCATGCAAGTTGCACCCCACTCTGTTTGGTTTTGTTTACTCCCGCAGTCTGGCTATTAGCATTTGGCGTCCAGAATAGAAACTTAGAAAATTAAAGGGAAAGGCAGCAGCAAAACTTTGAAACTGGAAACAGCCTGATGAGGGGAAGGGTGATACAAGGGACAGGTTGAGAGATGGCAGAACTGGAGCGTTAAGCGCCAGGTGGTTTGTGCTGTGGATGCTTGGGATTCTATTCTCGGGTCACGAGTCTATGAAAATGTTCACTGTGTTTGAGCGGTTTCATTGTAATCAAGCTAATGAGAAATGCGGCGAGAAGAAACTCACTGCTAAACTTTTCACCAAGTGCTTTCGGTCCTACATAAAGTTTTGAATTACAGAACACGTTTTCTTCATGAAGAACTTTCCTAAAAGATGAGCAACTGACGCAGAAAATATTATTTGAAAATCAGATTAAGAATTGACTGCTAAATACCAGGGCCCCAAGATATGAAATATTGTTTCTTAATTTAGTGGTATCCTAGTTGCAAACCGTGTTCATCTTTAAATGTATGTCCAGAGTAGGTTAGTGACCATCATGGTAACGCAATTATTGTATTTAATACTCTTTATTTTGCTTTTATTCCATGACCTCTTATTGGGAAATTTGTAGTAAGCTCTAAGTTAAAAGAAACTACGTGCTCTGAGAACAGGATGTGTGTTTTGTTTTGTTTTTTCTATTTTTCCCTTTAAGATAGAGAATTAATAATGTCTGGAAAGTGGCCTTCAAAATAACTGGCTAGTTAGGGCTGACCAAATTTCTTCTAGCTTAATGTTTCAATGTCACTTTGCTATGTAGATCAGTACAGGTTTAATAATAGAATACTTCCCTACATAAACATGACTTTTAATTTCCCTATCAATCCTTTTAGCTGGTTTTTTTTTTTGTGCATTTACAGTTCACTTGTTTTCCTTACATCTTTAAAATCCCAGGATATGTAAACAAGTCAAGAAATGAGAAAAACAAATTCGTTAAATGAGTGATTATGATTATGTAAAATGTTCCTTGTTTATTATTAATCACTGTTCTAAAAACTTGATACATACTTCTTTACTCTGTTAGTCTGCAACAACTCTCTGAAGCAGTACTTTTATTATTTCCATTTCACAAATGAGGAATTGAGGCAGAAGGAGATTCAAAAACTTGCCCAAGTTCACCTACAGAATAATAGAATTCTCATATGAACCCAAGCAGTCTTGGTACAGCCAGTGAGCTCAAGGTTAAGTTCCCTTAGGATATTATTTGCATATACTTGGCTACAGTCACATACCTAGTAATTCTAAAGCTATAACTCAAATCCAGGTGTGTCTGAAAATACCTATTTAAATAAAACATTTATTGTAGAATCATTTTTTAATTTAAAATTTCATACCGTCTTCATCTTGAATTTACTTTAGCTAAATTATTATCATTCTTCCCTAAGTGGTCACTAGAACTGTTGGATTTACAAAACCATTCCATCCTAAACAACCTTTTTGAGACAAGAAAAGTGCATTTCTTTCAAAATTTAAAGTATATTCACTTAACCTTGGCTCATGCAGCCGAATCCCAGAGGAATTTCCTATATCTGCCGGTGAGGAAATTGGAGCACATTTTTGTCCCATAATATGGCTTCTTTAGTTGCCAAGACAAAATGTTCCATAAGGAAGTCAGAATGTTTAAGCATATAGTCCTCGCTGGTAATTAGAGGGGAGGCACTCACCATGAATGAGAGGTCTTTCCATCTTGAATAAGAGAACTTTTCCAGTCATTTTCTAGCCAAGAGAAGAAATCCTAACTTACTTGGATTTTACAATACTCTTACTAGCCTTGAAAGTCCTGAGGTTTTTTAAAGGATATTTCAGTATAGCCTGCCAAGGTGTAAAATCTAGAAATCGCTGGCCTGGAACAGTGCTTCTCTCTCTTTTTTCTGTTGAGACACCCAAATAAAACACATGAAGTTCGTGTGGATAACACTCATTAATTTACTCAAGAATTTGTTAATATAGTCACAGCTGAGAAACTCATTCTAATTTATAAAGAAAATATCACAGCAGATAATTTTCAAATGATTGAGAACAACTTTTCACATGAGTCAAACCAGTAGTCTTTCACTGAATTAACTGATCAGGTCAGTAAGCTATTCTAATTTTAAAATTAGTCTTTTTTGTCCTTTCAAAATTAGTGCAGTAGCTGAATAATTTCAAAGTAGTCTGTCTTCCAGTTCTATATTCTTTTAATTCTTATACAGCATACCCAGAATGAGAAGTTTCTAAGAGTCCATACTTTTTATTCATTCATTCAAAAATACTTATTGAAGTCTATTTGATGAGTTAGTATCTATGTTGTCTTTCAATTTGAGAATTATGCTCTCTGCCTTCTTAAAACTCAGTCTAGTAGAAATAGATAGACATTAATAAAAATTACTGTGTAATAAAAACTGATAGATATTAGGAAGGTGAATTCAGAGGATAATAAGAATAGTTACTTACGGACTTAGACAAAGGTGTCCTGAGAGTAAAGGTAAAATGTGGATTCAGGGATTATCAATAGCTCTCAGTTTCTCACAAATAGCATCATTGCACACCTTTGACAAGTGTTTTCCCAGAATCCCCACCTAGTAAGCGGTAGAACTAGAAGCTAAACCTATGCTCTGACTCTGGAGTTCATAATCCTAGTTATGCTATGCATTAGTTCTTCATTCTCACACTACGTTTTCTTGTAAGGATCTATGGTCTTGAAAAACAAGTACAATAATAATAGTTACCATTTACTGAGCACCTTTTTTGTCCTGTATTCTTTCAATTTCATGATAATTCTTCAAGTTACTCTTTTGGTCATTTTACACATGTCAAAATCAAGACTTAGAAAAGTCGATCAACTTGGCTACAGATCCTAAATCTCAATGAGACTGACTTTGGTAGAAAGACTGGGATATTCCTAAAATTAAAGCTGTGGGAAAGTCTATAAGACACCTTTTTTTTAATGCTTGCAGTTCATTTTAAGTGAATTTTATTTTTTGCTTCCTTGTCCTTGGGTATATTGCAGGTAAATGTTCTCCAAGTCTTTGAATAGTTGTATCTTAAAGTTAAACAATAATAATAGTACCTTATAAGTGAAGGACAGATAAACTTTTCTCTTTTCCCCTTCTGGGTTCTTTGACTGGTCTAGTAATTATATTGACATAAGACAGATTAACAGGAGGAAAAAAAAGAATTACATAAATATGAATGCCCCATAAATACTAGCTTAAAAAATGACCAGAACATTTGCTTTAAATTCCTTTTATATAAAAAAAAAGGACTAATTGAGAAAAAAGTTTTAATTTATAGATTAGTAACAAAATAACCATCTATCTGTTTACATAACCTTTTTGTCCTGTAGTCCCTGCTTCTGGTGATTAGGTTGCTCTTCATCTTCCATTACTCTTTCATATGCAGAATTCGTTTCCTGCTTTAAAGAGCAAAGAAGAGTTAACAGGGTTTTTTGTTTTTGTTTTTGTACTAGCTGCTTCTTAAGTAACTTTACTACATAATAATCAATTTGCCAAGATGGCACATTTTGGACAGCCTACTTTGAATTCTATCACATGCCATTGAACAGTTTGTAAATTATTTTTTTTTAATTTTTATTATTTTTATTTTCACCATATTAACTGCTTCACCCCACCACTGAGTCTACCTCCCTAGTGGGGAATATTAATTGTGTAGAATGTTTAAACATTATAGGTAATTCTAAGAAAACTAATCATTTCAAATAAAACTTATACCACTCTTGGTAGAAGAAGCAATTTCACAACTTCCCATTCATAGATCCAAAAGATAGAAAGGTGGCACATTTCTGCCTAGTTGGTAGGTCCAGCATCTCAAAGACTAAGATAGTGTGTTACCTGTAGTTCTGGGCTAGTGATTCTTACTTGGTTATATACCTATAATATGTGATGAATTTTACTTGCTTTCTTTGATAAAACTATGACTTAGCAGTCACATAGAAATGATCCTATCAATTTAATACTATTTAACTGATTAAACGAACTCATTTAATTTCTTTTACATGCCACTAGCTTGAAAATTAAATTGTAGAAAATCTGAAAAACAGGAATAGTTTAAAAATCACCAGAAATACTTCCCAGAAAATTTCTTTGCATGTGATAAGTGAAGCGATGAGGAATTGGTATAAAGTGAACTAAAAATACTGTAGTAGAAAGACTTACTTAATTCCTCCCTACTTCTTGACACTGTGCAACCAGTAAGAAAAAATGTAAAAGACATCTTATTCTAATCTTTGTTTATAGTAAATATTCTTAATAAATAGTCTTTCTGGAATAAAAAAAATTGTCCCTACTTCATATAATCCCCTAAGTACATTAACATAGTAGATGTCATCATAGTTTTTGCACATTATCATAATACTGACATTGTACACCAGACATAGACTGTAATAGTCTAAATGTCTGTATCTTCTTAGGGGATATTTGTGTCCCTAGATTATGATTGATTGTACATAATACATCATTTCATTAACGAGTCCATACTATATTCAACAATAATACAATATTTTATTTTAGACATATTCTCAGCAGAAAAAAATGAATCAAAAGATGTTGTACTTACAAGAAATGAAAGAACACTTTCACTCAGAGTGCTTATCCAATATTACCTTTTAAATCTAAACTTCAGTCTGCCGCTGTTAAGTGTCCAAACAATATCCTTAAAAAAATTTAAAACTAATGCAAAAGTCAGGTTAAACCTCATTTTGCTTTCATCCTTCAATAGGTTTACTGTGAAAATATTTTGTAAATAATAACATTTGATAGGAGCCCACAGGAAAGTTGTAATGGCAGTGCCCCATTGCTGCTAGGGACTATTGGGATTTCTCATAATGTCCTGTGCTATTATTATGTCCTTAATATTGACCAGACGAGATCATTCTATATATTTCTTGTGTCTTATATAGAACGACTTTTGATTGGAGTGAAGAGTGATTTTCCTAATACTATAAATATATATATACACTCATGTATACTATATAAGTGTAATATATAGGTGTGACTGTGTATACTATAAACATATGTATATATAGCATTAGGTAAATACTCTCCTCTCCAATCAAAATGTATGTATAAATATATACGTATATATTATTTGAAAATTTAAAGAAAAACTAACAAAAACATAATATCAATTCTAATTTGAAGTATTATTTCTTAAGGATTAGGCTTTGCCTAATGGGACTAAAATGAAAAGACCATTTCTTTTAGCAATATCACTAATCAGTTATTCCCTATTATTCCTAGAAATCAGGAGCCAGGAAGGTAACAAACAGAACTAGATAAAAGAAGGTAATAGTGTTGAACTAGCCCAGGTGTGACACCAAAGGGAAAGGCCGGGGCTCTGACAAGCTGGAGAAAGCTTACCCATAACACAAAAGAATGTGAATAATCAGTCTAAATTAATCGATGCCAAGTGGATATCAGCCTAGGGTTGGCAAATGTACTCCTTTTTCTCTAAGAGAACCTATCATCTGGATATTTATTCAAAACTCTAAATTAAAAGGGGGGGGAGCATTATCTGGGCCAAACAAAACACACCCATTGACCAAATGTGGCCCAAAAGTTGGCACCTTCCATCAAGGCAATGCTTCCTTCTCAGCCATACTCCGTTCTCTTTTTCCCTCCCATTGTTATTGTCACCTTGATAGTTCAAGACCATATCAGCGATCCTTTGAAACCTGTTGTCTCTACCTTCTGTTTCTTTCCTCTCCATCTGACTTCTTTGCCCACACAGCAATTTTCTTAAACATCATCCAGATCTTGACAGCACTCTTCCTGCAGAGCTTCAGTAGATTCCCACCTTATACTTTAAAAAAAGCCTTTAGTTCCTCTGTTACACTTGTCATATTTCAGGTGCTCAAGAGCTGCATACAGGTAGTGATGACTTGATCAGACAGTGAGAATCAGAGGACATCTACCTCATTCCCAAAAGATTCTGTTGGACAGCACAGCTCTAGAGCGTTAGAGTCAGTCATAGTGTGTATTTCCTTAGGTTGTCTTGTTTACTATCTTAGCTTGCCTACTGAATCATAAAATCATAAATCATTAATTACATGACTAAGTATTACATGTTTATTTTTTCCTGTAGTACTTTACATCTAGTAGTAAGTCTTAGCATATCTGTAGTGAATGAATAAATGAACAAGTGTCTGGTTGGTTCTGTGTTCATATGGAGTTGAAAGAAGATACTAGAGCTGGAAGGGACCATACTGATTAAACAACTGTTTTGATTCTTACAGGAATACCCGATCTAACATTTTTGTGTGCTTTCCGTCTTTGAGTCAGAGGTAGACAGTGGGTATATGTAGCCATATAAATGAGGATCTTATTTTTCTACTTTAAGTTATTAGTGAAATGTGTATACCATATATTTCATTAAGGATGCCTAATTGCGATCTACAGACACCAATTCTGTTTATTTAGCTGGAAAAAGTATTTGCTTAGAGGTCACAGAATCAGTGGAAGGACTAGAGACCCTGAGCTGGAGGCTGAGAGTTATACCCAAAACTAGACTCAGAATTAGTCCTGCTGCTCCTTGGCACAGATGTCACAGGTCACAGCACTGTCAGCGCGGATGTGGAATCACTGCATTCTGCGTAGGACCACTCCTGGAGGCCTCACTTAATGAGAGACTGGTGTCCGCTGCTTTGCTTCAGTCACTTCATATTCAGAGTTTGTGGAGAGTAGAGTCTGATCAACAGAACCTGGACCATGTGCCCATGCCCTACTCTGACAATTTTAGTTTCTACAATTAAAGAATGGGATATTTTTCATGCACAAGAAGAGGGTTCATGCTGGTGAGTCACAAACATTAGCAAATAACCACTTACAAGTGTGGGGGAAACTATAAGGTGCAGTATTATTCACTAGTTTAGATTTTTAAATAATAGTTTATTTAAAGATTTGGTAACCCAAATATCCATACACACTCTTATTTTTGCACATAGTACATACTCAGTCCCTTCCCACAAAGACAACCTTAAGATGTTACTTGTTAATTGCCTACAAATTGCAACTTAGGATCTCTGAATGATGTGTACACCTCTCCTTTGTATGTCGTCTCTTTTCATGGTGTGGTGACTATAAGTCAAAGATAACTTGTCTTCCCTATAATACTTCCACCTTAAATGGCACAGCAGCAACACCGCAACCAAAATTAAAATTCTCATTTGGAAAAGAGAACAGAAAACACAAAGCAGTCAGTCAACCACAGAGATTGACAGCAGAGTCATTTCATAGTTTGATTTACCTGGCAATCTTGGTTTTGTTTTCTATAATGTGTTTCTTTGTCCTTTATTCTTCACAGCTACAAAGAATTGCATTGAAGGAGAGACATCTGTCGTTTTCTTATTTCTCTTCTTGCTCACACAAATTAAGAAACTCAGTGCTTATCTTAGAGTTTGAACAAATTTGTCAGGTGGGCTAGTAATTTTTTTCCATATAGTTCCTTCAAATATCCAGCAAGCTTACAGTCTCTTTGCTTCCAGTTTTGAGTGTAACTCTAATCAAACATCTCATTGGATAAAGATTTTAAGACTGAAGGTCTTGGTCTTTTGGTGTCTAGTCTCTGTGCTCTGCCACTTCCATTGACCTTAACTTAATGGCTGCCACTTTGACATTGGAAAAAAATGAGTTTGGATAGGAAGACAACCCTCAGTCCAGTTTGGCCTCCCACTTCGTGTTACAAGACCCCACTTATTTATGCATAGTTTGCTTACCGCAAATTTAGCATAATTGCATGTTGCCCCAGACATTTTTCAAATAAGAATTTTAAAGCATTTTACAGTTTTCAAAACTAACATTGATTACTATCCGATCCTCATTTAGCACTATTCATTAAGTACCATTACATAGCATATTTTCTATATTGCAGGCTGAATATGATCTCAAGGTTTACACAAAAGAACTCTAAGGTCTAAAAGATGGGTTACATGCCCTAAGTCTGCAAATGGTTAAAATGGGAACTTGAACTCATGATCTGATTATAAAATGGCATGCTTTTCCCACTATAAAATATTGCCTTGAAACATATAACTTGAGAGTGAAAAGAGAATGTTAACATTTCATGTCTATTCTTGAAGGAGAAGCAGACACAGATATCAGTGGACTTTTGCATGATCAAAAACAGCTCTGAAGGTTAAAAAAATAAAAGTGAAAAGGGTAAGCAATTCTTCATAAATAACTTTGGGTCAGGATTTTTTTCTAATGGGAAAATACTTTCTCCCAGTTTCTAGCTTATCTTCTTATTCTCTTGACATCATCTTTTTCAGGGTAGAAGTTTTTAAAAGTTTAATGAAGTCCGACTTGGCAGTTCTTTCTTTCATGGTTTATGCTTTTGTTGGTCTGTCTAAAAAGTCATCACCATAAACAATGTTATCTAGATTTTTTTTTTTTCCTGTGTTACCTTCCAGGAGTTTCTATTATTGTGTGAAGGAGGGAAAATGCTACAAAAGCAGATGGATGAGTTTGTTTCATTAGCTGCAGCAATTAGGCAAATGAGCTTCTTAGCAAGTCAGCTGGAACAGTATTTATTCTCCCTGTCATTGTAGACAAGTTTCAATTGCTACTGAACCTCATCTATGCTGCAGATTTCTCACCATTAAGTAGAATTTTTTAGTAGATATGCTTTATTGAGTGGAGGAAGCGCTCCTCTATCCCTAGTTTGTTGAGAAATTTTGTCCTGAATGAATTGTGTCAGATACATTTCTGTGTCTGTTGATGTGATTATGTGATTTTTTTTAACTAGTTGCTGTGATGAATTACATTAATTGATTTTCCAAATGTTGAACCAGCATTTCATAAGAGATAAATCCCATTTTGTTGAAGTTTTAAATTCTTCTTAAGTGTTTTGGATTCAATTTGCTAATATTTTGTTGAAGACATTTGCATGTGTTCATGAGAGATACTAGTCTGTAGTTTCCTTGTATCAGCCCCTGGATGAGAAAGCAACCCCATAATCCTTTTTGGTCAGGTTTTATTTTGCAGATGAGACTCAAGATACATGAACATAAATGTACTTCTCAGCTTTACATGCTGGCAAATCTCCAATTTTTCATTACTTTTTTAGTACTGTCGTATTGCTCTGGCATCATTTGATGAAAACTCTTTTTGGTATAACTCAATCTAAAGTGACATAATGAGAGATAAAAGTGCATATGTATCTTATGGGGAATAACTGTTTCTGGGGCATTGATTTTTATCATAAGTATATGTTACAGAGTCAGAATTTAACAATGAAACTGCCATTTCTCCTTTTTCTGAAGAGAACAAGAAAGTACAAATGATCTGAGTTTTAACATTGTCTGTAAAACAGTTTATTTGTACATGCAAGAAAAATGTGAGATGAGGCTTCAAGTCACTAATTATTCTGGAATGAAAAATGAGTGCCCCCAAGCCAAAATGAAGATGGAAACCAACTTGCTTTATGAAACACAGACTTTGCTAAGATTTAGGTTCAAATTTAGGTACAAATCTTCTGTATCACTAGTGAGCTCTATGACTTGGGCAATTTCCTTATACAGAGTGATAGCAATAACAACTACCATATAATGCAGTTATAAAGACTACAAATATAAAATTAGATATAAAAACAAGAGATAGGTGATTCTTATACCCAAAGTGTCTCCATATGGTAGTAAGTCAGAAACAACAGCTCTCTTTTTCTCCCTTTATTTTGAATTTGATGATTAAATTTCCCCAACATTTACTGTTAAAATTTTTTTTAAAAATACAAAAAAGAAATGAACATCTATTTCATATACTAGTTTTTAGTTGAAATGTATCTTTTCTCTATCGTCCTCTGTCTTAGCCTGCATACACACACACACACACACACACACACACACACAATGTATGTATTTTTTGAAAGTATTTGAGAGTAAGGTAAGTTACAGGCATCAGGATACTTCACCCTAGGCATTTCAGCATGCAACTCTTAACTGAGGAAAAAAAAAAAAAAAAACAGTCAAAAGAGCAAAAATCTGTATCCATTCCATATTCATTTTTCTTTAATTTCCTCCCAAATTTTTTGTGGCTTTTTGTTGTATTATTTTTCTCCTCAATCCAGGATCTAGTTAAGGCTCATTCATTGTATTTGATTATTATGGTTAATCTAAAAGAGGACTTTAACCTTTTTTTCATGATACTGAGTTTCAAACATAACAAAGTTGTCTTCCAGAATGCCCAATATTCTGAATTTGTCTGATTGTTTGCTTTATTCTCTGGGTTTCCTATAAACTGGACATTAGGTCTTATTGAGACATAACTAGGTTCAGGTTAAATACTATAGGTAAGAAGTTCCATGTCCATCAGTGGACACATAATGTCAAGATGTCATACTTGTTAAATTTGATTACATGGTTAAAGGTTGACTGCCTTGTTTTTCTCTATGAAAGAAATATATCTTTTATTTTATGATTAATAAGCAATCTCTGAAGTTATAACTTGGTACCATGTGAATATACCATTACCCAAAAACCCCTCTTGCAATGGGTTTAGCATTCAGTACTAATCCTGGCCTAACCCAGTTGTTACACTGGCAATGATGGTTTTGAATTGAATTTTTATCTGAAGCATAATTAAACTTATTTTAATTTACTAATTAAATATATATTAATTGTCATCCTTTACATTAAGTTATATAGTATAAATTATATTGATAACTTATTTTCATGCATCAACAATTTTCACTTAGGACATGAAGTATTTTCTATAGATGAATATTTTCAAGTTACATATTTTCACTAAAAATAAGTGGTTTCACTAGGGGATATGTTTGTAAGTATATATCACAATGAATGATCATACTGTATATTCTTTTCATGCATAAAGATCAGACTAAAAGAAGCTGTAAAGGGAAGAGTATCAGGAATTACAGATATTAAAAACCTGTAAGAGGAGCTGAAGAAGACATAATGACTAAGTATAATGTGATATCATGGATCAAAAAATAGAACTTCATATTACAACTAAAGAGATCTAAACAAAATATAAACTCTACTCAATATTTATCAACATTAGTTCACTAATTTTGGCAAATATACTATGGTCATGTAAGATGTTAATAATAGAGGAAATTAGACAGGGGATATTCTGGATTTTTCTTCTAGCTTTCCTGTCAATCTAAAACTATTGTAAAAGTTTATTAAAATTTATTTTAGTGTGCTTAAAATATGACTGAAGCTTAAGAACAATGATTAAAAATGTAAAAGCCTACTTAAAAGACAAAAGCCATGGAAAACAAAAATAAAGTAGAATATCAAAATCAGGGCTTTTATTAACAGAATTGTATTGAAAGTGGTCAATTTTTTAATGATATTGAAAAAGGAAAAATTTAAAACCTCTTAGGTATAAGAGAATAGAATACAGCCTTATGGTTATTTTATGTGTACCTGTCAGAATAGGTTAGGTTAGGTTGTAGTAACAAATGATTCAAAGTGACCAAGACCAAAGATTCAGGTCTTTTCTTGCTCTTGTCCTTTGAGTCATACTTGTGACTGATGGAGCCCCTGTTGCCATTTGTTTCCACATAGAAAGGGACATGGTGAGTCACATGTCAGCTGCCAAAGCCCCTCCCAAAGTTACAAGGAACAGTTTTGCTCACAGATCATTGGCCTAGCAAGTCACATGACCACCCCTAACTCTACAGGTGGGGAAGAGTGAAAATGTTTTAAACAACTCTGACATCTACCCTAATTATGACTTGTGCTGTAGCTCATAACGACATGACTTTCATAAAAGTTATGAAGCTGCTATCATGAATATCTTAATTTAGTCTTTTTTTTTAATTTTTTTTATTTATGCATACAAGCACTGAGGTACAGGTCAGAGGTGTGGGGGTGGTGAGAGAATCCACCAGACAGAGCAGGATACAGAACAGGCAGATTGACAGAAACACACTGCTCAGGGGAGCAGCGGGCGAGGCAGGAGGGGTCTGCTACGCCATGTGGGTCCCCTCCCTGGCCGGTGGCAGGGATCAAACTCATGCTGCAGTGGCTGCGGTTTGCTTCATAGTGCGTTGCTTAACCCACTGCGCCACCAGGGTGGGCCCTTAATTTAGTCATTAATGCAGACCCAGCATTAGCCCAGAAGTGGTCAAATATTTACTTTGATTAGACTTTAAGGGTTTGAATTCTACTTGTTATGGTAAGAAACCATGACATGCATTAACATAAATGCATAAACTTTTATACCCAGTTACAGTAATATGTGCATGACAGTGTTCCTATATTGAGATCGTATCCTACCATGTAAGTGTCCTGATATAAAATCTACTGATGGGAAGTTGGGGCAGTCCTTGTACTTGAAAGCTTGAGGAACTAGAGGAGCAAGGTAGAAGAGAGTTAAAAATGCAATTTAAGATTAATGCTGGATTTTGAAGATGAAATCTTCTAAGAGGAACTAGCCACTCTACACCTCAACTTTCTTGTTGCTACAGTAAGAGAATGCATAAACTACAGAGGGAGGGCACAAACCCCCAAGAGAGCTTCAGAAAGTCTATGAATCATTAACTTTAGAAATTCTAATTTTAATACATTTTTTAAATCCCTTAAATGGAATGCAAATGGTTCTCTGTTATTCTCACTCTGGAAAATGGTAATTTTGACTAAAATGCTAAAACACTGCTTATTAACTTAAAGCACATAAATTATCATCTAAACTGAAAATTAAAGTCAGTTTTCAGAATCTACCATTTGTCTTTTTTCTTAAATAATTTCCCATATTGACATCAAGAAAATCCTTACTTCACAGTAAGTCTGTCTGGCAAAAGAGATAAGCAGGTGAGAGCAAGCAGGATGATGGGTTCTGAGGATCCAAGATTTGCAAAGAGGTCACCGTGGCATTAAATTTGGTGTTTTATTGTGAGCATCATTTTGGGAGCTTGGGGGAGTTTCCAAGTCATTAGAAGAGAGAATCTTTTGATTTTGTTGTCTAGTCACTCAAAGGGTTTTGTAGTTTTCGGATATCTTTAGAGGAAATTGACCTTTTGATTGTTTATTTAATCAAGTGACTGCCTTTGCATACAGAGTGCCAACGTAAGTAAATGAGTCATCAGACTAAGCAGAGCAGAATAACAAGGACTCCTCCTGTGTTCCACCTTCTGCCTGTGATATTTTGCAATTCAAGAACATGATTTTTACCTGCAGCCATCTTCTACCAGTGCACTGTGGCTTAAAAATGCCTGACACCAGAGTGTGTGGCTTAAGGGCTTTACAACACAGTCTGAACCTACTCTATAGTTTGCTATGTGAGTAATTTTAAACATCTCAGTACACACGCACACACAACATATGTAGTGTCTATATGTATTTACACTTTTTTTTAAATGGACTTTTTAAACATTGCTGATAAGTTCTTATGAACAATTTCAGTTGACCCACTTCTGTGTCCCAATAGGTTATTTTTTTTTTACAGATTTTCCCCATTAAAATTTGAATCTAAAAAATTAACCTATTGCTGCTTAACAATGACCACAGCTTCAGACTACACTCATTCATTAGTCCATAGTTCTGAAGATGATGCATCTGGCATGGCATAACTGAGTATTTGCTTGGGGTGTCACATGGCTGAGCTCAAGATGTTGGCTGGACTGAGTTTTTGTCTGGAGACACTGGGGGGAATATGCTTTCAGGATCATGCAGATTGTTGAAAGAATCCAGTTCCTTGCATTTGTAGCCCCAAGGTTCCCATTTTCTTGCTGCCTATCAGCCACGCTTCACCCTTGGCAGATGCAGTTTGCCTTGCATATGACTCCCTGTGTCTTCAAGCCAGCAAAGGCATTCTGAATCCTTCTTGTCTTTCACATGTCCTGATTTGCCTCTTCTGGAATCAACTAGGGGAAGCATGTGGGTACCTTAGGCCAGCTCAGATAATCTCCCTCCCTGTGGTTCAACTGATTAGCAACCTTAATGACATCTGCAAAATCCTTTTTGTCATGTAAAGTAACATAATAAGGATTATGGTAAGTTCTTACATAGAATTCTGCTTATCACAATTTTACCTTACACAGACAGTCATTGTTCTATAGATTTAGCTATTCAAGTTGAATACCTGAAAAGGCACCATAATGAATTTTCCCTGTTTGTTTATTTATTTATTTATTTATTTACTTACTTACTTACTTATAAATAAAGATTTATTTATGCATGCATGAAAGAACTGGGGTGTGGGAGGTGAGAAGATTCACAAGAGACAGAGTGGGGAACAGAACAGGCAAATAGACTGAAATGCACAGCTGAGGGGAGCAGTGGGCAAAACAGGAAAGGTCTGCTGTGCCATTTGAGTCACCTCTGTGGCTGGGATCGAACTTGTTCTGCAGTTGCTGCCAGATAGCTTCATAGTGCTGCAACTTAAGCCCTTGCACCACCAGGGAGGCCCCTACTAATTATATTTAGGTTAAGTTTTATTGTGGATGTGACACAAAGGATTTGTGGCCTGAAAATTATTTACTTTTTAGAGAAGTCTGTAAATGTATCAGATGAAAGTATATTTTAAAAAGAGGGTTTTAAAGAGCAATTATAAATGCTTAGCATATTTATTACCTGGAATGCTTTGATTTTATCAGACGACTATGAATAGTACAGTGAATAGTATTGTTTTCTTGATGTATGTTCTTAATCACAGTCTTAGTCATACAGTAATGACACACAAACTCATAGACTTTAGAACTAAAAGAAATATTACATTACTTGTCACTCTTCTCCCATCCCCACCATTTTCATAAATGAAAACTAAGAGACTCAGAGGAAATATGTCTTAGAGACAGAAGTCCAGCTAGCTGGTGGTAGGGACTGGCCGACAATATACATGTACCTGATTTCCTTTCTAGCAGTAATGATGATGGCTATACCATTAGTTGAAGATTTTCCTTACATAAGGCCTTAATATTTATTTTAAATGTTTAAATTTTAAATATATTGTCTTAATCCTCACAAAAATCCACAGCGGTGGACATTATTATTGTTATTATTATCGTTGCCTTTCCACAGTTTGAGAAAACAAAATCACAGAGAGGGGAAGTAACTTGCTTAGTGTCACCCAACTCTGTATGCGATACAGTAGGGATTCAAAGGAAGCACTTAAACATCAGGACTCCCATCTCCTGTCTGTGCTCTTACCAGCCCACCAACTGCTTCTCACAGGGCCTCCATAGGCAGTTACAGGGTTGGCTTAGTGTCATCTCCATAGACAGCCGCACAAACTAGCTTTTGGTGATATTCTAACACCACCTCAGTGAACTGCAGGAAATTTGGAGTCAAGGTACTCCGAACTCTGGATTTTTACTTACTTACATGACTTAAGAGTTATGTAACCTGTGGGGGCCCTGAGATTGTCTGTATTTGTAACTGGAGATTATTAAAGTTGCCTGAAGAGGACATATGTAAAAAGCAATCTAACCGAAGGATTACGGGCTCATTGTACTATTATTCTTTGACAAATATTGACTGATTCTCATTGTCTTGTAATAGCAGATTTTCAAGTCACTTTTGCTGTGATGAAGTCAGGCATTAAATAAAAAGCTGGAGGTCTTTTTTTTCCATCAAATTTTATCAATTTGCCAACAATTGACATAATTGCATATTTTGGGAGTATAACTTCATACCTCCATATGTGCACATACTTCACTCACCCTCCACCAAAGCTCCAGTGCCAATGCTCTAGCACCTTCCCTTCCTAACCGCCTCCCTCCTCTCCTTTATCCACTCTAGTAACCCATATATCTTTCAGAGTCTAAGAATTATGAATAACTGTAGTAGATCTTTGGCATTGCAAAGGAACCTCATTTCTTTTGAAGGTTGTATATTCCCTTTACGTATCCTCATGCCACATTTTGAAGTTGTAGGTCTCACTGGAGTTGGATGTCTCACTTGGTGGCGATTATTTCCAAGGGTGTTCTTCACAGAAAGTGGCCAGGAGCGCTGTTTGGAAAAGCCAGGTCTCAGCCCTTGGGCCGGCCCCTCCCACTCACCCCAGCATTCACTGATTCCATTTCACACCTGGACAAAGTGATACAAAGTTTTCATGTGGTTTTTTGAGAATCACTCTCAAATAAAATCATAAATATCAAATTTACAAATACCTAGGTCTATACTTCATCATTCTCATCCTTAAAAAAACAAACAAAAACCAAAACATTTTACTTTCTTGGTTTTAAGTATGTATAAATTTTTTATTTGCTTATTTTTCGGTTTTTATGTTTCTTTTTACTCTACCATTTGAAGTAAGTTGTACACAGCATAACATTTCAGGGCTAAATACTTGATCCTGTAGCTCCTGATGATAAAATTTTTTATAATGCATGCCATTATCTACCTAAGAAAACTAACAATTTCCTAATTCCATCTAACATCCATTCCATAGTCACATTTTCCCTTGTCCAAATATTTCTTTTTTAAAGTGCTTGATTTTAAGGTTTCTTGTTTTGTTTTGTCTTTTTCCCAAATAAGAAGCTAGAATACACCTGCAGTCATTACATTTCTGTGACTTTTTTTTTAACCTGGAACAATTCCCACACCTTGTTAGTTTGTTTCCATGATTAACTTTATTAAGAGATTAGGCTAATTCTCTTCAACAATATCCTGTACTCTGAGCACCTTAATTTTGTTGTATATCTTGTTATAATTTTTTTAGAACTAAAGGTTATTTCCAAAGATGTGATTAGAAAAATGTTGTATACTTTTTTCTGGAGCAACTTGATGGTTGATTTGGTGTGTTTTATATCTGTACAATTGTTCTATTAGTCCTACCGAGTTTAATCTCTTGTAATGATGATATACAGGTCTGCTAGTGTTAAAATCATGTTTTCCTTTAACCAGTACCACTAACTGGTGGATGATAATCTGTCTCATATGATCATCCTTTTCCCAACCTCTCCCTCATGGTGTTTGTTCGTGTCAACTGCTGGGGCTTACTTGAATCGTTTATTCCATTGAAGGTTGCAAATTGGTCATTTTAAAATGTTGTCATTCCTTTTATATCTGTTGGCTAACATTCCTCTGTAAGAAATATTTTCTTCATCAATGGGGGATACATTATATGGTTTTATAGTTCATATCAGTACAACATGTTCATGTCAATTATATAAAATAATCACTCTTAGATTATGGATCTGAGGCAGTCATAACTTACACTTTATTTTTTGAAAGTATTTTGATGTACATTATAGTTGAAAGTGGAGAACAGATGAAATTTAAAGCAGTGTTTCAAAACAATGAACAAAATATAAAAGACTTGGTGAAAAGATATTTCAGCAAGTCACTGGTGATATCAGAAAGTGTTTATTGATCTAAAACAAGGTTATTAATATCCAACACTAAAAGAGCTTATTGCATGGCTGTATCCCCCAAAATTAAGGGTACATGGATAAATATTTAGACCTGACAAGAAGTAAATCAATTTGCATAAGAATCTGTTGCTTCAGCCTTAGTATCTCTCAATTCCACATTCCAACATGCAAGACCTGTTATAATTTGGGCTGAATTTCTTGTCTAACTTACCCCCACCCCTTTTTTTTTTTGGTTATTAGAACCATCACTCTATTGCACATGGTCAGTCCTATCTTCAGTTGTTGTCCATGATCTTTCTCTGACAAAAAAAAAATCATGCCTTCCAGTCAGCTATTTTTCAAACTCAACTCAAATGGTATTCCCTCAATAAAGCTCCTTCCTAGCTAAACTTTTTTATCTGTCACTTCTGTGGTACTTGACTCATGACTCAGTTTCCTCTTAGATCTTGTAGTTGACTTCTGTAAGGAAACCTCATAGCCAGACTACTGAAAATCCTTGGGGACATGATCATTCGTGACCCTAAATCACCAAGATCTTATGACATTGTATCAAGCTGAGTTTTTGCATCCCTTTGAGAATCTCTGAGAGTTACCAGTGGATGTGCATCTATTATCAGACAGGACTATCTCCCTGCATAACTTTCTTTGTCTTCTAGTATCTGTCACCCTCCAAAGCCAGATTTTCCTGTGAAATTTAAGAACAGAATTTGAGGATTACTCACACCTGTTCTTTGGAAATATGGCCTAGTTCTTCCACTGCAAAAAAAAGAAAGGGAAACAGACAGGCATAAATTAATCTAGTATTTAAATATTACAATGAAAACAAAAGTTATTTTCCTAAGTTGAACCTTTTTGTTCCTTTGTTACCAACTTCAACACTGTTTTAAATGGAAATAACACAATGGTATTTTGTGTTTCTTCAAGGTTTTTTAGAAAATTTTCATCCCACTCAACAAGACATGGTTTGAAATGCCTTTTCTCTGTACCTCCTTAATAAGCACACTTTTTATTTATGCAGTTCTTTTCACCTGAGGACCTCAGTGCTTTGGCTGATATTTTTTGTTGCCAGATGGCGGTGACAAAACCATCACCTCTTTTGTTTTCTGTCTCTGCAGAAGCAGGAGGTAAAAAGCTGAGGAGCACTGTCCAGAGAAGTACAGAAACAGGCCTGGCTGTGGAAATGAGGAACTGGATGACTCGACAGGCAAGCCGCGAATCTACAGATGGCAGCATGAACAGCTACAGCTCCGAGGGAAAGTGAGTGAGGCAGGCGCTGTGTGACCCCTGGGCCTTCCCGGGGACCATCTTCTGTCTCTCTCGGTGCTTTCACAAAAGCTAACGCACGCTCTGAAGCACCATTTTAATTTTCAGTGACTACTTCGCTGTGAAGAGCACATTTGCTCACCTGCCACGGAGCAAAGTGACATATCTGGCTTTTTATTTCAAAGGAAATAGGTTTGAGGATAGTGTTTCACTTTAATGACAAGATGCTAAAATGTCACTGTCGTGGTACATGGAAATACAATAGCTTACCCTACCTGCAAATACTACCTAAAAGCACAAAAATAATAACTACTCCTACCTCCCTGTATGAACAATGCTAGTTTTTAAAATCTTTGTGCTAGCAGTTATTATTCAAAAAATATAGAATGTTGACACATTCTTAGTTCTACGTGGTAGTGAACAGTTTAGACAAACTTAACACCCCAGAAAAAATGGCACGAAGAAAGCTGGTGAGCTTTTCCTTTATGGCGTTAGCATGTCCCTTGACTCGACATATCTGAGACACTGTTCAAGCATTTGTAAAGATCGAGTAGCTCTATCACCAGCAACAGGGTAATAGTAATTAGCAAGTGCGGGTCCATAAGTGGGTGTGTAAAGGACATTGGTGGAAGAAACTGTGGCTTCCTGGCTTCACTCTGCCATCACCATGGAAGTGTCAGATGCTGCACAGTGTATGTGTAGCCAGTTCACAGATGCATGACTGCAGGCACTGCTGGTAGAGTGTTGATGATATGCCCTGTGTATCATTTGCTAGCACAATTATATAAATATAGGAGATGTGTATAGTTTTTATAATATTTGTAAGAAAGGTGATATGGAACACTTGTTAATGTAGAATGTTTGGGTTAACTGAATATTTGGAAATTAAGGTTGGGGAAGGAATAGATTTGATGTTAGTGAAAGAAGACAAAGAATCAAGTGAAAAATACAGGCATCCTTTGCGTTACTGTGCTTTGCTTTGATGCACTTCCCAGATACTTGGTTTTTCACAGATTGAAGGTTCATGGCAGTCATGGTCAAGCAAGTCTACCATGCCATTTCCAACAGCTCAGGTGATGGTTCGCATTTTTTAGCAATAAAGTGCTTTTTCATTAAGGTGTCGGTACATTGGTTTTAGACATAATGCTACTGCACAGTTAATGGAGTGCAGTAGAGTATAGTTTATATACACTGGAAACCAAAAAAAAATTATATGACTTGCTTTATTGCAATTTTGCTTTCTTGCAGTGTTCTGATCCCAAACCTGCACTGTCTCTGAGGTGTACAGGTACATGTGCACTGAGTATTTACTGTTGTAAAGTGCTACTGTTGTACAGTGTTGTAAAGTACTGTTAAGGGTATACAAACATGTAAACTATAGCCTCTGCATTTTATTTATTTATTTTTATAAAGAGGGAGTTTCCCTCTTTTTTTTTAGATTATTTTATTTATTTATTTTTGCATACAAGAGCTGGGGTACAGGCCAGAGGTATGGGGGAATGAGAGGATTCACCAGAGACAGAGTGGAGAACAGAACAGACAGATGGACTGAAATACACTGCTGAGGGGAGCAGCGGGTGCAGCAGGAGGGGTCCGCTGTGCCATGTGGGTCTCCGCCCTGGCCTGGGATCAAACCCATGCTGCAGTGGCTGAAGACTCTTCATAGTACAGTGCTTAACCCCTTGCACCACCAGGGAGGCCCTTAGCCTCTGCACTTAAGATGTTCATAGTCTTATTGGAGAACTAGGCCAAATACCCATAAATTCATTTGACCAATATTATTTTACCTTGTGGTATTCAAGCACTGTCCTATTTTGGGGGCTATAAGTCATCCAGGGAGCCAAAAGTAATTTGGGGTCAAGACCTTGGGCTTTATGATTATAGAGGCTTCAGTTCTTATCTTTATATATAGTTTAGAATCTCCAGCAAGTTATTTAATTTTTCTAAGCTTCATTTTAACTAATTAACTGAGCTTAAAAGGTATTGAGTTCTTATAATAGAGGTATAGTTCTAGGTGCCATATACATATCAGTGAATGAAACAGGAAAAAAAAATCCCTACCCTCAATGAACTTATGGCCTAATAGAGAAGACAGTCAGTAAACAAGAAACATTATTAAAATATATATACATGAAAGATTAGTAAAATATATAAGATTAAGTAATACTATTGCTGCAGAGAAAAATAAAGCAGGGAAGAGAAATGGTAGAGGGTAGGGATAAGATTATATGTAGAGTAGGCAGGGAGAGGGGCACATTTGAGTAAAGATCTATAAAGTAGAGGAACTTAGTGAGAGCACATGGATAGTTGAGAGAAGAACATTCCAGATTGAAGCAACACTGACTCTCGAGGCAGGAGCTTGCCTGACGGCAGCAGTGGGAAGTGGAATGAAGCAAGAGTTGTAACATATTAGGAGTTAAGATCTGGGGGCTGGGATGGACAGCTGCTGTAGTCTTTACATATTCCTGTAGGGGCTTTACTGTTACTTTGAGAGGAATGAGAAGTCATGGTAAGATACTGAGAAGGAAACTGACATGATCTGATATCAATCCTAACAGATTACTCTGATGGCATAGGGCGGAAAGTAAAGATGGTGATGAGACCATTCAGAAGGATGTTGTGATGAAATACAGAAGATAAAAAATGATACCTTAGATGAGAGGGTAGTGTTAACGATATCAGATTCTGGATGTCTTTTGACAGTATAGCCAGTGAGATGTATTGATGTATTAGATGTGAGTGATAAGGAAAAAACAGTCTGTTTGGTAGGGCACCTATACAAAAGTAGCCTACACTGATCTAAACAACAGAAATTGATTTTCTCACAGTTCAGGAGGGTTGAAGTCCAAGATGTAAATTTGGGGGACTTCCATGTGCTCACATGGGCTTTCCTCTGTGCATGCAGACTGGGCATCTTCTGTTCTTATGAAGACATATACAGACTAGATCTGTGTCCCATTTGTAATGACTTCATTTGCACTTATTTACCTACGTCTGAGCAGATATGTGAGGAAGCAGATGGAATACCAGCCCGTGGCCCAAGGAGAGAGCCACACTGGAAATGTCGATCTAGGCATTCATTGGCAGCATTGATGGTGTTCAAAGGCATGAACGGATGAGATCACTAAGGGAATTCAGACCTGTGGACAGGTTAAGAGGTCAAGGATCAAACTCCCAGTGTTTAGTGGTAGAACTAGCAAAGGAGACTGAGATAGAGCAGCAAGTGAAGAAAAACAGGAGACTGGGGGGCCCAGGAAACAGAGTGGAGAAACTGCTTCAAGAAAGGGGGATGATGAAGCTGATAGATTAGATTAGATGAGTAAGGGGTTTCACATTGACCGCTGTGACCAGTAGGATAATCTCAATTAGAAATTTTGGTAGATGGGAGAATAATAAAGCAAGGAAAAGAACATGTGAAAAAAATGACCAGACTTTCAGTAAAGAACAAGGGGAAAGCAATTGAAGACAGCTCAGAGACAACTCTTCCAAGGAGTTTCAAGGAGAGAAATAGTGTAGGAAAATGGGTAAAGAAAGGGATTTTTTTTTTTTTTAAGTGGAGGAAATAACAGCATGTTTGTGTGTTGCTGGGAATGAGCTAGATGAGTTTCTTCATCTAGAAACCCAGTTAAATAATACATTCCGTCTCCTCGCTCAACTGGGATGAGTGAGTATGACAGTCACGGAGTCAGTTGCTCATCAGGTGCTGAATGCTATTGAGAGCAATCACAGCCCCTGCCCTCCGGAGCAGGAAAAAGAAAGAAGCAGGCAGAATTCCCAATCCAGTACGGACGAGATCTTCTGGCTGCAGACATGTGCTGCTGGAGAATAAAAGAGAACCATGGAGGTGGGCTGTGGTTTTGGAATCCAGTTACTAGGAGTGGTTGATAGTGGTACCAACCACTGTCCCTGTCTAGGGAGGAGAGTGGAAATTTGAGTTACCTGAAAGTAAACAGGGATTGAGGATTTAATCCGATGTGTTATTTTGCTTTTAGTCTGATTTTCCCTGGTGTCCGCTTGGCCTCTGATAGCCAATTCAGCGATTTCCTGGATGGCCTTGGCCCTGCCCAGCTAGTCGGGCGCCAGACTCTGGCTACACCGGCAATGGGTAAGAATTTCTCACTTGGTTTTGTTGTTTTTCCTTGAGATTAAAATTCACATTCTCTGACTTGCATAGGATCCTTCATAATATTATCAGCAAAATTGAGTAGCTTAGATTTTTAACAATCAAAAATCTTCAGTTTTTTTTTCCATTTTAATGTATTTTTTTCCATTTTAATGTATTTAATATCATTGATGAAATGATATTAAACCAAGATCTTTGACACAGTCATTGTTCTCACTGCGTTTGTATATTAAGGCCTGTTTGTTTCCTCTTCGCACACTATTAGGTGACATTCAAGTAGGAATGGTGGACAAAAAGGGACAGTTGGAGGTGGAAATCATTCGGGCCCGAGGCCTTGTTGTAAAACCAGGTTCCAAGACACTGCCAGGTAAAAACAGAAGACTCTTCTACTATTGTTAGTAATCCACACTTTTCAACTTGGAGAATGGTTGTGATTAGATGCTGAAAATTTTGTCTAGGTAATCAAGGATACTTATGAGTCAATTAGCTATGGTTGTTCAGTGTTTATCCTGAGTGAGTTCTTGAGAAAGACTACTGGCGAGATATAAGTTGTTAAATAACTGCATCTATAGTAGAAACCAGTACAAAATAACTACGGTTAGATAATGCATTTGTACAATGTACCCATAAGGTCTTTTTCTTGCTAGATAGTGTTTTGTGTTATTCTCTAATTTATCTGGGGCTTCAGAATTCTTCAGAAACCATAGAGCCCTGGAATTAGAATAAAAATATACTATACTCAGGCCACTAAAGTAATATAAGCCTATGTGTGCTAGATTTTCTAATTATAAGACTTCTGCTTCCTATAGTATATGAGAGAGGGGAACTAGTATACATTTTTATCACAATGTCACATATTTTAGACTGAAATGTCATTATAATCTGAAGTGTTTAGAACCATGGAAATTGCCACAGGTGCCAGCTGCATTGTACAGAGGTGTCTAGAACATCTGACGTAACATATAAAACAATTACTAAGGATTTGGAAACTTGGTTTCTTGCCTCAGCACCTCCACTGAATTCTAATTTTGAATCTCTTAACTTCTCTATCCTTGTAGGAATTCTAAATTATAATATATATTACCTATTGTACAACCTTACAGTGGTGATTAAGGCAATTGTGTTTCTAAAGGTCTTGGAGCTAGTCAGCCTACACTACTACAAAGAATATAATTAATACAAGTATAAAAATGCTTTTATAAAGTATCTGTCAGCTAAATTTCAAGCCATGGAATTCATAATTCAGTGTCTCTCCCTGGATAATTGAACATATTGCATCAAACCCACACCACCAATAATAAGCAAGCCCTTTTGAGTGGTAAATAGGTGATTTGTGGGGATAAGTATATCAAACACTAGAGTTTCATTATATGTAAATATGTTTGATTAGATTTACGTACTAATAAATGACAGCTCTAGTAGAACCTCTCTCGAATATTGCTAGAGGTTCTGATATAACAAACTGTTATACTTTGTTTAGTCCAGAGTACAAATCTAAATAAACAGTTGATGATAAAATAGTAATCATGGTCTAAAACTACCTGCATGGCTGATAGTTATCTGTTGTTTAGCGAATGACTTTGACACGACGTGGAAAGGCCAGTGGGAGGACGTGGAATGGCTGACTCTTGCAGTCCAAAATTAAGCTGTTGCAGATGTGACCCTTGAGCTGGGCATTCCACAGCCACAACTCATCAGTTAATATGTTTTCTTTCCCAAGCACCATATGTAAAGGTGTACCTACTAGATAATGGAGTCTGCATAGCCAAAAAGAAAACAAAAGTGGCAAGAAAAACGCTGGAACCTCTTTACCAGCAGCTATTATCCTTTGAAGAGAGTCCCCAAGGAAAAGTTTTACAGGTATTTACTGAATTATTTATCCCATATGGAAGAAAGCATTTTCATGTTGTCAAACCTTAGACCCAGCATTTTTTCTTACCACATTCTTTTTTGTTCCTTGCAGCTGAGATTCTTTGGAAGCCTTCCCAGGCAGGGGCCAGTGCTATAAAGCTATCAACACTAACGTTCCCTTTAGAGTGGTCCATAGCCTTGCAAGCCCCGATCGCATATACGTTCTGGTCCCCCGGTACTGCTTATGATCTTGACCACCACCCAGTAGAGCTTTCCCCTGATGTGCCTTTAGATTCTAATAGTAACAGAAAACTATGTTTAACTTGGTGTTTGATGTCAGCACATAACTGGATGGGTTTCAGCTTACAAGCTTTTGTTCCTGTGATTACACTGACATCACTCTCCTTTTTATTTTGCCAACAGATCATCGTCTGGGGTGATTACGGCCGCATGGATCACAAATCCTTCATGGGCGTGGCCCAGATACTGTTAGATGAACTGGAGCTCTCCAATATGGTGATTGGATGGTTCAAACTTTTCCCCCCTTCCTCCCTAGTAGATCCAACGTTGGCCCCTCTTACAAGAAGAGCTTCCCAATCATCTCTGGAAAGTTCCACCGGACCTTCTTACTCTCGTTCATAGCAGCTGTTAAACTGTTGTCATAGCAACCAGCGTTACAAAACAAAAACAAAAACAAAAACCCACAGGTCGCAAACCCTGGTAACACTGCATGCTTAATGTTGTGTCTTCTGGGCCTGTTTCTAGGGATACAAAGCGATCCTGTGTTCTCAGAGGAAGTTGCACACATTGTGCCCTACAGAAGGCCCTCAGGTGAAAGAGCAGAGCTATGAAGAACTATCAGATCTGGAGTTCAATAACATTCACGTTTTGGTCCAATCTGAAGCCATGGATTAATCTCAAAGAATCAGTCAGTTTCATGCAACAAAAGCCCTTTTCAATGGCACCTTTATATTTTTATCGTTCCTTTTTTCTTCATTTCTCTGATCCCAAAGCCCTCAATGCCACAGAAATGGAGCTACACCGCCATTAAGCCATGTTACAAGTCAAGGAATGAAATTTCGGGAAGATCAGGTTGAAAGCAAGAGACCAAAGAAGTGGTCTGGGACAAAAACGTCAGCCCCCTTCTGGATGATGACCAGGAGCAACCAGCCCGAGTGACCAGCGCGACTTCAGAGCGCCACAAGCCTGTCGTTCACTAGTGCCAGGGTGTGTTGGACTCTGAAAGACACAATTCTGTGGCTATCCTGTACTGAATGAAATTAAAGAAACTTTTTTTGCATGGACACAGATTAGCTGAATATTTAAATTATTTTCTTGGGGCTGCAACTTGCAAAAAAAAAAAAAAAGAATAAAAATCAGCCATTTTCAACAATTTATATTATTTTTAAAAATTAAATTTCACTAGTGCATGGTTTTAAAAAGGGGAGAGAATGCAACAGGGTGATACAAAGACACACCATGTTTATTCTTTAAACTAACCATAGTCTGTGTTTTGGCAGACATTACGGATGAAAATACTTTCTAGAAGATACTTAAAATTCTCTTTATGTGGCAAATAAGTATAATATATTCCGTTTATTTCCATGTTAAATATACAAAACTGATGAAGTTCAATATGTGCAAATTGTTCACGTCTTTCTTCTTCGATATCTCACTTTGTCTTCTCCCTCTTTGAATCTTTTATTTTCTTTCTCCCCACCAGAGTGAACAGTATAATAAAAAATAACAAATTTAGACCCATATTTGATTCAGGGCTGTCAAAGCTTCTGAATTCATGAATTTCTCAAGGGAAAAAAATCTATTTAAGAGCTTTCTTTATTTCAAGCATGTTGAAAAGGATTTTGCAACATGACTTGGGAGTACATTAAAGTCAGTCAGCATGTGTTTGATAAAGAAGATATCTGAACTTTTGCAATTTATTGTACAGTGCATGGTAATTTTATTTTCACCTTCAAAGTTCAGTTTTACAGGAAAATCCTCAAATCATGTGGCCATTGTAATGTCCAATAAATTTGTTTTTAGCACCAGCATTCTTCATACAGGGGTCAAAGTATTATTTCTAGAAGGTTTTAGGTTCTGTTTTTTAATCAATTAAAGCAGTTTCTTTAGCCGATTTCCATTTACTATGTGACTAGAAAACAATGCTAAAATTTTGGGGCTCTGAAACACAGGGCTGTTTATTAATTCATTTTTCTGTAGTAAAATTCAATTTTTCACAAATTATATTTCTAAAGAAATATAGTAAACATAAATTTGCAACAAATAATTTTGAAGCTCCAATTTTTAGGTGACTCCAAAAAAGTCAGTTAAAAGTCAGCCTATTAATTGTTCTTTGATGCCATCACCAAATGCCCTCACACATCCCCAGTGTCCAACCCCTGCCTTTGGCTTTACAGACACTTCTTACCATTGGGTGGTGCTGCAAGGTCAAATTTCTTTTAAGTTCCCCCATTTAGAAGAAAAGTCACTGGTTAATGTAATAAAGTACCCACACTCTCTGATTCTTTATGTCCACGCTGATACCACATTCTTAGAGGCTGATTTTATTTCTGCAACTTATTTCTACATACCATTTGTTTAAGTCAGGGCCATGCACAAAATTTGCTTTCCATTTTGTTGTTGTTGTTGTTTTTCCACTTGAAATTCAGTGCTGATCATCAAAAACTATCATGCTTGATATGGTGCAAAAGTTAAAATGAGTATCACTAAAAATGCCTTCTCTTTATGTGGTGCAATATGAAATACACCAAGACTGTGTCTTGACGTTCAGTGATCTATGATGGACCCAGGTAAAGTCATTAAAAGATTGAATAAAACTTTATTAAAATAATTTAGACACTTGTGTACCAGCAACAAATTGACTTACTAGACCTATCCTGTCTTTACTCTCCCTTAGAATAAAAGTTTACCATTTTCCTCAGTCACATAATCTTTTGCGCATATTCCTATATAAATTATTTCTAATTTTAATAAGAAGGACATGACTGTATGGAATATTTGTACATACTTGTCATTATGCAGTATTTATTTAAAAGTTGGTGTTTTGTTTTTTTTTTAATTTTCACGTCTGCACCTCAACTCGTGGTTTAGTCATGTAAATAGCACTATTCCAGTGACTTCTGCTGCCCTGTACATAGTATGTTTTAAAAGTAAAGGGAATTCCAGCTGGGAAAAAAAAAGAGGGGCAGTTTAGTCCTGTAATGAACACCAACAATGTAAATCAAATTCATTCTGGTGATGGTATTTAACACTTTAAATAAAACATTTTCTTTACAGACGTCGTATGCTTGACTTTCTCTGACTTCTCTTTGCCCGTGTGTCCCCAAGCTCATTCCCTGAACTCATATATCACATAAAGGCAGCAAATTCATCTTTTTCTGCCTCTCAGTAACAGGAGCAAACTGCTGGTCTTAGCAAATAACCTTCAAATAGAGCCCGTCTTTAAAGTGCCCAAGGATTTCTGCTCATCGTTAAAAGTTGCTGCTGTAAGAAAAGGTAGTTATTCTGGATTGAGGCGCTTACTGATGAAATGACTCAGCAGCTCACAGATTTTGTGAGTGAGGTAAGTGAGATTTCTGAGTCAGCGTGGCCGCCATCAATATCAGAGTCCCGGAGAATCAGACACGAGTTCTGCCATTCCTTGCGTGAAGGTGGTAAAGGTGGCAGTGGGCTTTACTCTGTGTTTCTGTGAGTATTAGTTTTGCTTTATGGGAAGTGGAGGTGCATTTTCGATTGGGAGACCTGTCGTACCACAGTTTGTCTAGGGACTATCATGTGAGTAAGTGAGAGGGTTTCTCCATGTCCTTGTGAGGTGGTTTCTCAAGTTGGGAGAAAGAATCTTAGCAGAATTTTTTTTTAAATTTATTTATTTATGCATACAAGAGCTGGGTACAGGCCAGAGTCGCAGGAAGTGAGAAGATTCACCAGACAGAGTGGAGAACAGAACAGGCAGACTGACTGAAGTACACTGCCGAGGGCAGCAGTGGGCGAGGCAGAGGTCTGCTGTGCCATGTGGGTCCCCTCCCTGGCCGGCAGCAGGGATCGAACTCGTGGCTGCAGTCTGCTTCATAGCGCATTGCTTAACCCACTGCTCCACCAGGGAGGCCCACTTAGCAGACTTTTAATGGGAGTCCTCCCTGTTTCTAAATTTAAGAACTAGCTTGGATTAATTAAAAATCTAACTAAAATGTACACTTAGTTCTCTTCCCATTTCTTCCATTTCCCTATTCCTATCCCTATCCCTGTTATTCTTCGTTTTTCAATATACACCCTCTGCTTAAGTGAGCGATTTCTTTGCTGTTCACATGCTCAGGTTATTCAAGTCTCCTTGCCTTTCTTGTAGCCCTGTCCTGAAAAAACCTTCTAAAAATGATCTGCTAGTCTCTTCTGCAACTCCCAGCTCAGGACTAAACTTCCTTAGCAGTTCCCGAGTAAACCCTAGTATGGCTGCGGTTGACACCAACACCATCACTTTTCCAAGGACTCCAAGTGCCAGAGCTCCACAAGCAACAACAAAGAACATGCCCATCCCTCTTGTAAGAACTGTGAGAGAATGGGTGGATGAATCGTCAAAACTGTCTGCCTGTGCTGACTTAAACTTTAATATTCTACACACTTAAAAATCGTGCATTGAACATGTCTGTCTCCAATCCCTCAGTTCCTGATACCCTCAATGTCCTGCTGGCATCGTGGACTGAGTAAACAAGTTCACGCACCCACCTTTGGTTTGTGAACTGCGCATTGAGAAGTGATATGCAATAGATTTAAAAACAATCCATGCGACTCTTCTGTATGGTCCAGATACTGAATTTCTCTGGCATGCACTACCTGATCCAAGAAATAAGGGATTTGAATTAGACCCTTCTCTATCATTAAATCAACACTTTCATTAAAATGTAAGCTTCTTCAGGGAAATGACATGTCTATTTTTTCTCTTCTATAGCCTCAGTACAAAGAGAGATGCATGACAGGCAGATGCTTGATAAATATCTGCCAAATTAATGAATATTTATATAGTCCTTGCTATTTTGGAGACACTATTCTAGGCATTGTAGTGAACAAAACAAGCATGACCCTGTCCTCGTGGATCTTTTATTCTACTAAGAAAGACACACATTTGATAAAAATTAGAGCTGTGAAAACTCCAAATGAGAAGACCCTGGACACTAAGGGAGCATCCAGCAAAACAAAGAAATTCTTTCAAGAGAGGCTGGTGTCTTAAAAGGGGAAAAGGGGCATACAATAGGAAGTGACAGTAATGGGAGATGGAAGTGAGGTGACATATTCTGGGCAGAGAGCACAGCAGATATGGAATTGATCAGAGCAGACCATGACTGCCACTCTTGTAATCAAGGATCTAATAACCACAAGTACATGGAAAACACCTGTGAATGAATCAATAAACAACTTACTACTGAGTTCCTGAACGATTGTGTTGAAAAGCTAGTTCCCGTTTAAATTTGCTATGAGATCAGCTTGTAATTTCAGTTAAGTCTTAGAACGGAGTCCTGAACTAGCACGACACCTAGGTCAGGTGCAACAGCTAGCCGTCATGGATCAATAGCCTTTCAGATAGTCTCAGAAAGATTACTGTCACCAACAACAAAAATATCCCTGAATTCTGAAATTTATGTTTCTGGACTCCTGCTGTGTACTTAATGCCTTTTGAGCACCACTTGCTGTTACTATGTTTGGGAAAGAGGGCCATTTTGTTTAGCATGCGTCCTTTTTGATCTCTCCATGTTACCCCCACGAGACCTGCGATTGTCTAACTAACCCCATTCTGGCTCCAACTGATGGTTGTATCAGGGGTGCAGACTCTCAAATTGGGTCAGTCTGCACTGTCCCTTGGGAAATGTGCTGTTTTCGTTTAGTTTTGCCTTAATACCAAAGAGGCTGTCCCTCTCCAGTGACAGAAACTTTTAGACAGGTTAAAAAGGTAGGGGACTGACAGTGACTGTTTCCTGATATGAAATGAAAGCTGAATTAAGAGAGAAGAAAGTCAATAAGTCAAGCTGGTGGGAAATGAAAAGAGAGTCCTACAGTTTCCATGTTCCTGCTTCCATTGTGACTGAGAATCAGCTCTATTCTTACTCTTCCAAGAGATCTGATACAGTCTAGTTGTAGTTAGTTCGAATCCTGCTACTTGAAGTCACAGTTTTCAATTATACATTTGGCCAAAGACACATCTGATGGAATTGTAGCATCTTGAAGGGGTCCTAGAGGTTACTAGCATAATCTTGTAGTATTAGAGGAAGTGCTAAGAGCTGGCCTTCCAACCTGTACTTGGTAAAATAAACTCTGCTATGCAGTCCTGTCCATAGTCTCTAACAGTTAGAATCTTCTTCTTAACACTTAGCCCAGATCTCTATTCCAGTATTCTTGGACTAGCACTACTATCTAGAATTATAAAGCAAAAAACTGATCCCTCTTTCACGTGAGTCATTCAAATATTTCAAGTTAACTTATCTCACTTTCCTCAACTCTTCAAAAGCAGACTAATAAGATGGTTCAAAGTACCTGTTCTAGATATAAATGCCTGAATTCAAATATAAGCTCGCTAGCTATATAGCCTTGTGACTAATACATAAATACCTAGAAGTGGAATGTCTGGGTCATATCATATTTCTATTCTTAATATTTTGAATTATTTCCATACTGTTTCAATCTGGTTGCACCAGTTTGCATTCCCACCGCCAGTGTACAAGGGCTGCCTTTACTCCACATTCTTGCCGACACATGTTATTTCTTGTCTTTTTGATAATAGCCATCCTTATAGGTGTGATGTGATTTCTCATGGAGGTTTTGATTTGCAGGTTGTTATTTTTAAAATTATACTCTATTGACTAGTTTCTGGCTGTGCCACTTACTCAGAATATAAATAACTCTTGACAAGGTCATTTGTAGTCTCTGAGTCTCACTACTCACATCTGCAAAACAGGGTTAATGAAACTACCCAATTCATTTGGTTGTCATGGGGGTTTAATGGAAAGAATATATATAAAATATATATAGCATTCCCAGCACCATATATGCTATAAAGTAAGTGCTTATAAATGTCAGTTATTAAGAGAATAAGTAACTGATTAGAATGTCTAGAATGTCTTTGTTCAGCTGTCTCATCTAAGGAAATCCTTAAAAAATCCTCCTGTGGAAGCAAATAGTTGCTTCTGTAATTTAGGGCCAAGCTGGGCATCTGCTGCTGGCTTTGAAGTTACTTCAGCTGAGTGCCCTAATAGCAGACCTTGTCTAATCTTTCCTAGAGATGAACCCACCCCCTTAAGATCAGCTAGTCTCTGTCCAGGGCTGCAAAAAAGAAAGATCCCAGTGAGGAATGTCAAGCAACAAAGCAGCTCAGGGCCTTCTTAGAAGGGAACAGCTGGGCAGACCGAGCTGGGCCATCATCCAAAAGATAGACCTTAAATATGCTGGGAGAGTTCTCTCTATAGGGACTGACTGTCTGTATGCTGGAGAGTCAAGAAGTCTCAGCTTCTGGAAGATAACATGAGGCAAGAGCAGGACAGCCTCAGACTCTGCATAGCAGATGCTTGAGTTCCTTATCACAGAGCTTTCAGCTTGTTTCCTAAGCCAGAAACAGGTCAGGCCCTGCTCTAGTTCTCACCTCCAGAATCGACTCCCTTGTCACTGGTCTGATTGGTGGGCTGCCAAGAACAGACTTCTTGGGTGGCTACCCCAGGACAGCAGGAGTCCTGCAGGCTGCAAGGGGGGCCTGACAATGTGTTGAAGTCCCCCAATACTGAAGCACAGGCCTCGGGCCCAGGGAGTGACGAACAGCACAGCAGCAAGAAGCTGAGTCTACCTGCCACTCAGCAGCCCCCCTGAGCAAATCTCAGGCTCCTGCTGGAGAAATGATGGAAGTTGTGGGTAAAGGTATGTGTTGCTTATTTCATTCTTGATTTGTTGTAGCCAAGAACATCATGTGCAGACACCCATGAAGCTTTTATAAGTTACTTATGACTTACTTTAAAAAAAATCCCAACCAAACAAAAAACTCCAGTGCTCTGCTGGAATGGGAGGGAGGGTTGCAGCTGAGAGGTTGACTCATTCTGAAGGTTCTGAGTTTCCACAAGTACTGAGCACTCAAAGCTGACAATCCAGTCAAACTTTAGCTACAGACTTGGCATGTAAAGACAGCTAGAGAAACTTGCAGAACCAAAAATCTAGGTTTTTGGAGCTTTCCCGGAGAGGAGAAGCACTAGGATAGAACACCCCGTCTCAAGTCAGAATCATTTAGAAAACACTTAACAATGCAGGAATCACTCTATTTACAAGTGGATTACAAAAGGCCTTCCTGAAAATGACCAAAGTGTACACTTCTGTACCTAAAGTGTCAGCTGCTGGAAAAGATATATACGAGACATGAGCATAGAGGAAGGTTTGGTTAATTTTCCTTAGCAAGGCTGCCTAAAGAAGATGAGCTTTTCAGTTCATTGCTGACTTACTCTGTTTCATAGCTAAATAGAGGCACATATAATGATAACTTCAAAGGATTTGGGGAGTTGAGATAACAAAAGAAATTACCCTACCCAACAAAATCCAGCATATAGTAAGTACTAAACCAGTTATTGTTAGTATCAAATAGAATCGCATTCAGTCATAGGGAGTATTGGGAACTTAAAAACACAGGCTTACTTTTTCCTTCAAGGTTATTTCCCAAAGTTCAGTTCCAATAGTCAAAGCTATAGTCTAGAGGAGAATAATGAAGAGAGGGAAGAGCGAACATCACCAGTCAGGTGAAGAACTATCTTTAAAGCTCTCCAGGAGCTCTTGCCCAAGATTTGAAGTCTTAAACGGGGGGATTTTTTCACACCATGAAGGATGGTGCTAGTTCAGATTTTTATAGGTACTCTTTCTCATATTGAGGAAGTTTGAATTTATCCTTAATTTGCTGGGAGTTTTTGTCTTGGATTCCAGTTTAGTTTTGTCAAATGCATTTTCTGCTTCTATTGAGATGTTATACTCTGTTGATATCATGAATTACAATGATTTTCTATTGTTAGAAGAGCTGAAATTTTTGAAAAAAAAAAAAAACACTAATTTGTGGGTGATGTCTTGTGTGCTTTATATGCTGGTGGATTCAATTTGATAATATTTTGCTAAGGATCTCTGCATATATATTCAAGGTCTTTAAGATTCTTTCTTTGTAATGTGTTTGTCAAGTTGATACCTGGATTGTATTATGATAGTCTCATGAAAAGCTGATTGGAGAGCATTTCTTTCTCTTCTATTTTCTGAATGAAGTTGAGTAAAACTGGTGTTACTTTGTTCTGAAATATTTGATAGAATTCACCAGTGAAATCATTAAGTCTGGAATCTTCTTTGTGGGAAAATTTTGACTATAAACTAATCTAATAAATAAAAGACTATTAAAAATTTGCCATGTTTTAGAATTTTATTAATTGTATGCAATGTGTTAAATTTTTCATTAAAAATATATTTATATTTGTGTCATCATTTTAATATCTGAAGAATTTGAAATAATGACCACTTCATTTACTCTTAACGTTGATATTTTCTCTTCCTTGATTAGTCTTGCTAAGAGTTTGTCAATTATGTTAATCTTCAATATACCAATTCTTGGCTTTATTATATTTCTCAATTTTTGTTTCTATTTCATTGATTTCTGCTCTTCATTATTTTAAAAAGAAATATTTCCAGATACTTATTTTAAATGCTTTGAGTTTGATTTTTTCTTTATCTAGATTTTTAAGGTGGAAGCTTAGATCACTGATTTAAAGCCTTTGTACTTTAGTGACATGTTTCTGAGATGTGACCTTATGCCTCTGAATAATATACAATGTTGTAAACCAATGTAACCTCAATAAAAACATTAAAAATTGGAACTGTCAACTTTTTTTTAAATTCCCTTAAATAAAACAGTTTTCAATGTAGCAAGTAGGAAATATCTTTCATATGTTTGTATGTGTTATTCAATGTACAGTTAAACCTTTATTCTTTTCTAATATAGTTCTTAAAGATTTCCTTTTAAACACTGCCCTGGGGCCTCCCTGGTGGCGCAGTGGGTTATGCAACACACTATGAGGCAGACCGCAACCACTGCAGCAAGAGTTCAATCCCTGCCGCCGGCCAGGGAGGGGACCCACATGGCACAGTAGACCTGCCTCACCCGCTGCTTGCCCTCCGCAGTGTGTTTCAGTCAGTCTACCTGTTCTGCTCCCGGCTCTGTCTGGTGAATCCTCTCACCTCCCGCGACTCTGGCCTGTACCCAGCTCTTGTATGCATAAATAAATAAATCTTAAAAAAAATGGATAATGCATCTTGCATTTCCTATAAAAAAATAAACACTGCACTGGCTACATTTCACAAATGCTAACATATTTCATTATCATTCAGCTAAAATGTCTTAAGCATGCCTGTGATTGTTCATTGGGTCTAGAGTTATTTAGAAGTATACTAATCCCAAATATCTGAGAACTTTTTATGTCTTTTGATATTGATTCCTCATTTAATTCTATTTGACAAGAAAGCAAACTAAAAAACTTCCTGGTTTTGATACTTGTCAGGACATTTTTTTAATTGCATATCGTATATCGTACGATATAAGTGAACATTCCCAGTGCACTTGAAAAGAACATTCTGCAGCTGTTGGTGTAGTGTTAGCATTCATTAAATATTAATGAGATCAAGTGGATTGGTATTATTATTAAAATATCCTATACCCTTAATAATTGCCTTACTGCTCTATCAGGGACTGAGAGACAGGTAATAAAATCTTCAACCCCATTTAGGTGTGCCAATTTCTCCCTTTAATTCTATCAGGTTTTTTTCCCCTTCATGTATTTGGAAACTCTGCTGTTAATTGCATAACATATATGATCGTTATATCTTCTTGATGATTAAACTTCTTGTCATTATGCAATATCACTTTTATCACTGATAATATTCTTTATCTGAGATTAAATTTGTATTAATATATTAAACACCGGGCTTCTTATGCTTATTGCTTCCATCCTTCAAGTTATCTGTGCTAGTTTATTTAAATTGTATATCTGTCTATTATAGGTAACATACAGGTTAGTTTTTGCTTTTTAAATCTAGTGTGTTAGTTTCTGCCATTTAATTATAATGTTTAATTGTAATGCAATTTAATTGTAATGTTTAATTTATTCACATTTAGTACTATTATTAATATGTTCGGGTTTAAGTATAACATTGGTATTCACCTCCAAGTTATATTACTGTCCTATATTTTAGATTAATGTATTCTTTAATATTCTATTCTAATTCCTTTGTTTTTGCATTAATTTCTTTTTATGGTTGTTTCTAAATAGAGTGCACATGCATCCTTAATGAATGGATTTCATTAGATTATATTTTGCAAGTTCACTTAAAATGTCAGAACCTATAACAGCAAAAATCTATTTACCCTACCTATTCTTTTTGCTATTGCTTTGCCTATAAATAAAAAAAGAAGGCCACACACACACACAAATGTATATATTTGCTTAAAATAATCAGTTGCTTTCAAAGACATTACTTGGAGATAAAACTTATTTTTTCACATTTTCCAAAAATATTTATTATTCCATTTCTCTCATTCCTTCCTATAGATCAGGTTTCTATCTAGCATCATTTATTTTTGCCTGAAGAATTTCTCTCAGCATTTCTTTTAATATAGTTCTGCTGTCAAAACTTCTCTAAGCTTTTGTTGTTCTGAAAATGTCTTTTTGTTTGTTTTTCAAGATAAACTCTTGCCATTTGTGACAGCCTTGATGGAACTGGAGGGGATTATGCTGAGTGAAGTAAGTCAGAAGGAGAATAACAAAAGCTGGGTCAAAAGCTGGGTTATTACACTCCATATGGAATATGGAGAGGGTCAAAAGGAACTGACAAAACTAGACCAGAACAAACCCTAGAAATGTGACAGCAGAGCAGAGAGAGGGAAAGGCAGGTGGAAACAAAGGAAGCAGAAGGTCCAATGCATCAGACATTTTCTGATCATACTGGGTAGTGGAATTTACTCCATTTTCTTAACAGATGTTATAGGGCAGTGGCTCTCAAACTTGATTGTGAATCATACTCTCCAGGAAGACCTTGGTAAAATGTATGTGTCTGGGCCCATAACCAGAGTTTCTGATTGGGTAGATGTGAAAAAGAGCTCAAAAATGTGTGTTTCCAGATGTCCAGGTGATGCTGGCATTGTTGGCTTGGAGACTGCCTTTGAAGAAGCACGGACTTGGAGTCCTCAGAGCAAGTTCATGTTTATGTTTGTTTGTGCTTATGCTTCCCTGACTTAGAGACCGACTGATTGAGTGGTTACTTACTACTTTGCAAAATTTCATCATACACATTCCCAGGATTAGATGATTAGTTTTGGGAGTTAATATCCAAGAGAAAATGAAGGTTATAAAGGAACCATTTAATTAATAATGACTTCTCTTTTTTCCTGGAAGAAACATCAACAGGGAGATTTGAGGGTTTCCAGTAATTTCTCTTGTACTTAATGTGCTATGAATAAACAGTCCTAAGTATGCATTTGGACTCTGGTGATGTTTCTTTAATATACTATATGGGGAAAAGTTAATGATGGCAAACTACAGATGTTTCCAATATTTAGGTGGCTATTATCACCCGAAGTACATCTCTAATTCACATGAAGTGAAATTTCATAACCCAATGATGGCCCACATTTTACTAGCTGCAAGACTAAATAGCAACGACAAGAAGAATGATTTCCGGAGCTTGATACAGCTCTTTGTCTTGTCAAACTGTGAAGTCCCCACATGAATTCTCTTCACTTAGTCATACGCTGTGAATTGAAGTCTTGTCCTGATGCTTCTTCACAAACTAATGTTTACAGGAAAACAACAAAAGTTAGGAACTCTGTTCTGTGGTGAAGTCAAAGATATTCAAGATGTGGTGACGTCAGAAAGGTGGAGGAGATGGGAGTTCTGCGAAAATTAATTGACAGCAGGAAATATAGCAAAATAAGTACCCTAGGGACCAGAGGAAAAGGAAGTCTCCTTGGGTTGGATGGATCATAAATGGCTCCATGAAGAAAGTAGCTTCAGTGGGATTTTGAATGTGGACTTGGTTTTGATAGGCACCTGTAGGAAGAAAAACAAGGACAGGGAATTAATTCTCAAAAGACCAGATATACATCCGCTCAGAGTACTTCTCACCTGTAGTGAGCTTAGTGGTTTAGTGATCATATAAGATCCATGCACAAGAGAAATGGGAAAGGAGATTAGAAGTCAAAGGAAAGAGGGTTGTAAATGCCAGATCAAGAATTCACAGTTTATTCAGTAGAAGAAGGGGACACATTGAAGTTCTTGAGCAAGAAATAATATGATCTAGATTTACCTTTCTTACATTCACAAATGGCTAATAATAAAGAAAGACTAGTTTATCATAAAATGATGAAAAAGAGAATGGAAACAGCAAAATGATTCAAGAGGTGTAAAAGTCCAAGAATGAAGAGACAAATTTAGCCCAGTGCTCACCTGCAAGAACAGAGCAGGATTATAAATAAATATTATTTTATAAAATTTAAGTTTTATTAATTCAAAAGAACACATGCACCCCTATGTTTATTACAACACTATTTATAATAGGTAGGACTTGGAATCAACCCAAATGACCAAAAATAGATGACTGGATCAAGAAGATGTGGTATATACACAATGGAATACTATTCAGCAATCAAAAAAGATAAACTAATGCAACTTGCAGAAACATGGGTGGAGCTTGAAGGGATTATGCTCAGTGAAATAAGTCAGAAGGAAAAAGAAAAATACTGGATGGTCTCACATATAGCAGGAATATAGGGGATCAAGGAAAAAAAATAAGATCAGCAACAACAACAAAAAAACAAAATAAAACAAAAATAGATAACTACAATCAGAGACATTCTGCAGGGAAGAAGGAGGAGTTAGGATCAAGGCAGGGACGGGAAGAGCACAAGGGACTATGGTGTTGATGAATGTGTGAATTGGTGGTGTAAATTCTATGGGGACTACACCTAGAAAAGAAAGCAAATATTATAAGAAAAAATAAATAAATAAAATTAAATTTTAAAAATAATTACATTTTATAAGAGGATTTGTGCCATTAAGAAAATAGAAATGTTTAGAAGAAAGTTACATTTCAGTGTTGGAGATGAAAATGATGACTATCTATATAAATGTGCTGGTTTTGTGCCTCTGAATAAAATCAGATAGAAATTGTGAAGGCAGCTGGAGAAGTAGATTTTGATCTTCAGTTTGAGGAAAAAGTCAGACTGTGTCAGTCAGCATAGGCCAGGTTATGCTGCAACAACAAGCTGCACTAAAACCCCAATATTTTGAAACAAAGAATTAATTTTAACTCACATTCCACAACCACAGCAGTTCAGCAAAGGAACTTTGTTCATTCTCAATACTCAGGGCCTCAGTTATGGAGACACTGTCTCCAAATAGTCTCCATGATCACAGTGACCCTTTATATGTCTGGGGCAAAAGGACTATGTATGCATGTAAAAGCTAGAATGTAGGCCAGAGGTGTGGGACTGGGGTGAGAGGATTCATGTGAGTAACAGCCAGTTGATCCTGAAGACAGAGCATTAAATAAAATCTTTGATGTAAAGAACAGGGCAGGGGAAAAGTTCAAAAGACTGAACTTTAAGGAATACATAGCAATAACACACACTTAATGGAGACAAAAAGAAAAACACAGAAAAGCGAAGTGCTCTGTTTATTAGGACACCACCTGTGAGAAGCATCTCAGAAAGGGTCCTCCTTGCCAAAGCTGGAGATAAGTCTTTGAAACTGAGACCTAGGAGAAGCTGCTGGGTCTGACCTAGGGGAAGACTTGATTTACATTCATAAGAGCTGCTTCAGGCAGCCAGGGATGGGTCTGGATGTGAAGCCAGGCGGAGCCACCAAAAGTGGAGGAAGGGGGCCTCCCTGATGATGCAAGGGGTTAAGTTTCAGCATTACCGGGCCTCCCTGGTGGCGCAGTGGGTTAAGCAACGCACTATGAAGCAAACTGCAGCCACTGCAGCACGAGTTTGATCCCTGCTGCTGGCCAAGGAGGGGACCCACATGGTGCAACAGACCTCTCCTGCTGTGCCCGCTGCTCCCCTCAGCAGTGTACTTCCGTTGATCTGCCTGTTCTGCTCCCCGCTCTCTGTGGTGAATCCTCTCACCCCCACCCCACACCTCTGGCCTGTACCCCAGTGCTTGTATGCATAAATAAATAAATCTTTAAAATGAAAAAAAGAAAAAAAAAAGTTTCAGCACTACCAAGCTATCAGAAGTAGAGTTCCTTCCCCGGCCAGTGGGGTGACCCACATGGCGCAGCTGACTCTCCTGCCTCGCCCCGCTGCTCCCGCAGCAGTGTAGTTCAGCAGATCTGCCTGTTCTGCTCCCCGCTCTGTCTCTGGTGAATCCTCTCACCCCATCCCACACTTCTAGCCTGCAACCCAGCTTTTATATGCATAAATAAATACAATAGATCTTCAAAGAAAAAAAAGTGGAGACAGAACATTGGACTGTGGGAAAAAGGGAAGGAAACAAGGTGATTGCTTGAGGTAGCCCCCAAACTGAAGCTGCTTTGCTAAATCAAATCTGACAGTTTTTTCAATTGTTCATTCAGGAAATATTATTAAGCATTTATTCTTGCCAAGTGCTGTTTTAGGAGCTGTGAGAGTGAGCAAGATAAGTTTTCTGTTCCCATGGAGCTTATCATCTATTGGGAATGGTCACAGCGTAAACAAGTGACCAGAGAAATGAATGAGTAAGAGATAATTTCCAGTTGGTGTATATTTAGTTCTGATAAAATGAAATAAATTAAATTTAGTTCTTCCTTTCCTTCTGAAAGAAAGCAACCATGTGGGCAGAGTGTGCGCTGACGGGTATGTGGTCAAGAATGATCTTTCTGGAGGAGCTGACTCTCAGAGGACAAGAAACATCCAGGCAAATATTTGGAGTAGAGTGTTCTGTGGGGGAAAAAACGATGCAAAGATTAAATTCTCAGGAAAAAGTGGGATTCAAAGGAAACTTAAAAACGGCAGGCTGTGTATGCATATACGTGTGTGTTTGCGTTCGGATATGAGATTGTATCTGTAAATGATGATTCTAGAAGGCATTTGCTACCCAATGCACAGGATTTCTTCGTTCAGAAACAAAAGCTTTCTCTCTAAGGTGACCAGGCCACAGAACCAGCTCTGCTTGTTTGGGAAAGATCATTGCAGGGCAGAGATCTGCTGAAGTAGACTCTTTTCTCAGTATTTTATATATTGTACAGACTGTTTTTGTTAAAGGTTTTGAACCAGCCCTTACTGGCTTGCCATGAATGCCTTTTATACTTGCAATTCCCTAGTTTCAGACTTGCAGAATTTTGTCAAACATTGTATAAGGTCAGCTTTTCTCACGTGCCAGTGCAGGTGGCACGGGTATTCTTGCTGTTTGTAAGACAAGCTTAAACAAATCTCTGAGCAGCACATGGCCTAAGAAGATGGGAGAAGTCATTATAGCCACTTGGGACTGAATTAAATTGCCTCTAGGAAAGAGTCCCTATTTTTTTAAGGAATACATTTTTTGGGGTATTGCAGTGTGGTGGGCTAATGTGCTAAAAGATTAATTTGTGTAAACTCACTCCCATTTATTCATGCTTATTTTATATTCTGTTCCACTATAACATAAGCTCTATTAAGGTAGGAATGTCTATTTTGTACCTGAATGTATCCCCAGTTCCCAGAACAGCGCCCCAAAGACCAAGGGACTGGATGTTGTGGGTCCCTGGCAGGAAGGAAGGTTGTCTCCAGGGCTAGAGAAAGCAGCCAAGTGAGTGTTAAGGCTTCGCACCCTCGTTCTGCCATCCTCGAAAGCCTTGTCCTGGTGGTTGGAGAAAAGCGTGCGTTCTGAGAGGTACACACATCTTTGGGGTGCTGTTCTGGGAACTGGGGATACATTCAGTCACAAAATAAATATTCCTGCTTTCATGGAGCTTATGTTATAATGGGGATGGGCAATAAGAAAAAAAAAGGGAATAGATGGGAGAACAGAGGATGGAGAACACTTCCCTGAGATGTTTGGGCCCTAGAGAGAGAGTGAGAGAGGGGTGTCTTACCAGATGTTGAGGAAGAAGAGGAGCCATTGCTGCATTCAGAACCATTCTTACCTTCTTACTGGCCCAAGTTTTTTTTTTTTTTTTTTAAAGATTTATTTATTTATGCATACAAGCAGGGGTACAGTTCAGCGGTGTGGGGTGGGGGGGTGAGAGGATTCACCACAGAGAGCAGGGAGCAGAACAGGCAGATCAACTGAAGTACACTGCTGAGGGGAGCAGCGGGCACAGCAGGAGAGGTCTGCCACGCCATGTGGGTCCCCTCCCTGGCCGGCAGCAGGGATCGAACTTGTGCTTCAGTGGCTGCGGTTTGCTTCATAGTGCGTTGCTTAACCCACTGCGCCACCAGGGAGGCCCACTGGCCCAAGTTTTAAAATTCAAAAAAATATCCGATAAGCCAAATGGGATGACACAGCCGAGAGTGTGACCATGGCCACCATGCACCTTTCCTGTACTATGTGTGGGGCTTTGTCATGGAGGTGTCTAAACCACCCAGAGGAGTTGTAAGTCACGTCCCTGTATGAGGTGACCGCCATGTAAGGAACGGATTACATCAGGAGCTAGCGTGGCTGGTGTGACCTGGAAAAAGAGAGCCAATGCCTTCATGGAGGTAGGGAAGGGTCAGGAACAGGATCTGGGAGTGTGGAGACTCCCCCCAAACACAGGGGGTGCAGCAATGAGTGGGTCGGCAAGAACTCAGCTCAGAGGAACAAGGTTAGAGCACAGGGAACTGGTTCCAGCTGGGGATTCCGGCATGGTCTTTCACAGGGCCTTGGCTTTGTCTTAGAGGCCAGCAACTTGGGGAAATCTTGGACCAGGAGTTACGGAGGAGTTTCAGTGCCTGTGCCAGGCAGGACAATTGGTTCCTGGCGGAGCACAACACTAGAGCAGAAAGGAGAGGCCTGAGAATCTGGGCCTCACAGCCATTGTCTAGTTCATATCCCCCCTCCCCCATCAGCCCAACTTTCCAATAAGAAAGAAGGGAAAACAAAGAGGATAGGTTGTCAAACGTCCAAAGTCACTCAGCTAATTGTAATTTAAAGCAAATAAAAATTGGGAATGGCTATTTGGAAATGACACTCTCTGCTTTCAGGTCTGGGGGTGGGTTGGGGGGTCAAGAGCGCACTTTTCAAGAGAGGAGAAAGCTCCCCTTTCCTCAGATGCTCCATGGCCCATCACCACGGCCCTGGGAGGCAAGCGGGACCACAGGATGCCCCGCCCTGAGCAGAGGACACCAGAGTCCCCAGCAAATCAGGGGACCCAGGAGGCAGGTAGGGGCCCTTTGTTTCGTCGGCAGCATCTTTGCTTTGTCCCTTCAGGGAGGACTCGAGGGGCAGCGATAGGCAGTGTCCCTCCTGTGGGCCGCCTGCTGCTGTTTGGGACACGGAGGGCTGAGGGGAGCGGGCAGGCCAGCCCGCTGCGGGCGGGAGGTCGCTGTGCCTCCGCTGCACCGAGCAGTGTGTACTCACAGAGCTAATGCCCTGTGACAGATGGGTTCTGGGCACCGCGCTGCACGCTCCACTGCTCGCTCCCGCGGAGAGGAGAGTCAGCAGGGAAGTTGCTCCCGGAGAATTTATTTCCACGGGTCTGCAGAGCCACAGGACCTGGGAGCACTGGAACACCGATGATTGAGGGAGATCGACATCATGTTTGCAGCTTTTCAATTCCCTCCCAGACGATCTGATCTAATATGTGAGAACAGAGAAAATCGGTTCCCAAAGAGCTGATGCTCTTTGGCAGAAGAATGTGGGCCCTCCCTCCTCTTCCAGCTCTACAAATCCTTGGGGCCACTCAGTGTTGCCTGTAGGGAAAGCTCTGGTGTTTGTTAACTATGAAGACTTAAACTTTTTTTTTAAAAAGATTTATTTATGCACAGAAAAGCTGGGGTACAGGCCAGAGTCGTGGGAGCTGAGAAGATTTACCAGAGACAGGGTAGGGAGCAGAACAGGCAGACTGACTGAAACACACTGCTGAGGGGAGCAGCAGGCGAGGCAGGAGAGGTCTGCTGCGCCACGTGGGTCTCCCTGGCCGGGGATCGAACTCATGCTGCCATTTGGGAATGCTTCACAGTGTGGCGCTCAACCCGCTGCGCCACAAGGGAGGTCCAACTATGAAGACTTCTCTCAGCTCCGATGCGCCCTAATATTTCTTTTTTAAGATTTATTTATGTATACAAGAGCTGGGGTACAGGCCAGAGTCCAGGGAGGTGAGAGGATTCACAAGAGACAGAGTGGGGAGCAGAACAGGCAGATGGACTAAACACACTGCTGAGGGGAGCAGCGGGCAAGGCAGGAGAGGTCTGCCATGCCATGTGGGTCACCTCCCCAGCCGGGGGCAGGGATCGAACTCATGCTGCAGTGGCTGCGGTCTGCTTCATAGTGCATTGCTTAACCCACTGTGCCACCAGGGAGACCCCAGCCCCTAATATTTCAATTCCCTTCAGCGAGCACTTATTAGTGCCTCACCTAGTTTTGGGCAAGTAAAAGACAATGGCCCCAACCTGCCCTGCTGGGGACACGAGGGGGAGACAGGCTCTCACAATGCGTTCACATATCCCCTGCCCTAGGGTTTAGTCACCTCATCTGCATGTGTGTATTTACAAGTTAATTATATACACAGCTGTGATGTACATACACACATACACTGGTTTCCCAAAGACTAGAGGCTCTATCTTTGTGATAATTCCCAGGCTGCATAAAACTGACCCTAATACAATGCAGAGAATAGAGGGGTGCGGTGTGGGACACCAATCTCCTTGCACAACCAAAAGTCCACTTAGAACTTTTGACTCCCTAAAACTTTTTTTTTTAAGATTGAGTTATTTATGCATACAAGAGCTGGGGTACAGGCCAGAGTCGCCGGAGGTGAGAGGATTCACCAAAGACAGAGTGGAGAGCAGAACAGGCAGACTGACTGAAACACACTGCTCAGGGGAGCAGCTGGCAAGGCAGGAGCCATCTGCTGTGCCATGTGGGTCCCCTCCCTGGCCAGCAGCAGGGATCGAACTTGTGCTGCAGTGGCTGCGGCCTGCTTCATAGTGCGTTGCTTAATCCACTGCGCCACCAGGGAGGCCCCCACACTCCCTAAAACTTAAGGACTAGTAGGCTGCTGTACAGAGTTCTACCAATAGCATAGTAGTCAATGGACACCTATTTTGTATGTTATGTGTATGGTATGATATGCTTTTTTTTTTTTTACAATCACATAAGCTGCAGAAAAGAAAACGCTATTAAGAAAATCATAAGGTAGAGAAAGTGCCTTTACAGTACTGCACTGTATCGATCCTATATATTTACAGCATCCATTTACAAGAAAATCAGTATATATGTGTTCAAGTTTGTGTTGCTCAAGCGTCACTACAATTCCTTTGAAATGAAAAGGAAATGAGTCTGAGGTTGCACAGTGCTCCTCTAGGGTACCTTAAAGGGTGGGGGTGGGGGGACAGGAAACAGTCCTCTGTGTTCATTGGAGATTGGTTTCATTTGCACTTTTTCCCTTGAAAATAACCACCCTTTATGCAGCTAGAACAGAACAGAATCCTGCTGCTGATCTCTGGGAAATTGCAAGGTGACAATTTCTAAGTGATCTTTCCAAGGCCGCCAAATAGCCAGTTGAGACCACAAGGTATATTCAAAAAGGGAGAGAAAGGAAAGATAAATATATGAAATGATCAGCAGGCTGACGGCAGGCTGAGCAGCAACAACAGAGATCAGAAAACATCCTCAAAATTCTGAGAAAAGATAACCGTTTACCTAGATTGATACTATTAACAGCGCTGCTTCTCTGCAAGAATACGGTCAAAATAAAGCTACTTTAAAGTAAACATAGAAAAAGTTGACCTCTAATGTCTCACTAATGGAAATTCTAAAAGCTGAACTGTAAAAAGAAAACTGTGAAACTGAAAGTTTTGAATTATCAAGAAAAAAAAAAACACCCTGCCCCTTTAGAGAGGTGATTAGATTAAAATGAGGTCTTTGGGGCAGGGGATGTCATAATCCTTACAAATGAGGAAATTTGGACACAGAGGCATGAATAACGCACACCCAGAGGGAAGACTGTGATGACAGAGTGAGAAGATGGCTGAGAAGAGAGCCCCCGAACAAACCACACTGCTGACACCTTGATCTTGGACTTCTAGTTTCCAGAACTATAGGAAAGTAAATTTCTGTCCTGAAAGCCACCCAATCTGTGGTTTTGTTACGGCAGTCCCAGCAGATGAGCCCACTCTCAAAGCCCTTCTCTGTTGCTCCTGGGCTCTGCCCTGGGTCTCCCTCCATCCTTCCTACAGGGGCTTTTCAGTGTTGACATCCATGTCACTGTCTTCTCAGATACGTGGACATGGATACCCACACAGTGTTATACCCCCTGGTGCTCAGGTCAGTCTGACTTCAGAACATTAAACCACAAAATAGTTGTCATCATTCAACTTATTTAACTGCCCTTTCAAGACTTGTTTTCCATGGATACAGCAAAAACGTAAGTCCTCTAAAAATGCATCTAAGCAAAACCACTAGATAATCATATGCTTGTAGGCAACGCTTTGTGAATGCTAAGGGTTCATCAATAAGGGAGATCTAATTTGTGTCTAAATGATCAGTTTCGCCAAATCATTCCTAAACGTTCCCCCTTCCCACTAACCTTATAACCAACTAACCTTACACACCAAGCTTAGTGCTGAGATCTAAGAGGTAAATTTGAACTCTGTTTCCTAGACAGTTGACCTTCCAATAAAGTTCTCTCAAAAGTCAGTGTGCCATAGCTTTGGCCTCCTTGTACCTCAGGCAGTGAGTGAGCCCTGGTGTCATAACACCTGGTCAGGTATGGTCTTTCTTGCCTTAACACCTGCAGTGCTGGGGAAGGAAGATAGGGGGAGAGGGAGAGATGGATTCCACCAGCTGGTTTAAATCTACTCAAGAGCCAGAAAGTGGGAAAAGGGATTAAGGGAACATAAGGCAGATAGCCAACGAAGCTTGACTGAAAAGCTCTGTTGAGACTTGAAATTCTTGATTATTCCTGTAGGTTTAACTTGCTAACTTCACATCAGCTCTCTGGCTTTTATTGACTTTTCCTTCCTTGCATTTCTCCTGGAAACAGCTTCCTTTCCTTGCTAGATCCCAGATGCGTCACTACCCCAAAGACTTTCTTTCCTTTTTGGATTCTCTAGTTTCCTGGTCTTTCCTACAACGCAGCAGGAAGCTGCAAAGGGCCTTGTGAAGTTAAGCAACTCGCCGTTCTGGACCCTGTGGACACAGCTGTGCACCAGATTGACCTCAGGAATTTATAGTCTTGTGTTCTGAAGACTGAAGATACACAAGCAAGATGACTATCAGGGAGGGCTGTGCATTAAAATGAGGAGATGAGGCTGCAACAGAGCAGGGAACAGAGCATTAGATTGGGTAGCTTTTGGTGCAGTTTTTAGGGACAGGGAGCAATTGATAATATATGATCTACACTACTTATCAGGCTGTGAAAACTGCAGATTCACCAGAGAGTGCTGCCATTTTGACCCTAAGTTACAAAAAAAGTAAATAAATCAGCTTATCTATACCTGGCAGAGGGTATAAGCAGACATGGCTAGAAAATAAATTTAAAAGTGCTTCTATATCCCATTTCTTCTATTTAAAAAGGCAGTGGGGTGGGATGAGGACAATCTGGGGCGAACAATTGGTGCCAGGAGCAGTTACAGCCTCCAGACCTCCCCTGACCCAAAATGGCAGGAGCTCTGATGTTCCATGTTTGTTCAACAAACACACCAACCTGCAGACCAGAAGTGACTTCTTGGTCACTTGCAACTTTTGAGAACCCTGCCAGGATTCGAAGTAAAGCAGCAGTTCTTATAACATCCAACCATAAATCCAAATCGTGTTTTCAACCCAAGTGAAATTGTGCGATAACTCGACATTTTGCATGCTTAAATTTAGAACAGATACAGAAATTGAATACCCACGTCACAAGCTGCTTGATTTAAGCACAACACACATACCCAGACTGTCTCACGTGATGTGTATCTTCAGAATGTGTCCTCCTTTGCCAAGACTTTTAAATCTTAAAGTAGCTGATGAATAAGATGGTCTGAGAATGAAGCCACCTGACCTCTAGTTCTGGCTCTCGCTCAGCAGAGCAAAGGGGTCTCAGCAAACTCCTCTGTAAATGCCCCTGCTGTGGTGTGCACATACACAGTGTGGTGTGCAACGCCTGGTTCGTGCCAGCCATTGTGACAAACACCCCATGATCACAGAGAGGTCAGGACATCCCTCTGTGTTTCTGGGATGGCGTGAGGAGGAGATTTATGAGATTACCTTAGAATCTATGCCTAATGATGGTTATTAACAACAGGTTCTATTCATGAAGTACTTCCCATGTGCTGGGCTCCAAGGGAAGCGGGCTTTGCATGCTTCAAATCTCCTAATTCTGGGACCTCCCTGGTGGTGCAAGGGTTTAAAGTGCAGCACTATGAAGCCATCCACAGCCACTGCAGAACAAGTTCGATCCCCAGCCACAGAGGTGACTCAAATGGCACAGCAGACCTTTCCTGTTCCGTCCGCTGCTCCTCTCAGCTGTGCATTTCAGTTTATCTGCCTGTTCAGCTCCCCACTCTGTCTCTGGTGAGAGCCTCTCACCCCCCACACTTCTGGCCTGTACCCCAGTTCTTGGATGCATAAATAAATCTTTACAAAATAAAAAGTACTCCTAATTCTCATACAACTCTATGAGCCATAACCATTTTAATAACAAAGAAACCGAAGCTCAGAAAGTCCAAGGAACTTGTCCAAAGTTACACAGCTCTAAGTAGGGAGCCAGGGTAAAAGCTAGGCGTCTGGGCATGCCCTTGCCAGCAGCCTTCAGCAACCAGCCCTGAAATCTTGCCACTGTCACTGACATGGGGGGATGAGAGTGGGCTGGAGTTAGTGCTTCCCTCCCGGGTTGTTCCTCACCGGGATGGAGCTATTCCAGTGCGGGGAAGAGAGTGACCGGTCTGGAGGCAGGAGGGGCAGATGGAATATTAAATGGTTGGTTCAGCTTAGAAAAACAAAAGCATTGCCTCTTAGCATGAACAAGGTACATGAATAGGTTCCCTTTCCAGAAAATTGCTGGAGATCTTAGAATAACGAATCTAGTAGAAGAAAAAAAGAAAACCCAAACCTTACAGTATGATTATTGAAGTTTAGAACATCTTTTCCCCTTTAAATTCAACTTCTACTCACCTTGATGGAAAGACATGTTGTACAGTTTGCTCTCAACTCTCGTTCTTGGGGGCCATGACTGCAGCAATGAGGTTTCTCCCACCAAAAACCTGGGTTTGATTTTCCAAGGAGCAATGGCTGTTATCACACTTTTTTCATACTTCAAAAATATTTTTAATTTTTTTTTAAATACTGCGTTAAATACACTCCTTGCAAATAGACAGTGTAATTCCTATAAAAATGCCATTTGCAATATCCTCAAAAACACAATATCCTACACTTTATTTTAATTTTTTTAAAGATTTATTTATTTATGCATATAAGAACTGAGGTGTAGGCCAGAGGTGGAGGGGGTGAGAGGATTCATCAGAAACAGAGTAGGGAGCAGAACAGGCAGATCTACCGAAATACACTGCTGAGGGGAGCAGCTGGCAATTTATATATATATATATATATATATACACACACATATATATACATATATATATTTCTCTTTTGCTGTACCAAAGGCCTTTGTGTTTCTGGGGGGTAGCCAGATCCGGAACTAATGAGTGAGGTTCTGACATGGTCATAGTTTTTTAGACCCTTGTCCAGTAACTCCGTGAAAAACCAGGCTCAGAAAAGTCAAGTGTGGCCTAACTGGACAGAGCCAGGACTCTAACCTGGTACTTCCTGTGAAACTTTGTTCCGGATCAGCAAGGTTAACTCTGGTATTGATCCATGCTCCAAAGTAGCCGAGCCCCAGGGGTGGGGGGAAACAGGGGAGCGCCAGTTCTTATCTCTAGTAGCACCTGCTACCTTTTATCAAACTCTAGCTTGTAACTCTGCCATCTCTCTGTAAATAATACAGCCTGCATTCATCGCACAACAACACAGTGGCACTAATGTTACCCCCCTGTTAGGAAGTGAGGGCTCTGAAAACTTCTGGAACTTACTCATAGATACAGCTGTAAAGGACCAATCAGAATCCAGATTCAGACCTGTCTGAGCTTGAGGCCCTTGTTCAGCACCAGTGAGTGCCATCACCCTGCTGAGTGGTTCCCAGCGCTCATCTGAGGAGTGCAAGCCAGCTGGCTGCCCCACGTGGCAGGTGGCAGACCTTGAAGCCAGGAAGGAAAAGGGCCAGGGAGCTGGGGGCAGCCAGCTTGGCTCTGAACTCTGCTACTGCCCCTGCTAGAGGATGGATTTGTCACATGTGTTGCTTCCTCAACGAGCAGACAACTTTGTTGAGTAGATGCTATTATCTCCATTTTACAGGTGAGGAAATTGAGGCTTCCTAGATTACGTGACTCCCCTGAGATCAAAGTGTGGCTGGGAATCCTGACTGCAGTGTTGAGGAATGTTCTGCTGGCGGATACTACTTGTTGATTGACAGATGCCCCCGCCCGTCCCCCGCCCTCACTTTAGCCTCAGTACCTCTGTTATAAAGAACAATTGCTCTTCCTCAGTTCCTGGTATATTCATATTTAACAGTGTCATCTAAAAGGGGAGGGTCCATGTTCCCTGCCCCACCCAGTCAAGGGTGGAGCTTAGTGGTGAGTGGAAGCTAAAAAGGACTTGGGAGAAAAGCTTTAGTGAGAAAGACTTGGAGGAGGCATGTGGAGGAGGAGAGAGACGTGAAGAAGAAACCCTACTTGCCTCTGGGCCTTGGACTTGCACCAGGGATGTGGCGAACATGGAAGAAGGCCCTTGGAAGAGACATGGGTGAGAGACCCGTGGGAAGGCTAACAGTGGCAGCCATTATCTTATATTTTGATTTTGCTCCCTTCCTTCCACACATTCCCAGCCTCTTCTGCCCCTTCCCTTTGGTTCCCTGCCAGGGAGTGCCTTTAACTTACAGCAAGTTTTTGGGCCTCAGTGGCCCAACCCCCTTTGGACCAACCGCCTTTGGCTGGGCATTTACCTACAAGGGGAAGGGTAACTTTGGGTGTTTCACTGGGAAACTATTATCCTTTCTTCTCTCTTCTCTCTCTCTAATTGCACACTGATTCTGTTAATGTTCTTTTCTATTAAAAGTCTTACTCACTAAGACCATGTGACGAATGGCCAGATCCATTTAAAGTGTATAAGTTGGGATGTCCTGGAGTACTGCTCAGTCTGCCCGCTAACAATATGGCACAGTTCTTGCCAGTAGGATGTCAGCAAAAGTCATTAGAGCTTCTGAAGTTTCCTTGCTCTTTCTGAACAAAGGGCTGGGTGCTTTGGGCTCCAACTTTTGTTTCGTGGGGTTGTGTACTTTGGGGGAGCTTTGTTAGAGGTAGGCGGGCGTTGATGATTTCTGCTGGTGAGTGACACTATGACCTCTGTTCCTGTCTCCGTGACTCTGATATCTGACTACAACTGCAAGGTACCGTGAACCGTGCTTCTGAAACAGGGCTGCCAGGAAGCAGAAGGTAGGAGAGAAGGTAGGCGAAGCCATGAAGGTGAATGGGGAAGCCATGTGGGAAATGGAGAGCCATGGGGGGAATAGGAAGCCATGGTGGTGAATGGGAAGCCATGGGGGGTGATTGGGGAGCCATGGGGGTGATTGGGGAGCCATGGGGATGATTGGGGAGCCATGGGGAGAATAGGAAGCCATGGTGGTGAGTGGGAAGCCATGGGGGTGATTGGGAAGCCATGGGGGCAATGGGGAGCCATGGGGGGAATAGGAAGCCATGGTGGTGAATGGGAAGCCATGGGGGTGATTGGGGAGCCATGGGGGTGATTGGGGAGCCATGGGGGTGATTGGGGAGCCAGGGGGATGAATGGGGAGCCATGGGGGTGATTGGGGAGCCATGGGGGTGATTGGGGAGCCATGGGGGTGATTGGGTCTACTGGTCTGTATTCTCTTTTGCAGTTTTTGCAGCTTTACAGCTGATAAGATACTGTTTTCGTCAGAGACACTAGCAGCTGTTATCTTGACTCTCTGGTGGACTTAGCTTCTATAGTACATTTAGAATATTTTGACTGTTCCTCACTCCTAGCCCAGTAAGTCCTGCCTGAGCTCCCTCCCTGGAGATGCCTGCAACTCCTGCCAGTTTTGCCCTGGGGCCTTAGACACCCCCCTCTGAGCCCAGGCTATTTGACTGAAAGTTTGCTCACCAGGGGCTGGGTGATTCTGGAGTTTGATTGGGAGTTTGTATTTCTCCCCCTATTTTTCTCCCTTTTAACTCCTCACCCTACTAATTACAGCTTGTTGAGCACACTGGAGTCTCATTACTATGCCTTGGTGTGTGCTGGTGGCATGAACCCTTAAAACAGACAACATGGGGTTTTTTTCCCTCTTAATAGTTTGGGGTCCCTGGGCCACCCCTCAGTTTTGCCTTGTATCAGTTTGAATCATCATACAGCACTGTAAGAAAGGTCAAGTGCAGCCAGCCCTGACATCTTAGGGCCAACATGATCAGATTCCTAGGTGAAGAAGTCTTGATATATGCAACAGGCATAACCCTTTGTGTTGCTGGGGTGCAAAGGAAAATATCCTATATGCATCTGGGTTTTTCTAAGCTGATCTGTCATCACACAAGTATCAGACAGCTAAGAGAAAAAGCCGTATAGAAGTGTACTAATAACAAATATACCTCCTGTGTACATGGAAGAGATCCAGACTGACCAAGTAACTCATCGCTCTAAAATAGCTGAGCTAAGATGAGGGAGGTTGGGGGAGGAAAGGGGAGGTTATTTATGGAATTTATCAGGAAAACAAAGAAATGAAGACTTAAGTCTTCATTCCCCATTGAAGAGAGAGAAGGGTTTCCAAGTTGTTGTATTACTTTCTAATCCCAGTCTCTCTCCCCACCCCACAATGATCCCTTTGGTTTATCTTTGACCTTTTGTTCTTGTTGTGTTTTTTGTTTGTTTGTTTGCGTGTTTGTTTGTTTGCTTTTTGCTGTAATTGCTCATTTCCTAGGAGGAGGGCAGAAAGAGCACAAGGGACTGAGGTGATGGTGCACAGGTGAAATGGTGGTGGGAACTCCCTGGGGAATACAAATAATGTCAAATATAATTAAATAAATCTAATTAATAATAATAATAAAAAAGCTGTTGTATAGTTTTCTGAGTACAAATCTCACAATTGTTTTGCTAAATTTATCCCCATATATTTTATCCTTTCTGATGCTACTGTAACTCAGATAATCATCTTAATTAAAAAAATAAAAGGAAAGAGATAAGGTAATTGGGTCTTCCTGGAGGGGTCCTTACAGAGAGTTTGCAGGTAAATAACAAAGGTAACTTCCATCCAGGCTTTAGCACCCCTTGCATGAAATATACATCTTGCCAAAAAGACAATTTTTGGGGGTGCGGAGAGCAGATTTTTGCTCCTCTCTTATGTTTGTTTAAACCTGTGTAGGTCACCTTCTCTGTCAACCTATCCTCCTTTGGATGGAGACAGGGCCTTCTGGATGAGAATAGAGCAGCAGCGTGCCTTGTGGTTGGTTCTCTGCTCAACTTTCCTCTATTGATTAGCGATATCAAAATGTGAACTCATGCCCCCACGAGGGCTGCAGCTCTTAGCTGTGATTATGAAACTCTTGGAATGACTAGGCTCATGAAAAAAATGATGTTTCATTTCCTCCAAATAATATCGTGTGAAGGACAGCTCCATGGGCAGGCATACATAGATCATGGGCCAAAGTGATGGACTGTCCAGAGGCAAAGCTGCCAAGAGTTGTGGCTCCTCTGTGACCCTGACAAGGGTGGGAAGAGCACAGAAGTTAAAGTCGGAGAGCCCAAGAAATATTTTTTTTTTAAAGATTTATTTATTTATGCGTACAAGCACTGGGGTACAGGCCAGAGGTGTGGGGGTGGTGAGAGGATTCACCACAGAGAGCAGGGAGCAGAACAGGCAGATCAACGGAAGTACACTGCTGAGGGGAGCAGCGGGCACAGCAGGAGAGGTCTGTTGCACCATGTGGGTCCCCTCCCTGGCCGGCAGCAGGGATCGAACTCGTGTTGCAGTGGCTGCGGTTTGCTTCATAGTGCGTTGCCCAACCCACTGCGCCACCGGGGAGGCCCCGAGCCCAAGAAATATTTTAACAAATATGGGGATATTTGTGACGGTCTGACCCCCTTCTTGCCCCTCCATCTCTCTACATCATTTGGGTGTATATTGATCATTGGCCATTTAACAGGAACTGAGAGTATAGTTTTCATAATGTCTGGGTTCAACCCTCAGTTACAAATACAACTTCAGTCGTGAAACTTACTTTCCTGATGACACTGGATAGGTTACTTAAACTCTAAACCTCAATTGCTTCACCTACAGAATGGGCTAATAATGTTTAATTCATACCAATGTCATGAAGCTTTTATCACATCGAGAAGGTCATCCCCCCAACTTCTTTAACCTCTGTGCCTCAGTTTCAACAGCTATAAACTCGAGTACCAACAGTACAGGGCCATGGTTAGCGTTAAATTAGTCAATAGGGACAAAAAGACACCACCGTGGTGTCTGTCATTGTGCTCCTACGCTCTTCACTCCCCTCATGTCAGAGAGCAGGCCATGCAGATGGAGGGCAGTTGGCCAACAGTAGGCCATTCTGGGTCCTAACCAGAGGCCTTGACTTTGCCAGCTAAGCATTCTGTGCCCAACAGGACAAAATACCATTGGTTTGGTCAAGATAAAAGCACAGGCAGGAAGGCTGCCCATGAGGTACTCTCTGGGGGTCCCTTTCAGCCTTACGATATGATATGGGCTTAAAATTGAATGCAATAAATTTAATTCTAAGTGAGACAACATATATTTCATTGCCCATCTCAGTCTGGGCAGTCTTCCTATTAGTCAAGAGGACAAGCCATAAATCTCCCAGCGGACATGAGTGCTGGGCACACAATACACTCTGCTGTCTCCCCTGTTTCCAGAAAGAGTTGATGGATCCTTCCCCTCACATTTATTTCAGCCATTAAGGTGGCACAGTAGAATTTCAGCAAGACAGAAATAGAAGATAGAAAGGTTGGTCCTGTCAAAAGCTCTTAATATAATTATGAGTCCAATTTCTGTGTGCACATCCCCCCACCCACTCCACAAATAATTAGACTGCAGGATGTTGCTGGGAACTGAACTGAGGTGGGGAGGGAAGGGGCAGCAGGTGAGGACCTAGCAGTCAGTGCAACGCTGCTGCTTCTCTGCCCAAGGATGCAGGGGTGCTGTAGCCCGCCGGCTCCCCAAGAATTCTGCAGGTTGCAAAAAGCCCTCATTAGAGCTTGGATCATCTCAGACAGCAATGAGTGGTTCTCATTATTTCAGCTGATGCATTACAGCTGCCTTCTCCAGATTCCCCCTCACTATGCACTCCCTCCCCCCACCCTCAGGGCTCCCTTTGCACAGATACTTTGATGAAGATTAGTTAAGTAGAAATATGCCCTCATCACCTCCTAAGCCCACAGCATGTGCAGAAGGTGGCTGGGACACTAGGTCATGGATGGCATGAGGCCTCGGGACTGAGAACCCCCTCAAAGGCAGGCGCAGCCTGGAACCCTGACTCCCAGCAGGAATGATGAGTTCCTCTTCCCTCCAACATTTGCTTTATGTTTAGTGTTTAATTTTCTCTTTGAAAGGCAATCTATGGGTTGAAAAAAAAACAATCCCCAAAGTCCATTGAGCTGTCTATTCTCCAACTTAATTTCCATTCTAATGTTTATGTAGCTCCCACAGGCTTTCTGCATTCGTTATGCTAATTCTGTTGCTCTTATCTCCAGGGCTTGCTGTTTCATCAGGGGCCTGCATTTCAGGGTTTGGAGCAGAATCACACGGAGGGGGCTCAGGAGAGGCCCAGCACCCTGGCAATGAGCTCCCCTTGGCTTCATCCTTCCCACCCCAGAGGCGGGCTGTGCCCTTAGCTCTGCCAGCTGCCACCTGTGCCCTGGAGCGTCAGTTCCACACGGGTGGCCAAGGGACTGTCTATTTAAGAAGCCGCTCAGTTTAGCCTTTAAAAGCACTCGCTGGAACCAAGTTCTGAGTTTGGAGCTCAGAACTGCCACTTACAGTGCTAGGCAAGCGGGCTTGGGTAGCTAGAAAGGTTGGTCCTGTCAAAAGCTCTTAATATGATTATGAGTTCAATTTCTGTGTGCACATCCCCCCAATTTCTTTAACCTCTGTGCCTCAGTTTCAACAGCTCTAAACTCGAGTACCAACAGTTCAGGGCCATGGTTAGCGTTAAATTAGTCGATAGGGAAAAATGCTTGAAAGTGTGCCAGACCTAGGCACACAGCATCAGAAGGTGGTGGACGGACGTATCCCTGCTGCTCTTACTAGCTCCTCCTGGGTTGGCTGGTGTTGCAATCCTCAGGGTGCCCAGCAGGGTGAGATCAGCAGCATGGGTGGTCACCTCTTCTGGGTTCCCCAGATGCCCACTGCGTGGTACCTACATATTGCATTCTGTTGGATCAATGAGTACCTCCATCCCTTCACAGGCTCCAGTCCTATCCCCCCAGCCCACCTGGCCTGGTGACTCCCAGAATACAACTTGTTTGTGAAGGAGGTAGACAGAGGAAAAAAAATGAAAGGAATTCCGATTCTCATCCCGAGGGGGTTAAGGCACAGAACCAAGACCACTGGACTAGGAAGTGGCATGACAGGGGTTCACATTCACATTTCCTGGACCCCCCCAGGGTCAACTGGCCTCTGAGGCCCCTTGGGGTGATGACCAGGGCTGCTGCGAGTCATTCTAGGCCTTGGAGCGGTAAGTGGTGTGGCTGGTTCCATCACTAAATCTCTGAAAACAGAAGAGAGGCTGTTTCATAACCTCCAAAGATTGGAGGCATTCCAGGAGAGAGAAGCTGGCCTACTTTAAAGGCTTCAGAGGAGGAAATTCCCAACTCTCTTCAGACACAGGACAAGCTGCCACCTTCAGGCCAAGTGTGGATGACAAGGCCTCTCCCTCAAATGCTCTACTCCAGATTGCCCCCTGTGGGACCCAACCTCACAAACCTGTGCCCTACTCCCTGGCAAAGGATCCCTCAGGATCAAATCAGACTGCTGACTATCCCTGTGGCCCCACTTTGGGCATATGTGGACATACCCTTTGCCCCCCCACAAATGAGTTCCCAGCAGGAGGACACAGCTGTCTCTGTCAGACCCCTCTATGGTTCCATCACTTGCTTTGCAGCACATTTGTCAGCTGCCTAAGTTGGAGTCTACTCCACAGGGTAGAAATACTGACCGGAATTCTGTGGTCATTCCAGGGGGCCAGGCCACACGTGGCCTTTAACAAGTGTCCAGTGAATCCTGGGAGCTTGGGTCATGGAGAGAGCAGAGCTTCGTGCCGACAACTTTCCAGACAGCCCTTCCAAAGCCTTCCATGTCCCGGACTCCATCATCAAGGAGCAGGTCCTTTACCTGCTTCTGTTCAGAGTCTGCCTACATTATCTCCAGAGTGGCTATTTTAGACTAAATTCCCTAGATTAAAGGGACATCAGTGTTGTTCCTGGCAGACAAGGGGCCCCAGATTGATCTGAGTAACTGTCAGTTTTTGGTGCCTGTCACTTTCCAGTCCCAGTCCCCCAACCCCAGTATCCTGCGGTCCCTGCTGCCGACCTCAGCAAATGTCAAGGATCTGGGTCCCTGCGTCATTCCCTTGCTATTCTGGAGCAGTCACTGTCCCTGTTAAGAGATCATGTTCCTGAGGCTTCTGCAGAAGAGGAGGGGTGAGGTATAAGGACAGAACCCAGTTTTGGGGTCAGACTAGGCTCCAGAACTTGGGTGCTGTGTGGCCCTGCACACTCCTCAGAGTGTTTCCCGCACAGTAGGGACAACAGCCCGTCCATTAACATCATGATGTGAGTGAGTGACCGTGAAGGGGCCAGCAGCCCTGGACATTGGACACTACTAGTACATATGAGCCACTTAATTATTACCATTAAGCCATGACACCCAGACTGAGGCCTGTGGGCAAGCATGGTCACTAGGCCCAAGGCCCTGCTAAAAGGTTAGTCTGAGTCTGGGAGAGAAGGGCACCTCCTGCAAAAGAGAGCAATAAAATGCAGAGCTTCTCCATGCAGAAGAGGGAGGCATCAAAGGGCAATGGTGCCATGATTGACTTGCTTGTTCTGCCATTGTGCTTCAAAATGGCTCATCCTCAGGCAAATTCAGAGTCTAGAATTTCCTGTCCACACACTCTCAGCAGCCTTGGACCCCCACTTTGCAGCCCACTCATGCCACAGGCACATGGTCTTACCCTTTGCAGGGGCAGCTGATTCCCTGCACTGATCCCTGAGAATGTAAACTCTTGTCAGAGGCTGGTTGGCAGAAGCCTTGCTCAGGGCCTTCTGGAAGATGCAAAGATTGGTTATATGAAGGACTGGGTGGGGTAAGGGGTGGGGCAGGAGAACTTTTAGCTAACTAATTCCTCTGAGGCACCTTGGAATTCCCACCACAGGCCCTCTGCAGGTACAATTGAAAGATAGAAAACAAGTGATATGATAGACAGAGAGATAGAGACATATGTGGCGCATGACAGAGAGACCAGCCTGATGGATGCCAGTCTTTGTCCCCTGGAACCTGGATGTTCTGCCAGCTGGAAGAGAGCTTGGCTCCACAAAAAGGCTCGGTCTATCAAGTGTCCATCTGCTGTGGGAGCCACGCTGCCTCCCTGAGCATGGCCTACAGCAAGGAAGGGAATGTGTCCAGGACAAGTTGCAAGACGTGGGCAGGGCTGTGCGGAGGCTGAGCCAGCTCCAGGCCTGGGGCCTTGTCTTTGGACAACCTCAAAGGAAAGCAGCGACCTTGCCCCCTATGCTGCCCCTGAGAACATCACAAATCAAATCATAGGTGAGACTTATGTGCTCATTTTCGAAGCTACAGACATAAATCAGGTAAATTCCCTGATACCTGAACCCCTGCTTGCATTTGATTTCATTATTCATGGCCACCTCAATAACGACTGATACTCGAGGTAGTGAATGAGCTGCCTGGTCTTTTGAAGGAGGTGAATGAACTGCACTGACTTGTGCCAGAGAGTTCTGAGCTGTTGGGCGCCACTTCCCTATTAGTACTCAGAGCACAAGTCCCGTCCATCAGTCATTTCTGGCCTTATCTTATCGATCCTTTTAATAGCAGGCAGTAACAATTTATTAGCAATTTTCCAGAGTCTCTGCCTCCTGGCTACATCTTTTTCCATCTTGAGAGCTGAAGTAATATTTCTTCTAAATCTGGCTCTCTTCAAGGCACTGAGGAAGGTCAGTCTGAGAAAACTGGTGATGCCCACAGAGAAGGAACAATGAAATCAAGACATTTCAACCCCCCTCCCAACTTTATTTGTGAAAATAGGGTTTACTGGTTCCAGGTGAACGACTATGTGTGTGTGTATATTTTGGGGAGATCCACAGAGACCAGATGAAAAACAAGTCATCTTTTGTTTCAATTTCCTATTGAAATCCCTGTTTCAATCTTTTATTTCTCCACAGAGAATGTGATTTTTGAAAACTAGGAAGGGTCAAAGGCTTGGGAGGGTGAGGCCCCAGCCTGTGGGCCCTGCTGCCATGACTCAGGCTAGTGTTGCTTTAGTTTTACCAGCAAAAATGGGGAAGAAACTACTTCCCTTCTCCTAAGTTCACAGTTGATTCAGGACCCTTCTGAAAAGGAAGAACTGCAGAACTACTAATGCACCATCAGGCTTCTGCCCCCTTCGCTCACCAGGCCTGCGCCCCAGGGTGGCCCAGTCAGAGGAGAGGAGCAGAAAGAAACTGTCCTTGCCTGCCCTAGCCAAAGGTCTCCTGACTCGAGGTATGGCTGCATCTGGGGTTGAGTAACTTCAGCGGTTATGCTGTACAAGCCCCAGGGACTGAGAGAGCGCCTGAGGGGGACTAACGCTGCAGTTACAAGGTCACCTGGACTCCAGCTTTCCAAAGGAGTCATGTCCAGGGACGCTAGGCTCTCCCCAGGATGCTCTGGTCCTAGGCGCCCAGCTCCTGGCTCTGAGCCAGCCCTTGGGCTGACTGCTCACCTGCCTCTCTTTTAGATGTGACCATAATAGATGTCACTGTGCTCTAAAAAGCTCGGTGAGGATGACTTGTCCTAACCACACAGCTATTACAGTAACTGACTCCAAATGCAGGTCCAACTGCTTTATTATTTACTTACCTTTCCAATATTTATATTATAGTAAGTTACTAGCTTGATATTCATGCAAATATGTTCATATAATGATATTTTCTAATACATTTCTAAATAAGACTTTAATATAGTCATGGAATTATATACATTAAAATTAATTTAACATAACAAGTGAATGAGGTTTTATTCTATTTATTCTATTATTTTAATCATTTTATTACTTTTTAGTGTTGATTATTTTTATTGGAGTTATTTTTTAAAAAGATTTTTATTTATTTATGCTTACAAGAACAGGGGTATAGGCCAGACATGTGGGGAGTGAGAGGATTCACCAAAGACAGAATGGGGAAGAGAGCAGGCAGATTGACGGAAATACACTGCTGAGGAGAGCAGCAGGTGAGACAGGAGAGGCCTTCATTCATTCATTTCTTGGGTATCTTTTCAGAGACAGCAGGAAAGACAAAATAATATGCCTGCAGATTCTTTTTGCTCCTTTTAATCCAAATGGTGCATTCAATGCATTTCCTTCTGCTCCTCTTTTTTTTTTTTTTCTATCAGTATTTCTTGGTGATCTTTTCATTTCAATATACAAAAACCAACCTCATTTTATTTAAGCTCATGCTATAAAGCCACCATATTAAGTTATGCTTTAAGGTCAAGAGGCAAATGCTATTGCACTCTCTTGTGTAAGCATTTATTTTAAAGGTTTCATCTTCTGGGGTCTCCCTGTTGGCTCAAAGGGTTAAGGTGCAGCACTATGAAGCTATCGGCAGCCACTGCAAGCTCAAGTTTGATCCCCGGCCAGGGAGGGGACCCACATGGTGCAGCAGACCTCTTCTGCCTCACCCGCTGCTCCCCTCAGCAGTGTGTATCAGTCAGTCTTCCTGTTCTGTTCCCCACTCTGTCACTGGTGGATCCTCTCTCCACCCCCCCCCCCCCCACACACACCTCTGGCCTGTACCGCAGCTCTTCTATGCATAAATAAATCTTTTTCTAAAAAAGTAAAAAATGAAATAAAAGCTTCATCTCTGTCTACCTGAACTTTTCATTTTGAACCCAGATCTCCTGGTCTGGAGTGACTTGCCAATGCTGGGGAGCAAAAGGTTCTGTTGCAGATTAACCATTCCAGGGATGACTGTACGTTGCTTGCTATTTGGCAGGGTCCCCGACATCTCTGTCTAGTCACTCCCCAAACTGGGGTCTATACCTTTTGTAGTGAAGGCTCGCTAGCCCATAGCATGGAACTAGCTACCTTGCTGACTCTACCTGTGAAAGTGTTTGGGGGATTATTCTCTAGCATGGTGGATCCAGGGACCTCAAACTATTAAGGAGTACATGTTCAAAAAGGGATTCAGCCATCCAGACACACAAAGGCAGCAGAAGCCAACTCTTAGTGTACAGATGTTCAATAGAATTGGTGTGGAAAGAGACAGACAGACAGAGACAGAGAGACAGAGCGAGAGAGAATGAAGGATTTCAAATGATAATTTCCTAATAAAACTTCTAAAATTGGGCCTCCCTGGTGGCGCAGTGGGTTAAGCAACACACTATGAAGCAAACCGCAGCCACTGCAGCACGAGTTCGATCCCTGCTGCCGGCCAGGGAGGGGCCCCACTTGGCACGGCAGACCTCTCCTGCTGTGCCCGCTGCTCCCGTCAGCAGTGTACTTCTGTTGATCTGCCTGTTCTGCTCCCTGCTCTCTGTGGTGAATCCTCTCACCCCACCCCCACCTCTGGCCTGTACCCCAGTGCTGGTATGCATAAATAAATAAATCTTAAAAAAAAAAAAACCTCCAAAAATTATACATGCCTTTGTGGACAAATATCCAGCCAGACAGCCTTGGCTTTGAGTGCGGTACCTGAGGCCCAAAAGCTTGCTGAAGAACCACGAGAAAGGGCAGGATGGGTCCCAGAGAACTGAGATAGGAAAAACTCAAAATGCAAAATATAACACATATTCCAACATGAAGATGAGCTAAGAGTTGCCATGTCTCTGCCAATGAGCAGGAACAGCCTCCCCAGGTGTCTCCTCCAAGTATCTTTTTTTTTTCCTAAAGATTTATTTATGCATATAAGAGCTGGGGTACAGGCCAGAGTCCCGGGAGGTGAGAGGATTCATCAGAGACAGAGTAGGGAGCAGAACATGCAGGTTGTCTGAAACACAATGCTGAGGGGAGCAGCGGGCGAGGCAGGAGAGGTCTGCTGCGCCATGTGGGTCCCCTCCCTGGCCGAGGATCGAACTTGCGTGGCTGTGCCAGCGGATGCTTCATAAAGCAGCGCTCAGTCTCCTAAGTGTCTCTACACGTCTTTTCTCCAGGCGTTTCCTACCAGGGGTCGCCTTCCAGGGTGCAAGTCTAAGCCAGAGAATCAGGAGAGTGAGAGTGTATCTTTGTTTACTTATAGATCAAGCGAGTTATATACCTGCCCCTAGGTCCCAGCACCCGCCTTTGCGGAAGTCAGGCGTGTGGCATGCTGGGAGCTGTAGTTCCCAGTGCCTGAGGTCTCTTGGGCATGGAGATGGGCGTGGAGTCTGTAAAGTCATCCGGGATGGAGTTTATTCAGGACATATTCACGGGCTCAGAGCCTGCTCCTTTACGTCCCCCTAACAATCCCATCGTGCAGAGCCATGATTTTAGGAGTCGACGAGGTTCAAGATCACAAATCTTATGAGTTTAGAGAGTAGAGATTAGGCAATAGTATACATGTACATGTCACTCAAGAGTCATACTTACATTTGATTATTTTTCCACAGAAGGGATTATGGGATAAAATACTTTTTAAAATGTGGATTTGTTTTTTAGAGCAGTTTTTGGCTCACTGCAAAATGGAGTGCAAAGTGCAGTGAGTTCCCAAATACCTGCCCTCTCTCCTCATGCATGGCCTCCTCCACTATAAATACTCCAACCAGGGTGCCTCCCTGGTGGTACAAAACCATGAAACTATCCACAGCTACCACAGCACCGGTTGGATCCCAGGCCAGGGAAGTGACCCACATGGCACAGCAGACCTCCCCTGGCTTGCCCGCTGCTCCCCTCAGCAGTGTGTTTCAGTAGATCTGCCTGTTCTGCTCCCTGCTCTGTCTCTGGTAACTCCTCTCATCCCCGGAAACTCTGGCTTGTACCCCAGTTCTTGTATGCATACATAAATAAATCCTTTTAAAAAATACTTCAACCAGAGTGGGAAAGTATTAATCCATGAACTGATATTGACACATCAGAATCACCAAAGCCCACAGTTACCATTGATGTTCCTTCTTGGAGCTGTACATCCTATGGGTTTGTATCTGCCACCGGAGCATCACACAGAATAGTTCTACTGACCTACAAATCCTCTGTGCTTACCTTACTCAGTCCTCCCTCCTCTCTAACCTCTGGCAAACACTGATACGTTTTTCAGTCTTCATAATTTCTTCCTTTATTGATAATCATATAGTTGAGCTCACACATTATGTAACCTTTTCAGATTGGTTTCTTTTGCTTAGCAGTGTGCCTTCACGCCTCCTCCATGTCTTTCCCTGGCTTGATAGCTCGTTTTGTTTTAACTCCAAATCATAGTCCATTGTCTGGAAGAACCACAGTTCTTTGATCTGTACCATAGTTTAGTGAACCTTTCACCTACTGAAAAACATTTTGTTTGCTTCCAAGTTTTGGCAAGTGTTAGTTGCCAAAGATGCTATAAACATCTATGTGTTGGTTTTTATGTGAACATAAATTTCCAGCTCCTTTGGAGAAATACCAAGAACGATGATGTTGAACAGTGTGGTAAGAGCATGCTTAGTTTGCTAAGACACTCCTAACTGGCTTCCAGAGTGACTGTACCATTTTGCATGCCTACCAATGACCAAGACTTGGCATAATAGAATTTTAAAACAAGAAACGACTTTTGGAGGTCATCTGGTTTTACCCCGCCATATGGTAAGTGAAAAACAGAAGCACAGAACAGCTAAGAGACTTGTTTGAAAACACACAGCTTGACAGCCAGTGTCAGATGTCCGGTGATCAGGGACCCGCCAGCATGTCCCTAGGGACACGTGGAGGTATGAGTCGTGGAGCAGACTTGCAAGGCAGGACTCTGCTGCCCAGCGGCGGTGCTCTTGCTTTTTATCAGCAACAATACACAAGCATGATTGATTATGTGGCAGTAGCAGGAGAGGCAGGGTCCAGGGGCAAACAAACGGAATTCATCTTCAAGGGGAACAGGACTTCAAAGGCTCAAAGGGTAATCAATTTTATGGGGCACAGAGGAGGGCCACGCATCCAGGGGGAACTTCCCGTGCAGGTGCTTGGTATAATTTTTTTTTTCACTCATATGTAGAATTTATTTTTTTAACATTTTTTAAATTTATGTATATATTTGACATCAATTGTAATCCCCATGGATTCCCCATCACCATATCACCAGTGCAACATCACCTCAGTCCCCTGTGCTCCCGTCTGCCCTCAACCCTCCCCCTCCCCTCTCCCCACCATGTGTCCCCAATTTGTCCTTGTCATTTCATTTTTGGTTTTTGTGTCTTTATTGTTATTATTATTATTGTTCTTATTCCTCTTCTTGATCCTTATTTGGTTTCCTTATATTCCTCCTAGGGGAGGAACCATCTGGTATTTTTCTTTTGCCTTCTGACTTACTTCGCTGAGCATAATCCCTTCTAGTTCCATCCACGTTCCTATGAATGCATCTAGTTTATCATTTTTTATTGCTGAATAGTATTCCATCGTGTCTATGTACCACAGCTTCCCGATCCACTCATCTGTTTTTGGGCATTTAGGTTGTTTCCAGGTCTGACCTATTGTAAAGAGTGCTGCTATAAACATAGGGGTGCAGGTATTCTTTTGAATCAGTGTTTTTGTGTCTTTTGGGTCTATTCCTAGGAGTGGGATTGCTGGGCTTGGTATAATTTTGAGCTACTCCCAGACTGTCTTGGACCCTGAGCACACAGTCAGGCAAAGACTACCTAGGCGTCCCCAGCCACCTCGTGAAGTGGGCCATTGTCCTCAGGAGTCAAGCACACGTGCCTTAGCCAATTCTGTCATGCACACATAGACGCACAGAGAGGCTGCAGCGTGCCAAATGACCAGAATAACAGTCATAGCATTTTCTACTCTGGCTGCTGGACATGACCAAGGAGGCAAACACCAGGGCGTTTATAGTAACTTTACCAGTGACCACTGTAAGAGATCATTACGGGCCAATGCTGGTAAGGACACTGCCACTTTAACAGATTTGCTATCTGCTCAAATGAATAATATAGGATTTCTTTACAATGTCAACATAACAGGGACATCAGAAAAGTATGCAGATCTGGTGGGTGCGTTAAAACATGTCCCTGTCACCACAGCCCTCTGTACTGAAATTCTCATTTTATATCTTGGACTTCTGTGCCTGACTGGGAATGCCTGAGGTCAGAGATGGTGGCTCAGTCCTTCCCTAGCCCTGGTGATAGCTGAGCATTTGGTTCTTAATAAATAGTTGCCGAGCTAAAATGGGGAAATATCAAAATAGAGCTCATTATTCTTCACAGAGTGTAAGGTGGCCTCCTGTCCACACACATCCCATAGATCTTGTGAGTTCACGCTGGCGTCCCCGCAGAAGGTGGTGGGTGTTCTTTATAGCTGTGTCACCTGCAGGTTAGATAGGTCACTAGATTCCCCTGACTCTGGCTGAACCCAGCGAACCTATTAGGCGTGGTGGCCGATGGAACTGAGAAGAGAGGTGGGAGCGGGTCATAGAGGTCTGAGAGCGGTGGGGCTGAGTTTGATCTGTGATCTGTAGCAATGGGGACCAGCTGTGTCTGTTAGAAAGTCTATCCTGCTGACCAGACAAGCAGAATGGAAAGTCCTCATATAAACATAGGTCTCATGTGAATTTTTTTAAAGATTTTTTTGTTTATGCATGGAAAAGCTGGGGCACAGGCCAGAGGCATGGGGTTGAGGGTAAGAGGATTTACCAGAGACAGAGTGGGGAGGGGAACAGGCAGACTGACTAAAACACACTGCTCAGGGGAGCAGCAGGCGAGGCAGAAGAGGTCTGCTGCTTCGAGTGGGTCCCCTCCCTGGCTGGGGATTGAACTTGTGCTGCAGAGGCTGTGAAAGCCCCACAGTGTGGTGCTCAGCCCTTGTGTCACCAGGGAGGCCCCTCGTATGAATTTTTTATAGGATGAACCTGACATTTTTCAATCAGTGGATATATTATGGACTAATTATTTGATAAATTATATTGGACCAATTGGTGAAACATGAACAAAAAGCAATCTTAGATCCCAGGGTAGACAGCGTAACTTTGGCCCATCCAAAGATTCATGTTCTGTCCCCAGAAACTGAAATGTGTCACTTTACCATAGCAAATAGATGTGATTAAACTAAGGATTTGGGGGGCTTCCCTAGTGGCCTAGGGATTAAGGCTCAGTGCTACCATCATGAAGGCCCACCACCAGGACCGAAATTCGATCCCAGGCCAGAGGTGACCCACATGGCACAAAAGACCTCTCCTGTCTTGCCCGCTGCTCCCCTCAGCAGTGTATCTCATTAGATCTGCTTGTTCTGCTGCCTACTCTGTCTCTGGTGAATCCTCTCACCCTCTTACCCCACACCACCAGCCTGCACCCTAGTTCTTTGCAAAAATAAAAAAATACTCAAAAACCAAAAAACTAAGCATTTTAAGATCAAGTGATTTACCTGGTTTATCCAAAGAGGGAGGCAGGTGAGTCAACTTCAGATGATGGAAGGGTCGGAGTGAGGCAACTGCCGGCTCTGCAAAGCACGTGGGTCTGCCTCTACGCGCTGCCAAAAGCAAGGGCACAGATGACACTTGCATTGTTTTAAGTCACTAAGTTTATGACAATTCATTACAACATCCATGGGAAACTGATATGTAGTCCTAGTTTATACATTAACAAGTAAATATTAAATAGATTAAATATTTAATTGGAAATGCTCTGCTTACAAAAACAAAAAATAGAACTCATGGGGAGACTAGAATTTTTTAAGTATGATTTCAAGGAGTGATAGCATTTTATAACGTGACTCACAAAAATACCCTATAAAATAGAAAAGCAAATTACAAGCTGGACAAAGATTTGAAGTGTATAAGACGGGCTGAGAATTATCTCTGAATGGTCAAATTAAGGGTGATCTACAATAAATGTTTGATTTCTTTTTTGGTTTGCAAGATACAGATTTTAACAGAAAGACATTCTGACACTATGGCAATTGTATTAAAAATGAATTAGAGAGAGGGACAGGCACCCAAGAAGACCCAAGGATGGCAGGTAAATTCATGGGGGATTCAGCAGGTCATTCTGTAATGGAGGTTAAATGGTTAAATTGCTCTCGGACCTTAAAGAACACAAGAGGAAAAAAAGAACTTGCATTTTTTTTTTTTCTCTCTGAGCCTTGTATTTACAGAGGAGTAATATCAATAACCTTGAGCTGGGCACCAGGGCTGGCTGGAAATTAAAAACACAGAGAAGAAACAGCTTCCCAGAGGTAGGGCACCTTAAAGAAACTGAGTCCTGGCCCTGAACTCCTATTAGAAACAGCCTTTTCTAATTGGTTTGGATGAGTTAATGGACTCATTCAGTCTTATGGCTTCTGTTAATAGAATATGCTTACTTCTTTTGATTTTCTCCCCTGCTTCTTCAATTACTTAGTCCCCTTTTTCTCCAAATGGCTATAGAATTCAAGAGAAGTCAAAACCATGGGACTGGCTTTACAAAATGGCCGCCCTGATGTCCTCACTCACAGGGGTCTTGGTAGTTACTCTCATCCCCCCAAAGGTGGGGTCTTATCTGTTCGGACACTTGTTTGAACCTGTCCCCAGCCTAGAGCCTGTGTCTCTCTCAGGCTGAGGTGGAATTTCACTGCTCACACCTGAATGTCAGGACGACTCAGTCAGCAGGAGCAGTGACCGAGGCTGAGACCGGATCCTTCCCCCCCTTTAAGAAGTAAAAAGGATGAAAGATCTCTTGGGGAACAAGACAAGAAAGGTCCCGTACCAGAGACAGAGGGACAAGACTCAAAGACAGAACTTTGCTGTTCCCATTGGTTTTCTTGGGCTAAGAGAAGAACTATTAAAGGGACTGGTTTCTCTGAGGGCTGAATGAGTATAGCGGCAGGAAAGGCAGCACACTGAGCAGGTTCGGAGTGGCTCTGGGCAGACAGGGTCAAGGAAGGAGAGTCTCGGAGCCCTCGGTGACTTTTCATGCTTTTATTGTCACCAGTGGCCAGGTACATGGCAGGCATGGGTGCCGGGGTGCCAGGAGGCTAGCAGGCCTCCCAGCCCCCACCGCATCTCACCCTTTCAGCTGCTGCTTCTCTTTGCTGGTCAGTCCTGTCCATTCTGTTGGTCCTGGCGTCCTCATGACGCCGCCCATTTATGCCCATGTCCAACACAGGTGCGCCCACTTGCGCATGCCCACCCTGGAATGCTCGCAGCACCACAGGTGTCCATCATCACAGTGGTGGGAGGGTGGAAAGACCCAATTGTTCTCTGACCCTACAATGAGGTGAACTGCAGCTCCCCAGCCCTCATCCAGTAATTCTAAAAAAAGTCTGTGATCTTTCTGGGGCTACTTGTTTAGCTTCTCTTTATCTTGGTTAACCTCCTGGATCCTGTTAAGACTCAACAGCTTTGCTAAACAAAAACTGGTCAGAACCAGTTCAGAACCCCATCTGTGACACTCTACTCAATGTGTGTGTGTGTCAGCAGCCTGAAGACCCAAGATGTGATTCTCCCTTTAAACTTACCACCCACTTTCTTTCTTTTTTAAGATTATTCATTTATGCATACAGGAGCTGGGTATAGGCCAGAGGTATGGGTGAGAGGATTCTCCAGAAACAGAGTGAAGAGCAGAACAGGCATATCCACTGAAGGACACTGCTGAGGGGAGCAGTGGGTGAGGCAGGAGAGGTCTGCCATGCCATGTGGGACCCCTCCCTGGCCGGGGATCAAACTTGAGCTGCAGTGGCTGCAGAAGCCCCACAGTGTGGTGCTCAACCTGTTGTGCTACCAGAGATGCCCTGACCACCCACTTTCTTGAGTGTGTACATCCTTGCAATAAAAGCTTCATGTCTATCTTACCTTCTGACTTTCCCATGAAAATTCTTACCTGCACAAAGGAGAAATTCTTTCCTGCATCAATGACCTCTGGGGACCCCAGGCTCCAACAGTTCTATATGACTTCATTGTTTTCTGCCTAGTCTTCCTTACATGTTCTTCTGTCTTAGCTTCTAGAGTCAGGCCTCTTTCATCAGAGGGACCCTGGGGACCTAGCACAGTACGTGGTGCACACTTACTCTTGAGAAGTAAACCCAAACAAAAGAAAAAACTGGTGGAGCTAGAAAAGCTCCCCAAAAGAAGGACAAGGAAAAGGGGGACTCAGTGGGTGGTACAACTTCAGTACAGGTGCTAGTGCCAGAACACTAGAAGGCTTCAGTGTTGAAACACAGATCAAGATCTGCAATTGCACACGATGTAACTTGACCCACCTCAGAAAAATTTCCTGAGTATGTCACTCCAAAGATAGAGGGAGAGAGCTGTAGGACAGAGAGGCACAGCTGGACTCAGGCGACAGTATCCTCTCTTTGTTCATTGAACTTACCAAACATTACCTCTAATGGGTTGTTCGAGAAAGACTACAGACATTTTTCAGGAATTAAAAGCGACCGAATGGACAAAGTAACAACACTTGTCTATGCCAGGCCTTGCGCCCTCACAGAATGCTCTCTCTGGGGGCTCTGAGGTTGGTTGAACCACAGGTCTGAAGTGAGTCTCGTATCATGCATGCTTCCTGACTCAGACTGCACGTCACCCCAGCTGCCTGATATCAGGAGAAAGAGGGGAGGACGCTCCTGACTTGTGGGTCCTATAGTCATTTCCGCAGTGAACTGACTCCTTTGCTGGCCATCCCAGGCAGAGTCTGAGGGTTTCCCTGGAGGTTCAGATACTAAATTATGCTGACTCGGTGGCCTCCAGCCCTGGACTTGGGTTCAGGATGATTCCTACGTGTCAGGTCCTTTCATCCGTAGCTGTTCTGAGGCTATTTACCTGAGGAAACACACTCTCAGAGAGTCCAGTCCACTAATTGCAGACTTTCAAAGTCTTTAAGGAACATTTGAGCTGAATCAGGTTTTAAATTCCTAGCTGAGAGTAGCTTTTCCATTCTTTAAGTTTGATAGAAGCTCAGAAAAGAAATTTTGCCTCAAGAACAGAATCCTTTCCCCACCACCACCCCCAGACACTTCTGGCCTACACCCCAGTTCTTCTGCTCTGCCTCTTTCCTGAATTTCCTTTAAAATGGGTTTTCCGGGCCTCCCTGGTGGCGCAGTGGGTTAAGCAACACACTATGAAGCAAACCGCAGCCACTGCAGCACGAGTTCGATCCCTGCCGCCGGCCAGGGAGGGGACCCATATGGTGCAGCAAACCTCTCAAGCTGTGCCCGCTGCTCCCCTCAGCAGTGTACTTCCGTTGATCTGCCTGTTCTGCTCCCTGCTCTCTGTGGTGATCCTCTCACCCCCCTACACCTCTGGCCTGTACCCCAGTGCTTGTATGCATAAATAAATAAATCTTTAAAAAATAAATAAATAAATAAAATGGGTTTTCCATCAAGTCATACATATAGTGACATGTCTGAGACCACCCAAGTTGTCATAACTCATTCTCTCATGTTTGATAATACATTTTTTCTACAGTTGATTTCTAAAACATGTATTCTGAGTAAAACATAAGAAGAGAGAAGTGGATAGTTCCTTTGCATCTATATCCTTAGTCAATAATAAACGACTTAGTCACTTCATGGGGAAAACCCAGAATTTGAATCATGGAAATATGACCCCCTTGTCAGGGTGGTTCCTTTTTCCTGATCTATATCAAAACTCAGAGCCCTTGGGGAAGGCATTTTTGCACTCGAAGAAGAAACTGAGAGGAACCCGTAAGTAAACTTTTAGAATAATTTTTCTTTTGAAATTTCTTTAAGAAAAAATTAAGTATGAGTAGATTGGACTAAACAATTGAAACCAAAGGCTGCTCAAACACCTGTCCCCAACCCCTGACAGCTTACTTAAGTAGAGAAGTGTCAGAAAGATTGTCTAGCCTAAGGGACCTGAATAATTACCCTCATCTCAGGGAAGGCAGTGGGTAGAAAATGGGGCTCGTCCCCAGCTTCTGAAGAACTTGGGGTGGGGTGGGGCGGACAGTGAGCAGTGGGGCTGGCCTAGTTTTCCTATCAAAGCATGCAGAGTGAAGTACTGAATTGTCCCCTGCATGTCATTCCATTTACCTGGTTGCTTTCATTAATCTTTCTTGTGTGAAGTTTGCTTTCACTGACTCGAAGGTATTTGCTGGCTTTCCCAAGGCAAGAAGGATTAAAACAAAGTTCTGAGGCCTTGGTACCTGCTTGAGCTATTTTGACAGGCTGAGAGAACATTATGTTCTGAAATAAATTATAATTTTGCAAGGGTTTAAAAAGAGAAGGAAGGAAAAGGACAAGAAACCCTCAGTTCTTTCGTCCCACTTCTAGGTGCTGGGTTACTGCGAAACACCAACACCTAAAGTTAGCTCGGGTGCTCTCTTTTAGTTGCTCTACCTTTTAGTTCTAGGACAACTGGACCAGCAGAACCCTAGCAATCACCGAGACCTGTCCTCTAGTGCTGTGAAGTGAACTCAAGGTCACATAGTCCCGGTGGTGGGTGGAGGCAGCCAGGCTAGGCCACAGACCTCCCGGTCCCCATCCAGTACTCACTTCCTACTCCATTCGGCCCCGTTCCTGAATTTCCTTTAAAACGAGTTTCCCATCATAAGTACAGTGAAAGTCGTAAGTACAGTGAAAGAGGCTGATGTGTGCAGATTAGGTTTTCACAGGGGATTAGCAGAACTGAGTGGAAGGGTGCAGAAAGACCAGGGATCATAAGTCTGGGTTTATTTCTCTCCAGGGAGACTGCAGACCAGATCTGGGTTTATTGAGCAAGGAGAGTAGGACAGAAGAAACTGGTTTCCCTTAATGGAAATTTTGGAGCGCTCTCCAAATGGGGAAAGAAGGACAATAGGACAGATCTGAGGTCCTTCTCAGAAGTTCACAATACTAACTTCTGCACCTGCAAAGCAGTGATTCTGTGGGTTCCTGTTTGCTGCCTTAAAACAGCACTGTTGAGTGCAGCCTCAACATCCCCCTCACCCCCATCTAGAAAGTTCCTAGAATGGACCATTCATTTGAAGTCTCTGATTATTATATTATGGTTTCATGGTTGTTTAACTGAATTCCTTCTGAGGCAAGGATGCTTTCTTATTTTTATTTTATTTTATTGAGGTAACATTGGTTTAGCACACTATATGTAATTCAGAGGGATAGGATCATACTCCCTGAGGTGTATGTGACCACCCCCTTCCCTCTGTTTCCCCCTCCCCAACTTGTAATAGTTCATTGTGTATCTATATATACCACTTCTTCTCAAGGCGCAAAGAAGGCATCCTTTGTGGAAAAAAAGTATCCCTTGTACACTTTTGGTAAGAACGTAGACTGCTCCTGCTCCTGTCGCAAAATTGTATGGAGTTTTCTCAAAATAGTAAAAATAGATCTACTATAAGATCCAGTAATTCCAATCTTTGGTGGAAGAATGCAAAACAGTAATTTGAAGGAATAGATGCACTCCTACATTCATTGTAGCAACCATCTACAATAGCCAAGTTACAGAAACAACCTAAGTGCCCAAGAACAGAGGAGTGGATTAGAAATATGTGGTATATACACAATGTAATACTATTAAGCTACAAGAAACTGATGAATTGTTGCCATTTGTAACAGCTTGGATGGAACTGGGGAAAATAATGCTAAGCAAGGGAGTCAGAAGGACAGAGACAAATACTGGATAGTTCCACATATATGTGGAATATAGAGAAACAAAGCAAGGGATCAGACAAAGCAAATCAATAACAAACTCTGGAAATCTGACTGGAATTGAGGCTACAAGATGGAGGGGGGCATAAGGAGGGAAGGGAGCACAGTGGGATGGAGGCCTGAGGGTGTTTGGGTGCTGGGTGTGGTGTGGTGAGATACATTTGAGGAAGTGTGAGCCTATGTAAGATAGGTTACTCCCAATTTTTACAGCAAACTTGTACTATTATATCTATATGTTAGATGTATACATATATACGTACATATGAGATTTTTAGAATCATATTTTTAGAAGAAACTCAGATTCAGAAGTTAAAAGACTTGCCCAAGGTCACACAGCAATTAAGTGGAAGAATTAGATTCTAAGTCAGGTTTAAGTGAAACCAAGAGTTCAAGACAGACAGCTTCTCAGGACCTCTTCATAAGTTCCCAAGAAGAGCTTCTCAATGTGATTGAAACATATTGCCAGAATTCCAGTCCTGCACGTATCCTTCATAGGGATCCAGCAATGCTGGTATAAGCTCTCTGTGCTCGAATGTGGAATGTGGGTTTCCGACTGCCCAAGATAGCAGGTGAACCCTTGATTTCCGCCCTGAGGGTCGACTAGGGGATGGGGCCCAGGCCTTTCATGCCCAGGCTTGTGCTGCTGATGCTGACGTTTATAGCCCTTTCCAAGAAAAACAATTGAGAGTCCTCACAATACTAACATGCTCGGGGTTGATGGAGAAGTCTGGCTGCTCCTGTTTCCCATGGCAACAGCTCAGCATTGTGTGAGAGTGGATAAGTGTGGGTTTACTTAGAAACACAGACCTCAGGGTTCTGCATGGCTCCTGGTTTGCATTGGGGGCTTCTCATCACCAGCCTTGTGCCAGCCTTTGTTCCCTCCCACCCAGTCACTCAAAAATCATAAATGAGGGATGGGTCTCAGCAATACTCCCCTCAGCTGGGGTTCCCCCTGCTAGGGGTGTGGTACAAACTGTAGTTTAGGGCTAAAAGGAGGAAAGTGGTAATTACTCTTGAGATGTTGCTATTGGTAAAAGCAAGAGCAGGTTCTCTACCTTGGGGAGGCAAGGGTGTTGAGTCAGGCAATAAACATTATTGATATGGAGGCAAAGTGAAGAGGAATGACAGGTTAAACCTTTCAGAAGCTGCAGGAAGCAGTGATAGAGAGAGGTGAGGGAAGCACAATCCAGTAGCACAAGAGAAGGGAATAAAATACAGATCTGTGGGCAAAAATAAATATTCCTGAAGCATAGAGGAAAACCTTTATGCCTGAGACTGGCAACTCACCCACAGCATGATTTTTAAAGCATCCCAGGGGATAAGAAGAGGGAGAGGTAAGTCAGATGTGTGAGAGGAAGAAGGAAAAGGTGAGGAGGGAAGGGGAGCAGAGAAATCAATGCGAGTGACGTTCACCCAAAGACCAAGGGCTACAAACTGACAACCAGGGGCCAAAATCAGCCTGATTATTTAGAAATAATTTAAGCCAACTTAAAAAAAAAATCAGATGTCATGCAGAGAAATCTATATTTCTGGTTTCTCCTGAAAAAACAAAATCAGAAAATCTGGCCACTCTGGGCCTTAAAGAAAATCTCCTTGGCCTGGGGCCACTGCGCCTGCATCTTAAACTGGGATGTGGGCTCCGGGGAACCCCAGTGTGCCACTGATCATTGCCCCACTCTCCTGGGCCCCAAGATGTCTCTGCAGCTCTTGATTTCCTTCACACTTGACAATGCTTGTCTGGCTCTAACCCTGGCAATGGCATTCTCTAACAATTACATACTGAGTCTAAAAAGCGCTAGTCGGTGAGATCCCTTCTAGCTCTAAAAGTGAAATATAAGAATTTGAGTATCTGTTTAGCAGTGGCTTTGGAAAATAAACAAGCAACAGCCTCATCCAAATCCTGATTCACTGAATTTCCCTAACAGAGAAGAATTGGGGCTTTCTGCAAAAATATAAGCGGAAGGGCTACCCCACGCCAGCAGCAAGAAGCAAAGAATCTAGAGTGTCTAAAGACGGCCTACAAAATCCAAAGCTGAGAAGGTGGTGTGATCCAGCCCCAGTCTCTAAGCCTTCCCTTCCTTTGGAGTTCTCAATTCTTGCTTAAACATCTTTTGAGGAAGGTTAGTCTTGATGTCTATGGCAGCAAAAACCAGGAAGGAAAGGGTTGCATTTATTGGGTACCTTATCTCTAAGAAGTTTTAAAGTGTTTGTTTACCGGTCCAGAAAGAGCTCAGCACATTTTACATCCAAATAGGGAAAATGAAGAACAGATAAAGAAGAAATCAAAGCCAAACTTAGTGATGGGAAAGGCTGACTGGCACAGCAGCCCTGCAGAGTCCACAGCTCTGCTCTCTGACTTGCGCGATAAAATAGCAGACAACGCATTCAGTCCTCTCTCTGCAAAAAGTTTTGATGTCTGTTGGTGGCAAGCTGTTTCCAGCACAAAAACAAAGAAGATAATATTAGATCTGTTGCTTGTTAAGAAAACCTGTGCCTATTACAGTACAAAATTGCAGTCATATATCTTATTTAATTGATACTTGATTTTACTGCTGAATGTTAAAATTTTAATGTGTCCATAAATCTGTCTCATAGTTTTAGAGAAATATCTGTGTTAAGGACACACTGTACAAGGATGGAGGCAAGAGAAGGGAACGATGAATCCAAAATATACATTATTAATTTTTTAGGAAGCAAGAAAATGGTGCCCCATAAAGGATATTAGGGAAAAAAAAAAACCAAACAGCTGGGTCTTCTGATTTGCTTTACAGAAAATGCTGATTTGAGACATATCCTTGCAGAATCAACTATTTTGACACAGTAAAAAAAAAGTAGATAGAAATGGGATTGTGATATACGGGTCAGCTCTTCATCTGTCACTGGCAGAAATTGTGACTTTTCCAGCACACAGTGAGTGTCACATAACCAGCGCCAGGGTGGGGAGCTGGTCCAGCAGACAGGGAGCTCTGGTCTGAATCCCAAGGCACCACCTACTCTCTGGCTGCTGACACATTACCATGAGCACCCCAAGTCTCAGTGCCCACGGTGTGAAATGCAAAGAGGATGGTCTCCAGAGGCTTGGTGGGGGGGGTGGGGGTGGGTGGGAATGCAGAGCAATGCTTTATGTAAAGTGCCTCAAACATAGTAAGCAATTAATACCTATTAGTGTAGCATTTAGTCAAATAATGACTCAGGGTCAAATCCAAGTCATGACAAAGAAAGCTAATGGGGACACGCTTGGGAGGAAAGACAGAGCTTCCTGCCCTGCTCTGGTGCTGGCTTTTGGCCAGCCTGCCTGTGCTGACTGCCCAGTCCTGCTGCCCAGGCACCCAGGCAACTCGGTTGGGCTGCAAAGCTGAGGAAGGCTAAGGAGCACAGGGGTCCAGCAGTGATTTGGTGAGGAGAGAGGGGAGGGGAAGAAAGCAATGGGGGTGGGGCTGAGGTAAGGGAGCATGCAAGGTCAACTAACCCTGATTCTCAAAGGAAAGCAAGCTTGCAGGAAGAAAGAGCTGTGTCCTTTCACTGGTCCTTATTCTAAGGACCATTCCAATGCCCTTCCTCCTGCTGGAGTGGGAACATCTTTTTTTTTTTTTTTTAAAGATTTATTTATTTATGCATACAAGCACTGGGGCACAGACCAGAGGTGTGGGGGGGCGGGTGAGAGGATTCACCACAGAGAGCAGGGAGCAGAACAGGCAGATCAACAGAAGTACACTGCTGAGGGGAGCAGCGGGCA